>JAPMOR010007077.1:1612860-1854900 GCA_026543865.1 Argiope aurantia
CACAATAAATGACACAGTTTCGGAATAGAATATAAAATAAACACATTAGTGTGTCAGTTTATCAACTAAGTTTGGAGAAAATACTTAATATAAATAGAATTTTTTTGAACACAATTTGTTGTCACTTTCTTCAAAATTTTTCAATTTAAAACTATATCAGATTCAGATTAAGGAGAGAAATTTCTTTATTTCTCTTATTGGAGTCTTTTTTTTCATAATTTCTTAGTTCTTCTAACTTAATTTTAAAAAATTTTAAAGAATGAATTTAAGCGATGTTTAACATCGCTTAATGTAAAGTTTCTTTCAAGGTCGCAGCGTTGTTTTAAAATTCATTTTCATCCATATTATGATTCTCTTGCATTTCATGTAATGCACATTTGGTTTAGATTTTCTTTTCACTTATTTGTTTTGAATATGTCGATGGAAGATCCCGCGAAATTTCATTAAAGAAAAGTAATGTTTTGGCCTTGCTTGTTAGATCAATAACCTCGATCCTTCCGCAGGTATTCATATTACTAACAGTTATTTTGATAGAAGCATGTAATTCTAATTATTTTCAAAATAGAATTTAAAATTCATAGTTCTTATCAAATTTTTTTGTTGGGATTTCTTTAGAAAATTATGTTTAATGATTTACACATTTGCAAATGGTTCATTATTACAAAATGCAACGCTTTCTCTGATTGGTTGATGGTATTAAGCATCAAAGATGGCGAATCGTTATTTTTGTTGTTTGAAAATTACCACTGTTAAAATGTAATAGAATACTGACAATCAAGTGAAACACGACATTCAATAGAATTCTGTAAAGTTCTGATTGAAAATTTCTCACAGCAGGAATATATTCAGGAAGACCACCAGTATCGCTTATTACCCGCCAATCGGATAAAAGCTCTTAACCGTTAGCTTTGTCCAGGAACGCTATGGATTACAGCGGAACTCCGTCATTCTGCGTGTTGAATTGTGCCCGTCTATGAAAGTTTTGTTTGAAAGGTAACTGTATTTACGTGCAAATTGTTATAGATTCCACAATTGTTTGCATATTTCTGACATATAGTGCTAGATATGAGTAAATTATTTCAGAAACTGGATCGACGTTGTCACTCATTGGTCACGTGACCATTCAAAGCCTATAGCAATAATGGCGGCTGTAAATATTTTCATTTTAAGGACTTAGCGCTAATTGATTGCATGCTTGTTGTGTATTTTTTTGTGTCAAAAACATGAAAAAATGATGTTCCGAGTACAATATATATAAATATTGCTTCCAAATGTCTGGAAGAGGCAGGAGAGGTCGTGGCCGACCGCCAAAAAGAGCAGCCATTTCTCATAGAGTTAATTTACTAAAAAAACCTCGATATTTATACGCTGGTTCAGGTAATCATGGTTCTCGTATATCAACAAAACCAGGTGAAAGTAGTCCCTCACGTAGGGGATCCCACGTGCATTATCGAGGCCGTTTACGTGAAAAATCGAATAGAGGCCGCAATTTTTTCTCAAATATATTGGACTATGAAGGAGAAGATGAAATAGATGAAAATTTTTCTAGTGATGACAGTGAGTATAATCGTGAAGAAGATGTGGAGGAGGAAGGAAATGAATCGGATGTCAGTTTTCCGGAATCGGATGAATTAAGTGTTTATTCACAAAGTAGTTTTAGCACAATATCCAGCACAACACCTGCCAAAAGAAAGTGGTGTAAAAGAGCAACAACACCAGTATTTTTGCAAGAGCGAGACTATCCAACTTTGACTCTTCCTAAATCTAGTGATGATTTATTATTACCTAGGGAATATCTTATGCAAGCATTGGGTGTGTATGAAGTTCTTAGGCATTTTCGAAATATTTTAAGACTCACTCCATTTTTATTTGAAGATTTTTGTGCCTCACTTTCATCAACAGATCAGACTGCTTTACTTTCTGACATTCATATTATGCTTTTGAAAGCTATTCTACGAGAAGAAGAGGCCCAAGGAACAATGTTCGCTCCCTTAGATATGAGAGACACAGTAAATATTCATTTTTATTTAATAGATAGCATGACGTGGCCAGCAGTTCTTCGTATGTATTTGCAAAGTGACCCAGACTACAAAGATGTGTTAAGTGTCATGAAAAAGTGTGAATATCCATTTACATCTATTGAAAGTCGACTAACTGTTTTAGAATTTTTATGTGATAATTTTCTCACCACATCGCCTGCTAGGGACGATTTAATCAGTGAAGGCATGATTTATCATGATGACCATTGTCGAGCTTGTCACAAACTTGGAGACTTGCTGTGTTGTGAAACATGTCCTGCTGTCTATCATCTAGCGTGCCTTGATCCACCTTTGCAAGAAGTTCCAACTGAAGACTGGACGTGTGCGATTTGTAAAGCAAATCAAGTAAGTAATTTTTCACTTAAACATTTTCATTTTTTATTACAATTTTCAAATATATTTTGATTAATCTTAAGAGGGCCAAGCCCAAAAATAAAACACTGTAAGGAGAAAGGAATTATTGCATTACATAAGTACTTTAAAGCACTTGCAAAATCCATTTGTTATCAGTTATATTTGGTAACATATAAGCAGTATTTAGTTTTCCTAAGCATTCTGTAAAGATTGCTTTCGAGACATATTTTTACATTTCTTTCGATTGTACTGAATATCTTAAAATGCATAAAATGAAAAAAAAAGTTGTTATAAGTTATGAAAGCAGCTTTTACTAAATTTTTATCTGTGAATGACTACTCTTTAGAATTTTATATTTCTAAAGAGTGGTTGTTTAGAATTATATGTTGCTAAAAAGTAGCTCCCTGATCAATATAAGTTTTTACAATTTAAAATTCTTTATTTTTGCCATTCTTTATGTTCTTGTCTTTGGTATTTATACTTGTCCATGCAGTATTCATTCCCCCCCCCCCCCTTGTACTACAAGTTCTCAAAATTTTTTGTGCAACTAAATTTTTGCATATTTTTTTTTCTTTTTACTTAATATAGCTTAAGAAAAATAGATTGGATTATCCTTTCTGATTATTAGTCATATGTTATCTGTCTTCTTGTATACTTATAGTTGTTTCGTATGAAACACTTTGAATTTACAATACACTTTTCAATGTGTGCACGAATTCTTTATGAAAGATTTATTTTTTTAATTTCTTTCCAAAAAAACCCCCTTAAAAATGCTTTAATAGTAAGATGTAGATATGAATTGGTTATTATGCATGCCAAATGTTTTATTTAAAGTAAAAGGATCATATAGGAAGAGAAACTTTGCATATTTTGAGGCAGTTTTAGAATTTAGAAGAATTATATTTGTAATTCTAAGCTGTTAATTAGTCAAATATTAAAAGTGTTTATGACAAAATTTAAGCACGAGTGTGAAATATGTGTAGCTAAAATGTTAAGACATTCTTTTTTTTTTTTTTTCCAGTTAACATTCTAAACCTAATGGATATCTAAACTTACATCTATATATATACATATATACAACATTCAGGTTTGAAGTGTTAAACTATTAAAATTTTAATTTGTAAGTTTTAATCCAAAGATGGAAATTATTAATATATATATTTAAGCACATTGCTTATATTAATGAGAGAGATTAACTTTCAGAGGTTGAAATTCTTTCTTTAGAAATTGATGCTGTGTAACTGAAATTTGTTGCAATTTTCCTGATTCAGATTTGCAATTTTGGCAGTATTATATTATTAATGCAACTGTATGTAACAATTAATTCCTTAAAAAAAATTACAAAATATTTTGTGGCTTATTGCAACCACTTGCATGGCAATGATAAAATGCTAAAGATTGTATACTATGAGATATTTCCATAATCAAAATTTGATGGTGTTTGTGGATGATATATAGTTAATATACTACCGTAATTACTTGATTTGGTATTAATACATCCTTAGAAAAAGAAAACAATTAAAAAATGTTCTTGCTGTTCTAAAGATAAATATTCTTGATATTCTAACATTGTTAATGACCTGACTTGTCAAAAAGTCATATATTTGGTTTTTTTCTTTTCTTCAAATCTTTTCTTTCTTTCAAAAAACATTAGTTTATAAATTTTTTAGTAAATCGAATCCCTTAATTAAAAAATAAATACATGGATGTTTAAGGGTAGTTGTAAATATTTTGAACACTGCAAGGCATTCGTTTTTCATCGCATTATTCTTATTCTCATTTAGTATAATCAATCACTTCAAAAGTGAGATTTACATTTTTTCACTACATCCTCAAAATCGACTGTGCATAAAATGATATGGATTTTAAATGTATTGCCCGGTTTTGAAAGTTATTTCTTTTGAATACTTATTTATTTTTTGAAAAATCTATATAAATTTTTCTATTAAATTTTGGAGATGAAGCTGAAAGTTAAAAGTTATAAAAAATAGCTATTCAAGCTTTAAAAAAATATGTTAAATCCTTTAATATAACATTTAAAATATTCCACTGCATAGAATGTGCTTAAACTTTGCTATTGTATGATTTGTTGAAGTTAAGTGTTTTGAATGAGATCATCAGATATGTGCTATTAAAATTTCTTCAAGATTTTTATCGCTAACAGTTAAATCCAAATCTTAAAATTTGATTGATAAAAATCATCATCAAGGCAAACTAGCATAGTATATATAAATACTAAAATACAAATGAGGTATCTTTTGTTTTGAGTGCAGTTATATATGGAGGAAACGGTTCCCATTTTATTAATTTTTAGATTCATGATTGAAAATTGTATTATGAAGTTTGTATTTGAAATTAAATTGACTTCAATTCATTGTATAATAAATTACTTAATAAAATTGATTAATTAATAAAAATGTAATTATTGATTTTAGAAAGATAATTCATTAGAATTTTATTTGAAATCTTTATTACATTCAACTAATGTGTTCTACTAATTTATACCCCCCCTTTTTTTTTTCTATTTGTAGATAATCTCTGTACATTAAAATTCAGGAATATAAAAGTTGCGAATTATATTTTTAACAATTATTATCAAATATACCAAACCTCAAAAATAATATTTATTTATTTTTATATCTTTAAAGAAAGAGAAGAATGTACCAATTTTCAAATGTGCTTGTATTAAAATTTATGAAAACTTTTCCTGTCAGCAAACAATATTTTCTAGTTTCATTTTTGTTAAATTAAAAATTATATTCTGAATCCTATTGGTAATTTCTTGAATGAATAATTTAAGGGGAAAATTTGTTGTATTAATTTAAAAAACTTTTTAGGTAGACTTGTTTTTTCATAGTTTTATTACCATTTAACAGAATGTGATGAAATATATACCTCTGCTATTGTCAAATAAGAAATATTAAAAGATTGTTTCCTTCCCATTATAAAACTCGGGATGCTCATCTCTCTTGCCATAAAAGTATTATGCACTGAATCATTATTTTAAATGATAAAAATTTGTATTATATTTTCATAATTCTATAGGTAGATCTATAGCATTTAATCAGTAATTGAATTTTCATGATTCAAATTAATTTAATTAGTATAATGTTTTTTCATGAACCAAATGGTTCATGATTGTTTGATCATCAGAACTATAATGAGCAATTGTCAATCTCTTTTTTGATAATGGAATCTCATGGAACAGAAATACAAGTGATTATTAAACTATTTTATTTCTTTGGTTACCATTATTGTTGTTTATATGGGTTAATAATTATATTTCCTTCCATGGATTTTAAATATAATTCAAAAATTGCCACCTTGAATCGCTGTCTTCATTTAATTTCTTTTAGAAAGTTGTATATATTATTAAACTTTTAGTTATTTAAAAAATTACAATCATATCCATTTTAACAAACGTGCGTGTTGCATATTAATTATCATATGTGTATTAGCTGTATCTACTTGAGTGTTCCGTTTTAATACGGTAAATAAAAACCATGTTAAGAGGCATTGTTGCTGAAAGTAAATATGTGTGTAACAGTTAATATGTTAAACTTTAAAATTTCTTTTTTTATCTATTATAACTAGCATGCCTTATGAGCACCGAACAATGTTACAATATCTTATGCTAATAGGATCATGCTTTATAAAAGTATATAAAGTTAATCACAAAATAAAAAAGTTTGACCAATAATTTAGCATGACATTAATGAATATTGTCAAAATTATTTTTAAAATGCTATAATAAAGGATGCAACTGTAAATCTTAAAATTCCAGTTTCTTCTAAACATAATCTCTATGTTTGAAATCACTAAATTACCTTTGTATTTTGAATGATATTTTTTAAAATAGGTTCCTGGGGTTACTGATTGTATTTCTGAAATAGAGAAAAATATGCTATTGAGTCGTCAAGAGTGTCTTGGTCTTGATCGCCATGGTCGAAAATATTGGTTCCTTTGTCGGAGAATTATTGTGTAAGTATTTAAATCAGCTGTTTAAAGTTTTGATATGCAAGTATTGCAAAGTAATATTAGTTATCCATGAAGTTCGAGTTATAAAAATAACATAATAAATCACGAAATTTTAAAACTGTTTTTGTGTGTGTAGGGGAGGGTAGAGAATCCTGTAGAATATTGTCTATCAAACAAAGGAATAATTTTATTAAGATTTTATAAAACCTATTATGGTGTGAATATTGTTACAGTCTGTCTGATTTCCAAGTAAGATAGTGCTTGAGCAAAAAGTCTAAGGCTAAGATGTTCGATTCTGGTGATCGTGGTAATTAAAGGACTTTTCTATTTAATCATCTCAATATTGATTATCTGAAGCACTAATTTATGGACAGCTTTTCAGCATGTAAATAAGTGCATGTCATCTTTATCAATAAAGGCTACATTTTTTTTTTATGTTGAATGAATTTTTAAATTTTATGAATACTAACTGAAAGTATTGTGAAAAATGGTAAACATTTAAACAAAAAATTAAATGTGATATTTCCATCTTGTATCTCTGTTACTGCTTGCAATGTTTCTAAAAAGATATTTTCATTCTTGCCAATACTAAGACTGATTAATTCATTTGAAAAATTCTGTTTATTATTAATTCATTTGAAAAAGATAGCCATTTGCTGAGCACATATGAAATGGAAATTAAATGCTGATATGGAA
This sequence comes from Argiope aurantia, assembly GCA_026543865.1. Lineage (NCBI taxonomy): Eukaryota > Metazoa > Arthropoda > Arachnida > Araneae > Araneidae > Argiope > Argiope aurantia. The sequence continues at coordinate 1,619,928 of JAPMOR010007077.1, forward strand.
TTTTAAATTTTGCTTTGCCTTTTATCTCATCTCCATCTACTTTTTGATTTCCTGAGTTAGTCTTATTTATTTTTAATTAAAATGGGGTTTTTTGTCTATGCATATTTTTCTATTAAATTTAAACATTTTCTTTATATTTTTATAAATTTGATTTATCTCTAAAACCTGTGTAGGTGAAATTTAATTGAAATCATTTCCTCTCTTTACTGTTATACATGAAATAATAGTATATTTAATGAATGCTTATAATTGTATACAGAAAAATAAAATACCCAGTTTCTTTTTATTTATTGTCTAGAATATAGCAACAAAAAATTTGTTTGTTAAAAAGAGAAATGATATTGTTCACTTTGCCACGTGCTCTCTAATTTAAAGTCGCACCAAATTAAGAACTCAAGTGAAATAAAACATGCACACACATATATGCAAAATATTCTTGCTATCAAACAAAAAATAAATTTATTACAAATAATTATTGAACAAAAAAGTTTTTTCCCCCAATATATATATATTTGAGCATTAATTTCTGCATATTTTTTAAGTCATCAGTTTCATTCTTTCCATTTGCAATAAATTAATTTGCAAAGCTGCTTTGCATTTATGATAATTATATTTACGATGTCCCCAAGGTCAAAAAGATCTTTGAGCTTCAAAGCATACAATAGAAAAATCATTTGAACAAATTTCTTTTTAAAATGATTTATGCTGTTCTTTGTATTCCCTTTTTAGTTTTTGCTTTAAAATTTCAAACTGGATCTTAAAACATTCTGAATATGCAGAGAAAATTTGTATTTTGGAATTAAAAAGTTGAACAGAGAAATTTTTGGATTTGTATTCATATATTGTAGCATATATTGTAGTAGTTTTATATTTGTAGCTTTACAAATATAAAACACTGCTAAAAAGTTTTTTTTTTTTTTTTGCCAGTTTTAGTAGTTTCACTAGCATTTATCTGGCTTATATTGACTGTTCTAAATCAATACTTTTCCCTCAGTCTTGGAAATAAGACTATTAATGTTGAAGAAATGGGAAGATAGTTTAAAAGGCATGCCCCTTCAAATGTTGTTCAAAGGTTTAATAAATGGTGTTTTTTGGTGGGCTATGGCTATGATCTTTTATCCTTGCTATGTGTAAAGAGATCAGCATTCTTTTAGATGAAAAAATTTAAGAAATGTAAAATTTTCTCTATTTTTGCAGTATCAAGACAACTCTTTTGTTTGTGATCTCTCATTCTTCTTTTCATGCATTTTTAAAGTGAATAAACTCATATTTACTCCTTCCTTTTCAAATGTATATTTTTTGCATACCTTCAGAATAAACGAGTAGAAACTACAATACTGTCTCTTTATAATTTTTTTTTCATGTTATTTCATAAGTCACAAAGAATGCGAGCTATTATAGGAATTGGTTTTTCTAGAACTGTGGATCATTATTATTTTCTTTTTGTAAAAATTATTGCATTAGATTTATTATATATATATTGTATATTTAATTGGGTTTCTTTGGAATGCTGTTATTGATATTTTTTAAAAAAAATTAATAAATGTTTTTTTTTAATTTATAGTTTTTACAGTTAGTAATTGTAATTCTTTGTTTTTATGCTTGTTTAAAACCTGATTTTCTTCATGATAAATATATTTTTTCCATTGCAGCGAAGGGGAAGATGCATCTTATTACTACACAACTAAATTGCAATTTCAAGAACTAATGGAAACTTTAGATGCAAATGATTTAGAATACGATGTATACAGAATTTTAGAAGATATGAAAGAAGAAATTATTAGACAAATGGATATAACAGAAAAGCTTACTAACAGTGCAAAGGGAAATAAGAAGTCATATCTAGAAGTGGAAAATGGTAAGCATCTATCAGAATATTCTTTATATTCTTTGAAATAAGAATATATTGATTGGAGAAAAATTGATGCATTTCTTTAATCATTCAATACAATCCAAACTTTTTGTAAAACCAATTTATTTATACTTATATTAGAATTGATGGAGTATGAGAAGTGAAAAAAGATTATTTTTTATATTTCTTTTAATAATCAGATAATACGTCCAGTCTTCATTGTTAAAATTTAAAAAATATATATATTAATTTTATATTTAGTTTAAATTAGCACTTTCTGTTCAAAACTTGCCTTTTTATATATTTTAATTTTTATTTTAAAATGTTTCAGAATTATAAATTATTTTATAGGCTCGGAGAATTATAACATAATTAAAAAAAATAATTCTGCCAGCAAATTCATGTTAGTTAATAAAGGTCTATTTTAAAGAATAATCAAAAAAAAATTTTGAATTCAATAAACATTTAATTTTGTACCTTATATGGAACAATTTAATTACTTAAAGTAGTTAAATTATAACAGGTAAGGTACAAAATAAAAGCTCGTAAGGTATAAATAATATATAAAACTTTTCTTATTTATAATTCTTTGTTCTAATCCATGTTTAGCACGAAAGAAATTTAAATGGTGTTGCATCACTTTTATTTTTGAATAACATTTTATTTATCTGTAGGCATGCATTTTAAAATGACAGTTAATATTTGCTTGCTGCATTATACATAATTCTACCTCCTGCCGCTGCAGTTGAAATTTTTACTGTTGATTTTGCATTTGAAATTCAATAATTTTATTGATATGATCAAATTTCATAAGGATTTTTTATTAGATCATTGAATTTTAAACATGTTAGAGAGAAAATTTCAAGTATAGTTATAGCCTTTAATATGAATTCATATCTGTTTTGCTTTCATTTAACTGCTTTTTTTCTTTTGGTTTGTATTGTAGCTGCTCTAGCAAAGATACAGAGTGAAAGAGCAATTCAAAAGGCAAAAGAAGAGGAAGAAAGACGACGTGAGGCTGAACGAATTGCAGCAATGATGACATCTAATGTAAGAACAAAATTTATGCAATTTTTTTGGGGGGGGAATGTGATTTATGTAATCTGTTAGTAGATTTTGATGTTTACTGTGATTAATTGATGATAGTTTTAAAATATATTGTCCAAAAAATTGATTTTTTTTTTTATCCGTAAGACATTTGGTGTCCAGAATGTATCCTTACAGTTTAAACAAATAATTATAAGTAAACAATGATATATGCTTAGTTATATGCTCCATAAAAAAATATCAAAGTTATTTAGATGAAGTTTTAAACTAGATAGTACTATCCCATTGTTTTGCAACATACAGCTCCACCACATGAACAAATGCAAGCTGTAGTGTTGTTTTTCGAATCTAAATCTGCAACATAGGTAGAGCATAAATTGTGTTCTATTTACAATGGAAATTTCTCATCAGGATCCACAATTTATGAATAGTGTAAAAGATTTATGATGATAGGTAGTGTATTGTCAAATCAAAATCTGGTAGACCAGCAAGAACTTCGATGACATTGAAATCAAGAACTTTTTTTATCATAGACCTTGTGATTTGCAGTGTGGTCCAGCAGTTACAGATTCTAAGATCAACTGTGCATGATATAGAACATAAAAAATAATTTTTTTTAATAACTTAAATTGTGGATGATAAGTCTGGATGTAGAATGTATATAGACAAATTATGGCAAAAAATGGAGAATGATGGGAAATTTTATACAGTCTAATGTTTTCAGTTAAAACAATATTTCACATATCAAATATTATTAAATCTATATTATGCTGGAATAAAGGGATTTGTAAATTTTTATGCTGTACTGAAATGAACAAGAAATAGCTTTAAAATAAATGTGTTGTCGTTTACTGCATAATCAAATTGCCGTGCTTTCTTCCCTTTTTTTTTTTTTTTTTCCTGAAGTAACTCCCTATTCTGACAATTGTTTATTATGCTAAAAATGTTTTCATTTTCTCAAATAAAGGAATTGCAACTCAACATTTGTTTTCAGAAACATGGAATATTGCCATACTAGAATTCGGAAATGTAAAATGTTTTAAATGAAAAATTACCCATGAAAAAAAAAAAAAGAGAGAGAGGTCTTATAGTATGGCATAACAGCTCTGGGATTTGTTTTATACCGATTGTTTATCAATCTCTACTTTGTGACACTGATTTACTGAAAAGTCAAATTACATTGGCCATCTAGGCTGTTGATTTTGCATTGTCTCATAGAATGACTCACTATTTTATATAGACTTGATATGCTATGTTTGATTACTGGCTCACTCATTTAAATCATACAATAAAACGGTGCAAAAAAAAGGCCCTTGTTTTTTCTTAATGGAACATAGAAAACTACAAGTGTATATCATTGTTTATTTTTAATTTTTTAAAAAGCATAAAAATAATTTTAAACAAATCTATAATGTGAATTAATTTTATATGACTTTTATTATTTTTTATATATATTTAATTATATATCATCTAATAAACATTTGATATTTCAGTTGGCTGATGGATCTGTGAATGAAAATGATCAGTGGAATAACAACAATTTTCCTAATTCACATCATATGGATGGATCATTTGAAGATCAAGGTGAGGAACAAAATATTTGTTCTACATCAGTTGCAAGCACTACCACTTCTACCAAACCTGTCACAATTGGTAAAAAGGCATTTTCTGTTTTAGCTTTACAGTATTGCATATAAATAATGTTTTGCTAAATCTTATGCCTTGTAATCAATTGCTGCCTTTTTAAAATATTACTTTATTGATTTGTGTAAATGATTTTTTTATTAATATCATGTATTTGGCTTTTGATAATTTACTACATTGTGTTTATTTATTTATTAACAGTTAAAGTTGGGAACAGTGAAGAAAAGCATGAGGCTGATGAGAATCCTGTTAAAATGAATAACCATGCTGAATTAAATTCAATAAGTGAAAATAATACAGATCATAAGCCAAAAATAAAAAGTGAGGAAATTTCTGTTAAATGTGAAAATATGGAATGTGACGATAACAGTAGATCTAATGAAGCTAACATAAGTGCTGAAGGAGGCAGTGACATAAATGAAGAATCAAGTAATGCTGGATCAGAAAATAATGTTGATGATCCTCCTAAAGATAATGGTGAGAATAGTGAAAAATCTGAGGAGTCTGATTCAAAAAAGGGTATTCATTTGAAGATATTTGCCAAAGGAGGGAAAGGGAATTTCATAAGGTTAGAGAAAAAGGAAGATGATGACAGTAAGTTATTATTTTTATAGTTACTGATTGAACCTAATTTTATATTTCGATGATAGTTGCAATAAATTTTATAGATGTGAAGGAATTGTTTGCATTAAGATTATTGGTACTTATGTATTAACCATATGCCAGCAGTAAATTGTGAATGAAAAAAAAAATAATCAAAATGGTGCATTAGTCAGTCGACTATTTTCACAAAAACCTGATTATTTGAAAAAGTAATTACATTTGATAAATGTAGGGTTGTTAAACTTTCTTGCTTTAACAAACCTATATTTAGCCCTTCAGTGCTTAAAAAATTATCTCGTAACCCCTTTTATATACAAAATATTTTTACACTAACTCAAATGCATAAATCTGTTTGATAAAAAAACAAATGGATATTCTTAATTATTAATAATGAAAAATAAAAGCCATATTGTACTATTTTAATGAAATGGTCCAGATCATTTCTTCGTGCTTGTGTTAAAAAAATATTTGCAAAATTTTCCCAACTTGAATGTTTATGCTTACTTAAGTTGGAGTTAGTTTTTGAAATCTTACTTTTGTGATTTCAGAAATATTAACCCATTTCATTGGTTGTTGTTGACAGCATATTTATCAATGTCTCAGTAAACATTATTTCATTTTTACCTCCTTGGGGGAGGATAATTCTTCATTGTTTTATTTTTTACTATTTTTTATGGATTATGAAAATTTATTATTAGGGAAACTACAATTAAGAAACCTGTTTACAAAGCAAAAAAAGCATTAAGTGTTCTTATAAGAATACTCCTGTTTATTTCAAATTCTTAAGTATTCTTATCATTAAATATTCTTAATTATAAATAGGTTGATATTCTTTTACCATATTGTATCATATTTCGAGCAAATTAAGATGCTTTGTGGTAACTTGTATTATTGCAAGTATTGGCAATTCTCAATGGAATGAAATATGAATATTACAATATACTTCTTGCTCTGTAAATTGATGGGTTGCTTGTAAAATTACATTTGCATTAAACTTTTGTATATAAATTATTAGTTTCAGAATAAATTCATAATGGCATTAAATGCTTTGTATTGTCATTGTTATATATATGATTTTTTGAGATTTTTTTCTTCATCTAATTCTTTTTTATTGTATATCTTTCTTTCAGCTGACAGTCAAAAAGGTGGTATAGTTACCAGATCCAAAACGGGAGCTTTAACGCCTCGAACTTTCTCAAATGAAAATAAACCAGTTGGAAATTTTGTTAAAACTCGAAAGAATGGCGAGGAATCTATTATAATTGTAAGCAAAGATGGTGAAATCACACGAATGACTACTCGGTCAAAGAGTAGTTCCTCAGCATCAACCGGACCAACTCTATATAAATTGGGAATGGATTCAACTGGAAAACCCTATTCTAATCAGTATACAACTAATACTCTAGCTCTTAACAAACATCAGCATGCAGAAGATAGAGACAAGAAACGGCATTTGTCTCATAAATTTAGTTTAACAGCTGCTAGTGAATTCAAATGGCAAGGTTCTACCTATGGGGATAGGGGGTTCACAGTAGCAACCTTGCGTCAAGCATTTTTACAACTTGAAAATAATATTCCTGCTTATTTGCTTCATGCTTATTGGACAATCCATCGAAGTAATTGGTTGAAAGCTGTTAATAAGTGTAGTGCTGCTCCAGATTTTGCTTTTGCTCTGAATATTTTGGAAGCTTGTATGAAGCCTGTTCTATTTACGACTGTCTGGAATGATTCATTAGGTATGTTATTTTTTAATTCCGTTTAATGCTATAATTATATAAAAATACTTAATAGACCATACAAAATTGTAAATATCATGAAAAATTCTTATCAGAGGCTTCTCCACACCTCATGGTTTAACAAATTATGTGTCCTGACTCACTGGTGGATTGTAAGTGAATTTTTGATGGGTTTCAATAAAATCTTAAATCTATATCTTTATACAATCTGGAAAAAATTCTGATGTAGGTTTGAAATCTTTAGTAAGCCATACATTAGATATGCTTTATATTAAAATTATATGGAATAGTAAAAATTTGTTTCTTCAAAAGGAAAAAAAAAAAAAATCTTTTTAGCCAATAAAACCTCTACTGAAAAGAGCATGTATTTTTCATTGGGAAAGTGAAGTCACGATATTTAAAAAGTTTGGGAACCCTGGTCCTAGTACAAAAATATCTCTATTTCAAATAAATAAACTCAAAAAGATCAGTAATACCAGTTTTTATTGACTTAAATGTGCACACATATTTGCATGAAGTAATTTTATTATTTGTGACTACATAATACAAAAGAAATTCTTATAAAATGTTACTAAAAATTAGTGAGTTTCTTTTAGATCATATGCCAATACTACGCGGCATTTATCTGTCATTGCTTCAGATGTGAAATCTTGCAAAATTGAAAGTTTTTGAGGAAATATACTTTTAAATTTTTATGTGTAGGGTTTTAGAAATAGAATACTTTTCAGTTTCAGTGGTTGTTGACTGTTAATTCCCCCCCCCCCTCTCGATAAATTAAACCCATCATTCGCACTCTCCAAAGAAATGGTGTTTCTGCACATGCACCATAAGTACTCAAACTTGTAAACTGTGTTATTACTTTATCACAAGTAATAAATTATTACTGGTATTGCACAATTTTTTTTCATTTTTACGGCATTTGGTAATATTTTTTCCTCATAAGTATTCAAATAACTGACCTTACTCAATCACATGCCTCAAATAGTGGTAATTTCTTATTGTTTTCCTAAAAAATTTTATAGTCATCATAAAATTCTGAAATTTGCAACTAATCTTGCTACTGTTTGTACTTTTCAAATAAATGCATTTATATACCAATCTTTTATATATGTATATTAACAAATAACTTTTTTCTTTGCATATATATGATACATAATGTAAAGCACATTAAATATTTTTTGCATTCATAGGTCATGTACGATTACAGCGCACAACTGCAATTGACCGTGAAGATCGAAAAAAACAAGAAAAACGTGAGAAACGAGAGGGGCCTGAAGAAGAAGTAGATAGAACTATGTGGGTGAAATATACACTAGGATTAAAACACCAAGTAAGAAGTTTATGTTCATTTCATTTCTTTTTCATTAATTAGAAATATGCTTGATTTATGTTTCTGCCATTACATCTATCCCCAGTTATTGCTGAAGCTATTGTATTAATTCATTTTCCATAAGATGAAACTGGCATATATTACAATGCTTATTTTGTTTAATTTTTCTCTTTCTCCATTGGAAAATGTATGTGCAGTTTATATCTATTTTAATAACCTGAATGAGCAAAGCTTAATACATATGCTAGGTAAATAACGATCATATAATAAATTTTAATATCAAATCGTAAAATCTTTTGGGAAAGTTTAAAAACACAATACATTTATGGGAATTAAAATTTCTACTTGTGAACATATTCATTGATAAGAAAAAAATATGTAAAGTAATTTATTTCAAATCTAATTAATTAAAATTTGTTTCATTTCTCTTTGGAAAGTGTATATTTGTATTGATCATTTCAAATATGTGCATTTGATGTCATTTTGGACAGAATATATTAAATGAGTTAATATTTCTTAGATAAACTCATTCATTTTTATATATATTGTGTGTCAGTACATTATTAAAATTTTCAATTTTCTCTTTCCTATTTTCTAGGTTTGGAAACAAAAGGGAGAAGAATATCGTATAACAGGTCAGGGTGGATGGCGATATATCAGTTATACACGTACATACAAATTCAAGCCGTGCTCTGAACTTGGGCTACGTGCAGGTCCTCATAAAGTAGTTATCTCTGAAAAAGGTTGTGAACCTAGAATCATGGAGACAAAAGAATATTTAATGACTGTTACTGATATACCTGAAGATATCAAACCATTATTCAGTTTTGCTTCTGAGGTTGAGCTTAAGTCTGAACCATCGGAGGAAATGGATACTGATCAATTAGATGTAGAAACTGTTAAACAAGAGCCAATGGATGAGGATGATTCTGAGGAGAAGAAGCCAGTTTTTAAAAAGAAATATATACCTAAAAATGTTGGTGTCTTAACATCTTATAGATTAAATCCAGACTTGGATATTGATTTGATAAATGTCTCGGAAGCTCTTGTTGAGAAGGTTCGAGTCACTTATCCTAGAATACCAAAACCTAGCAAATTAGATGAGTATTTAGACATTCGATTAAAAACCATAGAAGCACAAGAGAATGCTACAGATCAAGGCGACAAGAAAAATCCTTCAAATTTGGTTAAAGTAGAAGTTAAATCCAACAATATCCCAACGCAAAGTGTAAAACTACTGGTAAAGAAAGGTGCAACTGCTACAGAAATTTCCAGAGCTATTGCTACCAAACTTGGTCGAAGGGATTTATTTAAACCTAAAATAACAAAGAGTTTATCTAATGGAGAAATTAGCAGTATTAGTGTTGAGGATACAAAATTGGCCAGCACTTCTCTTTTGAAATTTCCTAGGAGATGCTATTCGCCTCTTTGCAGAGCTGAAAATACACCACAAAAGCTTGGAGGGCAATGCAATTGTTATTCACCTTCCTGTCGTACCTTCCGTTCTGGTCAAGTAATAATAGTCCGTAAAGCTCCCGATCAGCCGAATACAAAATTTAATTTCATCAATGCTGCAGGTATCGATAAAAAAATTATACCTGCAAAAGATTCTACAAAAACAGAAACTGTTATCATTAAACAAATTTCCAATTGTGGATTGATGAATACTGAATCAAAAGTTGTTAATAGTGCCACTTCCCATCCTCTTCAAACTGTTCCGAAAACAGAAGATGGAAATTCTAGTCCAGATGTCAAAGATGAAAGTGTGAGTGGTAAAGTAAAACCTAATTGTACAAATAAAGAACTTGGCACGAAAGGGAAAGCATTCCTGGGAAAAGTTAGGACTTCTAAAAAGTCTAAGAAGACTGGGAAAGGTGTTTTACCTCCATGTAATAAATTCAATACTCCTGCTGATATCAAAAGTATTCTTGTATTACCTCCTCATGAGTTAAGAAAACTATGTAGAAAAGGTGGATTGCGTGAAGCTGCTGGTTACAATTATAATGCTAAGAATAATCCTTACATTTGGCCATATGGTACATGTCCAAGACCCTCCTTTAAGTTGGCTTGGCAGTTTAGAACTCAAACTCTTACCACTATTCATGAAGCTGCTTTACAGCTTCGTGTAATCTGGTCCTGTATTCGCTGGGATGATGTACAAGCAAAACCACCGCCCAGTGGAACAAACACTATATCTACTGAAACTGAAGTGCAAACTGTCGAATTACTTCAACGAAGAGATGTTGGCATGTTTGGTCTCAGGTCTGAATATTTAGTAAGAAGAATCACTGTGCCTATTGACTTACCTTCCAAGCCACGAGGTAAGGCTACAACTTTTTTTATATTTTTAATAAGATTAAAATGTAGCTTTTTTTCCCCCTTTTTAATGTCAGTTGAAAGAAAGAATTTGTCATAAAAGTACAATTCAATTAATAATTAACAAAAAAATGAATGGTATTCGAAGAAAATGCAATTTTTTTTTTTTTTTAACCAAGGAATTGAACAGTTTCTCTAATATATATTTTTTTTTGTATACAGGGTTCATATCATAACAAAAAGTGCTTAAATTTTAAAACCAAATTTAAGCACTTTATTAAAATATTAAATTTGAAAAAAAAAGTGTCTTTAAAAGTGCTCAATTTTCTAAAGAAGTGCAAAAAAGGCATTTTGTTTCCCTACATGTTGAATATGATAATTTGAGAGCATGATCATAAACTTGTTTACCAAATAAATCAAGAAACAGTCAACAAAAAGGAAAAATTTGGAGAAGGAATCCAGGGTGATATAGATCCAGCAGTACCAAAACATATTAAGATAACACTCAAAGGGTCTCTCTCCCCCCCACACTCTCTCTTCAACAGTGTGTATCGTCACATATTGAAATACTGGAATGTTTATATGAGAAGGGTAATATGAAATAATAATTTGCCATAGGTGTTAAAAAATTTTAAAAAGTTCAAAATTCATTTTTTTAGTGTTTTAGATGTTGAAGAATTTGTTTTAGTAAGTATTTAGAAATTTACATATTTTTTAAAGAAGAATATGTAGATTGTTCCAATCAGTGGGGAAAAAGAATACAGAGCAAGGAATTTGATGTGCCAGAGAAATATATCGAACTTGGAAGAAACTACTCTAAAAGCAGCTACAGTGAAACCTTTTTAAATTACATATTCAATCATAATTTCATTAATATGTCATTTTGGTGCAATCCCATAAATAACCTATTATAAAAATTTACTCTGCTATATTGAATTGTAATTAATTACAATATGTAATTATGTTAATCAACCTCATGAAATCTAATATGATGAGATTTTAACTTGAAGTTGTAAATTTTGAATAATATCGATTACTTTTGCATTTTTTAAACTGTTCCATGTATTTAAAAAATTATTAGTTTTACCAATCTCACTAAAATTTAGTTTTTACTTGGGGAGGGGGGGGGGACCTGCTGAGTGGTGCTTAAAATTATTAAAGAATTAAATGTGTTTGTGTATATATATATATATATATATATAATCAAAAATTTTAGGGTTTTAGAGTTTATCATTTTATAAAGATTTTCACTTCTTTTTCTTTATAACTCTTGCAGAAAATATTTTTTCCTAATGAAAAATCTCACTATATATAAAAAGTTTGAAAAAGTAATGCACAGATTAAACCATTGAAGTTAGGAACATGAAATTTACACATTATTTATTTATTTATTTTGGTATTAATGACTCACTAAGAACAAATTTTCAAAATTTTAATTCAATGTTTAATTAAAAATAAAGATAAAAACAGTACTTTAATAAGCTTTCGCCATAACAGCAAAGCATATTATCGCACAAAAATTATTTTTACGCCATTTTAAAAGTTTAAAAAGGTAGCTTTTCATTGATATTAATTTTGTTTAAATGACTGCATTTTTTTCGTTAGTTTTAGTAAGTTTTGGATACAATTTATGATATTGATTTTTATTTAAATGAAATTCAAAACAATATCATTGTTTCCTCGGATTTTTAAACCACATAATTTTACCACCGTCAAAGTCATGATAGAAGGGCGAGGAGGCTTTCTTTGTTTTAATTTAAACTTTAAAGCAGTTCATCAAATAAGATTCTTCATTTGATGAGTTTTTAAAATTTTGAAGCAGTGCAATATGTTGTCAAGTCTGATCATTTCTGATACTGCTACCCTGATTTAAAAAATTAAAATATGGCATTGTTATATTGTTAATTTCATGGAAGTTTTGCCAGCTTTATTGATAGTAGCCATTCCTGAATGCTTTAATTCTTAGATTTTTTTTTTACAACTTTACTAAATATAGCGAGTAGTGTTGGAGGAAATTTTCACTTTTCAATCCAACCATGTTGTATTTTATTAGTTGTTGGATTTATAAAAATCAAATACAAAATTTCTGGTTATGCTATGCTTCTACATCTGTCAACATTTTCAGAAATGTGTTTATCTAAATAAACTCGTAATTTGTTGTTTTGAGAAATGTTGAAAAAGATCAGGTTTTTTTTTTTATTGTTGTTTTGTTAATCTTATAAAAATTGACTTACATTTTTTGATATTAATAGTTTGATTATTTTTATGTTTTGTCAAATCCAAACGGACACAATTTGTTTTGCAATAGAAGACTTTGTGCAAATACTGAAATAAATTTAAATATTTAAAAAAAATTAAATTAAAATTTCAATAAAAACTTCATTATTATAAAACAAGAAACAACTTATGCTTTGAAAATATGGAGGTTTATATATGCATACTGGTGCAAAGGTGCTTATTGTTATTTTGGCTGAGATGTTTAAAAGTACTTATTTTTTGTTGCATTTTTTTACTATGCACTCTGTCGAAAAAAAAATTATGTTTTGCCTCTCTCCATTTAGGAGGAACAATCATTATTTTGATTGTTGTTTTGCATTATTTTGATTTACTTTTTAAAATCGAAACATAATAACAAAATTTTTTAAAAAAATTGCGAACCTTCTAGCTAGATATTTTGTTCTTAAACAATGCTTTTATGGAAAAATTAGTGTTTAGAATTATCAGAATGTAAAAATATTGTTCTATATTAAAAGTAACATTTATTTGCTGTTTTGTCAGAAGTAATTTGTAAATTTTATCTTGTTTATTTTGTATTAAATGTTGTATATTTATTTTGATTTAATATTAAAGCTTGCCTTTTAAATATTATATAGTTATAATTTTTTTTCCATTAATAAAGTTTCTTTCATGTATTTTTTTTTTACTGGGAAAGCATGTTAAATAATATACTTCAGCCTTTTATAAATAGTACATTATTATATTTCTGAATAATTTACTTTTAGTTAAATCTACACCTCAGCGAAGTGGTTTGCGTGAGCGACGCAGACCAGAATCTCCTGAAAATAAGCTTCCTACTGTTTCTGAAAGCTGGGTTCCAGAAGAAGATTTGGATTTATGGGAAATTAGGGAATTTGGTGAAATGTAAGTATATGAATGAATTGAAAATTAACAGTCTTGATTAATTTTTCAAATGAAGACTTTACTTTGAATTCATAATTAATATTTTCTGTGATGTTTAGTGAAATGAATTATATTCCGTTCCTATTTAGAATGAAAATAAATAATATTTGTGATAGATTGTATGCTTTTATGGCAATTCTCTGGTAAAATTAAATTGGCCTTTTTTTATTTACAATTAATTTATTTTGAAATTTAAAGTGGTTATTTTAATATTTTTCTTTCTTTTCAGTTATAAAAAATCAATATATAAAATGCTAACATATGTTGCACATAACTTGCTCTTGCTTATTGCTGAATGGCAAACATTTCAGACAATTTCATTGCACATTATTATAATTTAACACTTTGCCAATTAATGGGGTGGGAAAATATTATTAGAAATGTTATAAATAAGGCTCACCGAAAATTCTATTCACTTGATGGAAAGAAGATGTAAATGAATTCAAGAGTTTCATAGGGCACAAAAATAGACTTAACCATTACCAGATGGATAATGGCTATGACTTACCAATGTGTACTGATGGTTGTATCTTCTAAAACTGTCTCACAAAATGGTTTTTATATCATCTTACTAAAAAAAATTATCTTTTTAACCCGTTATTTACCAAATTATTTTGCCATCAATTTTTCAAATTCATTTTTGAATCGTTAGTTAAGTTTTGGTACAGAATAAAGCCAAGAAGATGGAAAGAAAAAAAACTAATTAATTGATATAATTTATCTAACTAAATTGATGATGAGATGTTTTAATGTTATTTTTAATTGATATATACTGCTTTCTATTGGAAATATGTTTTTCGTGTTCTTTCAAATACTAATAGAAAAAAATACTCGTATTGTGAAGATATCAGCTATATTTAAATGGTATTTTAAAGTGCCGTAGGTATTATTAATACTATCAATTTCATTTCTGTATAATGTTTTATTTATTTTTAATGTCATACACAATTTGTAACAATCCTTCAAAATATTCAGTGATGTGCTTTTACCAATATTAAAATAAAATTTTAAACAAATGCTCTCTTTAGATAGTTTAAAATAGTATCTTCACCTCTTCTTTTATTTCATAGTAAAAAGTTTCAAAAAAATCGCTCTGTTGTGCACATTCCCATCTTTTAAGATATGTGCCAGATTTGGTAGCTGTAGGTCAAATAGTCTGGTCTACAAAGTGCTAACATGCACACATACACATCCATCTTTATTGTTAGTTTAAATAACAACTTTTTTAGTTATAGTATTTCCATTTTACAGAACTTTTATTAGTAGATAGAAATTAATCCAAGTTACATCATTCTGTATTTGAGCTATCAATTTAAAAGTAATTCATTGAAAATTAGATCTACAAAAATCATTATTGAATATCTGAATTCAATGCATAACCATAAGGTCTGCTTGGTATAAAGCCTGAAAGCAAAATTTTAAGCAGAAAATTTATCAAATTTTTGATGAGTAGTATATTTGGAGAATGCTGTCTCTGCTCTATATCCAATGAGTTACTTATTAATTTCATGTCATGTAGGATTGAGAAAAAGAAAAGGGAACATTTGCGAGATCGCCAAGCTCATCAGCAGTCGCAGCAGAGTGCAGAGAAAATTAAAGCTCAAATGGAAGCTCAACTAGTTCAACAGAGGCTTGCTCTGCAGCAGAAGAGATTACTGGAATCTGGCCAAGGATCTAAAACTCCCAATAAAGTAACTCTCTCTTCTAATCCAAAAACCTCAAAAATTACTTCTGTTTCTTCTACATCCTCTACTTCTACTGTAACAAAGGTAAACTTATTGACATTAAGCATGCATGTTAGTTTTTGGCAAATTTGGCTACTCTTTCCACGCACTGCCTTATGTCTAGCATTGAATATGCTTTGACTGTTACTAACAAGGGTAATAAAATGTGTTGTTTGGCTTCTTTTTTTTTTTTTTTTTTGCTTAGGATTTTTTTTTTCAGAGTTCATTTTTGTTTCTTGACTTCTACGGGCTAGAATATTTTATTACCTGATTTTTCAAAGCAACATATTAATATTCTGTTTTTTTAAGCATGCGAGCCTTTAAGAAATTGTTGTATTGCCTTTTTATGTCTTATTTAATTTCCTTTAAAACTCAGTATTAGAAGTTTTAATGTTCTTGGATTTGTGTTGAATTGAAAATATTTTTCTCCCTTAATTATTGATTTCATTGGCTATTAAATAAACCTTTGTGAAATTATCGATCAATATTTTTGCAAAAATAAAGTTTACAATTTGTCTCCTTCCTTGCATTGGCAGTAGCGAATTAAATTATTATTTATGATTAGCTTTGTGAAGACTTAGGTTTTTATTATTTGTGGATCTTCATAAAGTTAAAAAAAAAAAGACGTATATTAATCACATTACAGCAGTTATCAAAAAACAATAGGATATTTCATGACTAATGTTTGTCATTGGCATGGGGTTAATATACTACAAAAAAATTGTATATTTTTAGCACATTAAACACTATTATATTAAAACATATCTGCTTGTTTTTTTAAGGGCATTAAAGGAGAACTATGATATGTCTGTGGATCATAGTTCTCAAGCTGATTTGTGACCTATTAGACTAGCATGTTTCATATTCATTTAAATATAACTTGCATTTAATATGATAATTTTTCAGAGCTACAATGACTTTTAATGAAATGTATTTGTAATGATTTTGCAGTATTTCAAGATTTCATATCTAGACATTATTTACTAAGAACAGTTAAATTAATATTTTTTTGCATCAATAAAAATGTAATTTTGAGCTTAAGATATGTTAAGAATTAAACTGATATACGACTTTGAAAATATTACAAGTAATAATAATAAAATTAAATCTTTGATTAATTCTATACCATTATAGAATTATTATAATCAGCATCTGAAATGTATATGCTGTTTCTTCATAAAATTCATTTTCTATTTTTAGATTTCTTTGGTTTCAACTACTTTGTCAACATCTACTACGACAACAAATGTTAAAACCTATCCTGGAATTAGAAGAATTTTCACCAGTCGTACACCTAAAACAGATGGTATAAAAAGTATTTTCATTTTATATTGACTAAATACTTGCTGGATTTTGCTTTTCTATGAATTTTAATTTCTGTTTCTTTGGAATCTATAGGTAAATCTTTGGCTTCTTTGACAACTACCACAACAAAAGTTCCCATAACTACAACTATATTGCCTAAATCGCCATTGGTTGTAAGAACTCCAAACGCTGCTAATACTTCCAATACAGCTACACGACCAACAGTTCTGACGGTAAGACGATTTTATAAATATGTTGATTTTACTAATATTGTACTTAATGTACTAAAATTTATTAATAAATAATTTTAAAATAAGAAAAACATGCCATTCAATTTACAGAAACATAAGGTGAATTTATCCATAATTGAATTAATATTTTTAAATTACATAAGATTAATGCATCATGTCTCTAATATCATTTATTGAAATGTTTTTTAAACCTAGAAGATGAAGTAACAGTAGTTACGTTAATTTCCTCCTCTGTGCAAATGATCTTTCTTAATGTTAAATGCTTATACTTCTATTTAAACTAGATTTAAAAAAATTACATTTAAATGGTATAAGCCAGTGGTTCTGAAATTTTTTAAATTTATGATACTCTTTCTAAATGAAGATTTTCCCTGTTAAATTCTGTGCAAATTTTAGTAAGTACTTTTTTACAATATGAGCAGATTAATAAATGTAATAATCAAATGGGAACACAGTTGCCCCTATTTTCTTTAATTTTTATGCAGTACTCAATTTTATGATATAGATTGCCATTAACTAAATTTATATAAATAAAAAGTGGCAATGAAAAGGGAAATTCTTTAATCTCTAGTAGTTATGAAAATTACATACTATCTCGAAAATTACATACTATCTCATGAACTGGCCTATCAAGCATCAACAGTCTTCAAGATATAAAAATCATACATTTTAGAGATTATTTAATGATATTTTATTCTCAATGTCCATTTCACACATTATTATTGTCTGTGATAAAGCATGAATTTGATGCCTTCATATTTGGATTTTTAAAGTCAGGTCTATCCTTTAAAGAAAATAAGGCATTCTAGAAAACATTAGAATCTCTACAGAATTTCTATTTTTCTTTGAATTAAAACAGTAGAATTTGATTGCACTCATTTGATTGTTGTTTGTATTAACTCTATAATTCCTAAATTAGTCTTGAAATATCATTATTTAAAGTAATGTGCAATAAAAAGATTTAAAAACTAAACTGTAATATGATTTTGTATGATTATAGTTATATTTTACAGTTTTTGCATGAAATTGTATTATTTCAAGCATTACAAATAGTTTTGCCAGAAAGAAATATCTGTTTATGTTGTAGTGGAATTGCACACTTTTTTCCCTTCTAAATTCTGATCTTATTCGTTCTATTTTATGGTATCCATTAGAAATCTAAAATAATAATAATATTAATAATTGATTAAACTCTTTAAAGATTTTTTTATTATGTCTTTATGATAATGTTCAATCAATATTTCTGAGATGAAATTGTGATTCATTAAAATAAGTCTGCTCTGTTAGATATTATTGAGAGAGTATCCTGAATGTAGAGACAGGTGGAATTTAAAATATTTAAGAAAAGTGAGGATATAACAACTTCTCTTGTAATAATCAGTGTGTTCAAAGTATTATCAATTCAAATTTTTGATTATTTGTCTTTGGTTTTATTTTGTTGATAAAATGCCTTTTTTATGGAAAATTATTTCGTTAATCCCTGGAAATTAATTATCTCTTCATTCTTCTCTATGGAATCTTTTCTAATTTGCAAATTTAATAAATATAAAAAATGTTTGACTTTTTTTTTTTTTTTTTTAGTTTTTTAGTTTATAATTAAAAATCCAAAATCAAAGTCATCATAAGGTGGAAAAGGCAATATAGTTAGTCATTGTAGTGTTGTGAATTATAATTTATGTGATTTTTAATGTTATCGCATTGATTGAAATGTATCTTTTCTTTCACAAAATTGTTGAATATCAAAATGATGAATATCTATAGGATGCTGTTTAGTTAGATGGTTTTTTTTTTCTGGCATTTAACCATTGTTTTGAGAAACTAATTAATAAGATGTATTTTTAGTTGGGAGGCCAGATTGTTCGTCAGCCAGTTAGCAATCCAACACCTGCTGCTGCATCCATACGTACACAGATTCAATTAATACAAGGACCAAATGGTCAACTCCAAGTTCGAGGACTTTTGCCAGGTAATAAATATGTCATGTATTCTCTTTTTAATAACCTGTAAAATTATAAACCTATAAATAACCTATAAATTTATCATACTGTTTTTGAAAGAATTTATAAATAGTTGGGCAATTCATTCAGGTTTTTTTTCTTTATTTAAGTAATTTTAGTTTGACACTTTATTTCCAGTATTAAAACTGGCTTTCTTGTATTTCCTTATTTCAGTTTTATGAAAGAAAAAGTTAAATATTATTGAAAAAATGTGTATTTTTCAGTCTTCTAATTTTGATCATTATGAAATTTCACCTTAGCTCCTATAATCAATAAATTATTTTAAATCGGTGTCTTATTTAAATAATGGTTTTATGTAAAAAATTTTTGTGAAAAGAATTTTTTCCAGGACTTGTCAAGTTCCCTAATAATTTTATGATTTTATAAGAAATGCACTGGCTCTTACTATTGAAAGTTTAATATTTATTTTCTCCAATGATTAAAGAAGTTTTTTAATAGCTTTAAAAAATGTCCTGAAATATGAATTCTTTGCATGGTATGTAAATGTTTTTCAGTATTGTTTCTTTTGTATTTAATGTATAAATAGGGTGAAAATATAACTGTGTTTGTTGAAATCTTACTTATGATTATTTCCTTTTTTAAAACTTCATAAATGTCTTTATAATCTAATTTTAACTCAGAAACAAATACATTATCTAGTTTTGTTATTGCTTTTTCCAAGAAGTTACTTTATTAAACATTATTATTTTGGTGTTTGGATTACTATTTGGTTATTAGAAGCTATAATTAATAGTAAATGCAAATTCATGCAATATAATTTTTTCCAAACTGGCATTGCCTTATTTCAGGCCAACAACTGATCAGATTATCGGATGGTCGCCTTCAGTTATTAACATTACCAGCACAAGCTGTTCAACAAACACAACCTGAGCAGACAACTATACAGACAGTACAACAAGCTCAACAAGTCCAGTTGCCAGCTTTGAGACCAGCTATTTCGCTAGCCCCTGCACCAACAGTTACAACAGGAGCTGCTGTTGCTACTTTAGCAACATCTACTGCTATGTCAATTTCCATGCCAACAGTTGCAAATATTGCTGCTCCTGGAACTATACAACTTGTATCACAGGGTCAGACAGCTCAAATAAAGGTATTGAATTCACGTGATTTTTTTCCCGACTTTTTAATGTAATTAACTTTGTGGGTTTAAAAGCATTTTGCAAGACTGCTTTCCCTTAAATTATTTTTTATTTGATGCAATCATTTTAAAAATATATAAACATGATATATTTTAGTTCCAATCGCCAGTTGCTATTACTCCTAATTTGATATCAACTGCGGGAGCAACAGTAACTACGACTCCTGCTACCTCAAAGTTAATACAAATTCGACCTCAAGCACCTGCTGTTCAAACTGTAGCTAGACAAGGTATGTTACTAATTTAAAAATTTATTCTGTAGTGAAATATAATTTGACATGCTTTTGTGGATTAGTTTTCATTTATGTAATCTACAGTTTTGATATCACAAGTAAGTTTTATTTTTTTAAATTTACTCATTCTATTGTTCAATTAATCATACTTATTTTACTTCCTAGTGTTTATTTTTAGCACATTTAATTATTTTATGAAGTTCAACTCTATGGTCAAGTAAAATTTATTAAATTCTATTAACATAGTTTTTAAAAATTATATCTTCATAATTTTAGATAACAATTTTCAAAACAAGTCTTCAGTTAAATATCTCACTATGTTGTTGTATTACTTATATTAAGATGGAAAAAGTGATTTGAAGTTTTGTTATTATATGTTGCAAAAGATTGTGTTGTGTTAATGAGTGTTAAAGAATTGCTTAATTTTGTTCTATTTGAATTATTTAAAAAGGAGTTATTTTGTTATTGTTTTATTCAAATGATTTTTGTCTGTTTTATAAAATTGATTTATATTCTATGTTCGGATAGTTTTTTCTCCTTCTTTGTATATTTAATATGTATACCTTCTCATTGTTTTAATTTCTTGTTTCATTAAATATAGTGCGTCCTGTTGCTCCTGTTGGTCAGCAAGTTCGAATACAAACAGCTGCTACTATTCCTGGGCTGGCAACGGTTGTGCAACCTGGTGTGACTTCAGCTGCACCTCAAGTTGTTACAACTGCTCAAACACAAGTTACTACCCAAACCAACAAAATTTTGTTGTCTCCTACTCCGGTTAAAGTAACTTCTCCTGATGGAAAACAGATTTTGGCAAGTCCAACTAAAGTCGTCACTGTAACAAGCAAGGGTGATGGTACTTCCCAACAATTCGTCTTAACAAATGCTATTAAGCAGCAAAGTAAGTTTGGGATTCTTCTATGGTACTTTATTTATATGATTAGTGGTTTATTTATAAAATTTATAAAATTTAAGATAAGAAAAAAAGAATAAAGGAAGGAAGAAAAATCGTTGCACATAAAGTTTAAGAAAAATATAATCATTTGTAGTCCATTTTCATGATTTATAAAGGCTAAATGTTTTCTATTCTTCAATTTGTGGTCAACTAAAAAAGTGTTTAGATTAAATAATAAAGATTTTTAAAAAAATGTCATATTTATTGGTTTGGATAGCAATAATGTTTTATCCTGCTTGCAAATTTATTAATAAACTAGCCGCCTTTGGCGATCAGCCGGTTCGCCAGTATTACCGCTCGCTACAATTTTCAATTAAATATTTTAAGTAACTGGTCTCTTAAAGGATTCTCAAACAAAACATTTTTAATCTTCAAATTTTGATAGCCATACCAAACTTATACTGTTTAGATCGTTTCGTTCAATTTACTATATATATTTTGCTAATTTGTTGTCATTTCCTTCAAAACTTCAACTTTAATTTAAAATGTAAATGATGAAATTGCAATTAATACTAAGATATTTTTTAATAAAACCAAGCATTTTATTTTATTTATCATCTTTATTGTTATTTATTAATTATTATTATTATTGAATGTGAGTATTGCAAACAGAATCGCTCGGTATTTAAGTCTTATGTAAACTACAAAATATTTTTCATCATTTATGTAATATCTCAAACAATAATTCAAAAAAAA
Organism: Argiope aurantia; assembly: GCA_026543865.1. Lineage (NCBI taxonomy): Eukaryota > Metazoa > Arthropoda > Arachnida > Araneae > Araneidae > Argiope > Argiope aurantia. The sequence goes on from JAPMOR010007077.1 coordinate 1,641,953, forward strand.
ATTTCTGAGATTCAGCATAAAATTCAGTTTTTAGTTTTGCTTTCAAAAGGATTGAAATGAAATCAATAATAATAGTTTGTTCCGGCCTATAGATATATTTCAAAAATTATGAAGTCAAAATTTAATGCAGTAAGGTATCATATTCTGAGAAATATTCTGGACACACCAAATTTTAAATAAATGAATGAATATTTCTATTTTCATCGATCAACTAAGACTTATTTATGAAGTTTTAAATGTTAAAAATTTAGAAAAACTAAACATTTTCATAATCTTAGGCCAATTAATCTTGAGAAACCCACACGCTGATTGGCGTATTTTTTTTTTGAAACGATCGATGGAAAAATCTAAAATTATCCTTTTTTTTTATTTAATAGTGATATTTAAATTTTCATAAATCAGTCAGTTTAAGTGATTGGAAATAATTTCTTAAAAGTCAGTGATTTAGTTAATTGGAAATTAACTCTATGACCATCATAAAATCTGTGCTTTCTCTTGTGGTGTATGCATTCTTCTTAATATCTGCTCGAATAAAACATCACATACAAAAGTACTACATAGAACAAACACATCAAAAGTAAACATAACATTTCAATAGTTGCCAAAAATAAAAGAGAGAAAAATGCAATTAATAAGCAGACGATATTTAGAAAAGTACAGGTATTTAGACTGGAAAATGAAATTATCTGAAATTAAAAACACGTGCAGACGATATTTACAAAAGTAAAAATATTCAAACCTGAAAAGGAAAATATATGAGTTATTCCATCAATAAATGACATAAGTTTGTTTATATCTTCATTATTTATGAGTCAGTAACGAAACAACATGTGCGAAAATTATATTTTTGCAGATTTTATTTCCAAAAAGATTTAATTTATTTTTAATTGGTGCTTTAATCAATGTGATGGCAACACTTTGAAAAAAGCTAATTTTTTCCCCATGAATGCGAAACGTGCTTAATCTTAATTTTTATTTTTTACGAAAAAAATTATTGAAAAACATAGTTAAAATATTTATTTAAGAATTCCTTAAAAATAGAAATTTAATTTAAAGTTTAAAACATTAATATCATTTAAAAGATAAATTTTTGATCTTTAACTTCATGTAAAAATCGTTTTTGTGCGATAATATTTTCGGAAGTTCTAGCAGAAACACGTCAAAATTTCGCTTAATTTTTAAATAAATAAAATTCTATTTAAAAATTCGAAAAAATAACCCCCAGGTGCACATTCCCGACCTCCAAGGTATACACGTTCCAAATTTGGTAGCTGTAGGTTGAATGGTCTGGCCTGTAGAGTGCCAACATACACACACACTTTGAGCTTTATTATAAGTATAGATAAGAATGAATAAGATTGTTTAACAGCAGTACTTTTGAATTCGTTTTTTAACAAAATTTTTGTAACAAATGGTAATTGGCTAATAATGTTGAATTACTGTTTGCCATGGTTACAAAATAAGTTTTTTGTGGTGATTTTTAACTATATAAATTTGAACATCAAGTTATTTTGTTTGTTTTGTTTTGCATGTAATATTTCAATTCATCATTGATTTTTAGCAATTTTTATTTTAATGCACATTTTTTTCTTCTTTGTGCTGTTGTCTTTACGGCATACATTTGTAACATAGTTATTAGATAGTTTTTTTTAATACTACAAATTTCTGTTGTTCTGCTTTTTTTCTTTGCTATTTGAAATGCTGATTAAATGTCATAAAGTTGATTGTCCATGAAAAATTTTGGAAATTTTTTTATAGTAAAAAAATAGTGAATTTTGTTTAAATAGTAAAATAATATACAAAAAGTTTCCTTTAAATTAGATTATTAGAACTTTTTTAATTTATCATTTAGACAATTAGTTGAATTTTCGCTAAAATTTGACTGAACTTTTAGTGCTGCTCAATCAACAAGAAACCAAACTATGCACTAAGAGATATATGTAAGGCTTCCTTGGTTAATTTAAATTGTTACAGACATTTATTAATCAATTTAATAAATTTGTCAGTTAATGAAGCTTTTTTTCCATAAAGCACCTTATGTAGAAACAATTTTCATTTGTTATGTTATAAATCAAATACTCTGACTACTTAAAAGAGTAATGCTAAAGGATATCTAGAGTTCCTTTCACAATGAACATTTTCTTTTTATCAAAAGACTAATTTTTTAAAAGACAATTCTTAATAAAATAATTATTAATTTCCTTTAATTAAAGAAATTGATTTTTTTATTAATCAAACAAGAAAAAAAAAACCAAAAACTGTACAAATCATAATACATAATATATTGATCAACAGATTTTTTTCCCCTGTGGTTGCTTTTATGTTGATGGTTCAGTATTTTCTAGAAGCATAATAAATGTAATTGACAATATTTTCCCGTCTTGCCAGTTCCCATAATTAAATCGGGTCTTGAAAAGGGATTTTCAGAAATAAAATAAGGTAGATGTACATGAAACACAAGTTGTGTCTCGCCCTTGATAGAAGTCACCTAGTCAGTAGCATGCGTGTCGTGTGTCTAATCAGTTGAAATGGCGGCATCTGCAGGGGAGAAGGTTTTTTATGTTCAATTTGGCAAAACGGAATCTACAACTGTTGTGCAATGGCTTTTTTGATTACAATTTGGAAAAGAAGTTCCAACTAGATGATCTATCTATCAATGGCATGAAAAATTTATAACTATGGGCTGTTTGTGCAAAGATATGTCCTGGATGACTGACCGTATTGCAAGAAGTCATTCAACGAAACCTGAAAAAAAATCAATGCAGAGGAAGAGTCATGAAGTGTAGATTTCTCAGCCCACCATCTGGAGAATTTTGAGAAAGAAGATGAAAAGGATTCCATATGAAGTGCAGATGTCTTAAGGATGTTTACAAACAAAACTGCATTGAATTTTGTGCTGTTTCATTTTGAAAATGGTGATTTTGCCAATCACATAATTTCCATTAATGAAGTAACATTTCTTGTCAGTGGGAAGGTGCACAAGCACAATTTTCCCGTTTGAGGAAGAGAAAAATCACAAATTCATAGTGTAACACGTGCAGGATTCCCCTAAGGTAAATCTGTTCTGTGCAGTGTTCAGAAAGAAAGTGTATGGCCCCTTCTAAGTGTCATACATAGAACATCTGCGACATTCTCTAACAAAACTTAAAATAATCCCATACAATTCTGTTACAGGTGACATATTGTCTTACATTGAAACTATATATTTTTTATGAAGGACTCCATGTATGCATTGAAAAATGCGTATGTACAAGAATTTATATATGCCTTTGTAATGATTTCAAAGGATTTCCAGAATTTATAGGAGCATCAGGAGAAACCTTACCAATATTATTCTTTGAAATAAGCCAAAAATTATGTATTTTATATTCAAGAATTGTATTTTTTTTTTTTTTTTGTATAATTTAATGTAAAGTTCATTTTTTTTATCTGCATATTTATTTTAAATTTTTATATTCTATTTCCCCTATGTTAGACTTTATTAAAGGTATAGAATATAAACTGACAAGATATTAAATTTTGAATTAAAGTAATTATTTAGAAGACTATTTCAATTAGAAAAATGGAGCTGTTGTTAATATTCACCAGTTGGAATTGTAGGATTAAGCCATAACATTAAGCCATTATTTTTGTGACATAAGGCATCATGTTAGTTCCTAATTGTTTAACTATCTCAGTTTGAAACTTTAATTTGGAAAAAAACTATCTTCAAAAATCACTTTTTAAAATATAACAAAGTACCATATATATATGTCTTTTGTGGGACTAATGTGAGCAACTTATAAATGATTATTGAAAAATTGCTATTAATGCATAATCATTTTCACCCATAGAGGCTGTATAGTATGGAATAAATAATATAATTTTAAAATTAAGTATTTATCAAAAGTGAGAAGAATTATACCTTTATTTAATGTCTTGAATATTAATTATTTAATTGATGTTATATCATTTTTTCTTCATTAGTTGTACGGCAAGCACTGATGAACCAACATGCTTCACCAGAAATTCAACAAAAACTTTTGGCTATGCAACGTCATCAACAAGCACAAATGCAAAAACAACAGCTAGAAACTGATGGTAAAGTAACATCTCCTATTAAAATTGCAAGCCCTATTGCACCTGCTATAGCTGATAAAAACAAGATTAAAACATTGACACCAGAACAGAAAGAAGATAGTCAGAGGTATGTTAAATAAAATGTGCATTATTTTTCTTAATTATGCTTGCCTTTTTAATGTTTAATTGTTAGCAATTCTGTAAACAAAACAGAGCATCAAATTTTTTGATCTGAAAGTATTATTAACTTTTCTACAAAATCATGTATTCATGCAGCTTTGAAAATGCATCAATGAGGCTGGCATAATATTACCTCTTATTGGTTTCTTCTTTTTCTATATATAATAAAGGCTTAAAATAATATAATGCTTTATGTTGTGCTGCTGAAATTTAAAAAAGCACTAATGACAAAGAATCAGCATAAATATGCAATTCTAAGTACATATGAAAAATGTGAAAACTCTTTTAAACTTATTTAAAAAATCTAGTATTAGGTAATTGTAAATATTTATTTAAATTGGAAATCGCATGATTCGAGTCAAATGTAAAGTTAAAAAAAAAATTAGAAAATTATAATAAATCAAAACCGTTAGTTTTTTATAGTAAGAGCATAGGAAAAAAGATGAGTTGTGCAATTCAATTGTATTATGCATCACATGAATTATAATGGTTTTCAACATTATTTTTTGTGTAATAAAATTAGTTAATTAAACCTCTGTAAAGTTGCTTGACCTGTCAATCCTAAAAAAAAAAAAAACTTTTTAGTTAAAAAATATTGATTTTATTAATTCATTATATATTTTTTTCTTCTTAATAATATATATTTTCTTAATAATATATATATAATAATATAATTTTCTTCTTAATAATAATATATGAGGTTTTTCTTTAAAACTAGCTGCCTTTATGGTCTGTGAATTTACCTGAAATATTCATTGTTTAATTTCATTTAAATCTGTTGAGCATATCATTATCTTCACAATTTCAACTGTGAAGTGTTTTTATCCACTTATCGACCTTAAAATGTTGTTATTTTAATTATTTGGATCTGAAGCTTTCTAGAATAAAAGAATGTAGCATGATTAAATATTTAATGAATTAATGGAAAAAAAAAATTTTAACAACAGAAACTATTGTGGGAAAATTATGTGAAAAATATTTTTTAAATTCAAAATGCAGAAGAAAAAAATTACTTAACTACTTAATTGATACCCTTAAAAGCACAAATTCTTTAATGATGTTAAAATTATGTTTTTGAAAACTATTGTTGAAAATCTTGATTAATTTTTAATGAAGGAAAATTTTTAAATTTAAAACTCACTCCAGTACGTTTATTTTCACCCTTCGAGGTAAATTAATGTCAAGTTTAATATCTCTAATTGAATTGTTCTGACCTTTAACATACTTTACTTCTGCATAATTAAGAGATATTTTGATGAAAACTCTTTTCATTAATGAATAACCTACCCCTTATTGTAGAAACAACTGATTAAGTTTGCGATTATTTCTAAATTTTAACATTTGACAATTGTGAATATTTTTATTATTACAGGTTAGCTGTATGTCAAGTTGTTGTCAAAGGTATTGTGGATCGCGTGGAAAGGGATGAAAAGAATACTCATCGTAGACAAAAGAGTAAAGAATCTGCTGAAGAGAGAAAAGTAAGAGCTGGGGCTGCCAAACAGCAAACTCTCCTTTTAAGGCATACTGAATTGTTAAGGAAAGACATTCTGAAAAAACGAGCTATAATGGAAAAAGAAATCCAACTGGAAATTCAGGTACATGGAAAAAAATAACCATAGACCTCCATTGGAATTGTTATTGAAATAATTTGAAATATTTAAAAAAAATCAGAATGCAAAAAACATTTTTTTATTTTATTAAAATTAAAGATTTTTTTTGTCATTAAAGAATAAAATTATACTTGAAATCATATATTGCATTCTAATTATGGAATTGAATAATTATTTTTAGGCTGAAGTTCAAGATGAAGTAAAGAAAAGAGAAGCCATAGCTGCAATACCACCTCAGGCAATGTCAGTTCAAAATCCTGTAGTACAACAGAAAGTTAAAAAAGCCGTACAACAATCGCCAAAGCCTCCAGTAAAGGTAGTTAAAACACCAAAATCTCCTAAACTGGCCAAATCCCCACCAAACAAGCCTGTTAAAGTAGAAAGTCAAATTAAGGAAGAAAAAATAGTGAAACCACCCAAAAAGAGAAAATCGCAATCAAGTGAAAGTGATGGTATAGAACAGAATACGAAAACTCCAGCAAAGAAGCAAAAGTCTGCAATTACCAAACCAGCTGACCATAAAGCTCTGGATCAAAGGAAACTTTATTGTATTTGTAAAAAACCATATGATAGCAAAAGGTAAAATTTCTCTTCTTTTTTTTCAATCAAACATGATTTTAGTATAACATGAAATGGTATCATGTAAACAGTTAACAGCTATTGCTTCATGTTCTACAATTTCTTCTACATTATTATACAAAATTACAATGACTATCCTTTTTGAGAAGCAATATGAATGTATTAAATTAAACTTTTTATTTGTCGTTGCTGTAACTTATTATTAACACATTGTGTATGGGTCACAGGATTTCTTGTTTTTAACAGATCAAATGCTGTGGTTGGTTCATTGGATATTTCATTTTCATGTTTTTTCGGCTGAATCAATGTATAACCAACCAGAGACAAATATTTTTGTTATGTTACTTGAGTAACAAAGCCTTATGCATTCTCGTGACAAATGATTAGCAAAATAACTGAATGTTGACATTCTGAGTATGTGGAAACAATCGGTCATTCTGGTCAGTAGATCTGTGCCAATCATTTACCATACCTTATAAAATGTTTTAATATTGCACATTTTATTGTTTCAAATTCTGTGTTTTAATTTGTAAGGAAATAGCTCTTTTAAAATGTTAAAAATCTTATATAATAAATAGATGTATAAAATATATAATAGTATTTAAGAATACTTTATGTAAATATAATAGCAAATGCCGATTAAAAATGTGCATGTGGGCATCCTATTGCTTTCCAAGCATGCTTCTAGAGTGTTCAAAAATATGCAGGCTCTGGGAGCGTTTTGAACATACAAAGTGCTGTACATAATGTGTTAAAGTATATGTGTATGTATTCATGTCATGTGAACCTCTTTAATAAGTGTTAATGGCAAGATTAGTTGATGTGTATAGAAACCACAGAGCCCAATTTATTTTCAAAGTCTAAGCTTGATCAATTGGTTATTTGATTTTGTATGTACTATCTAAATTCATCAAAAGTTTAATGCAATTTCATTCATTGTTTTAGAGTGACAAAAGAGGGATTGGGGGTAAAATTTCGATCTTGAGTACTATGATTTCCCTTTGTTTTATTTTCCTTCTGTCGACAAACAATGTATTTTTAATGCCACTTCTCCATTTTAATCAAATTTCAAGTAAATTAAGTACTGCAATTCTTTTACAGTATTAATAATGCTAAAATATGATTTTTAAACCAATTTCAGATAAAATCAATTTATTACAAGGTATACTTTTCTGTTTGTAAATTGATTTGATAGCTACATAAATATCAAAGGATCTATTAGGTTATTCCATTCAAAATAAAAGTGGAAGAATTGATTCAATTTTTAGGTAGTTTGTATTATTATTAATATGTAACTTCACCTTCATCCCTATATATATAACTGCAATTGTTCAACCGAGTGCTAAGAAACATTACAAAAAATGACAACTTTTTTTTGGAAAATGCAGTATTTACTAATTAATTAGTAAGTGTTAATTAAAAGTATTTTTTTAAGTACTTTGACAGTTAAATTCTCGTAATTGAGAGTAACGGTCACAACAGAGATACTTAGGAAAAAATACTTTTGAAGTTTAATTTTTAATTAAAAGTAGGATTTAAAAGATTAATAGTTGACTGATGTTAACTAATTGCTTTATTAAAAATAATCATTTATCATGCTAAAAATTCAAAAAAAATTTTGTTTACTAAAAAAAAGAAAAATTGAGGAGAAATCATGCCTGTGGGGAGAATGTTTACTAATTGCAATATTCCTTTGATGTTAAAGCATGAGTCTGCTACTAGGTAATAGGATTGTTAAAGTAATATTTTATTCAAAAGGAGCTTATGAGTGAAGATCTTTAAAAAAAACCTCTAGCACTTCTATTAAGTTCATTAGTTCTGTATTGTATAAATTAATTGTAGTTGACTTTTCTAAATATTGAAACTATATTACTACATTTACAAAATATTACTGCATTTTAAGTATGTATTACATACCATACATAATTCTTAAAAATTCATCTGTTGTTGCGTTATGTTTATCTTTCCTTCTTGGAAAACAATACTTATTGTGTCATTTATTTGTAGGTTTATGATTGGATGTGATTTGTGTTCTAATTGGTTCCATGTGGAATGTATTGGATTAACAGAAGTAAAAGCTAAATCAATGTCAAGATATGTATGCAATGATTGTACGAAAGCTACAGAAACTGCGGCTGAGGAATTGTACTGTCTTTGTCGTTCGCCTTATGATGAGTCTCAGTAAGTATTAATTAGGCATCTTCAGTACATAAATTTCTTATATTCACTTTAAAGTAGAAGTGAAATTTAAAAAAAAACATTTAAAAACACATTTACATTTTTTAAAAATGAAATGAAATTCAAACTACTATTGTTAATGATAACCTCAAGCATGATAATGTTTTAACACTTGATTTGTTTTTCTTTATGTTCTTTTTTTTTTTTTTTAATTTGCTCTTAAACATATTGGCACAATAGCATGCATTTAAAAAATAATTTAGTATCAATTTGTTTATGTGTAAATGCAGTAACTAACACAATGAAAATTATTGTTATAAAGTATGCTTTGTACTAGTTTAAAGAAATTATTAAGATGAATTTATTTCGAAATAAAATTGATGCTGCGATAAAGTTAACATTTGAATTTTAAAAATATTGTTAGATTGAATGTTGTGTTATATTTTCAGGAGTTATTGAGATAAAGTTTTTAAATTTTTGTATTGGTTTTTAGTGACCTACAAAATTTGGTGTGTTTAGTTCTAATGATCTGAAATGCAGAGCATTTTGAATGATTTTTATATTGTGCATTTACATCCTGTAATACAAAATTTATCAGTAATGTGCAATTAATAAACATTAGCCTGTTAAAATAATTTTCTGTCATAAATTCGCATCTTGCAATTTAGTATGCGATCTGTAAATTTTGTGTTAAAAGTTTTGAGCATATTTTCTTTTTAATGTATTTTTTTGCACTATAGCTAAAATTAACATTTAAAAATAAAATTTAGAAATTTATGTAATTTTTATCTATATAGGATATTTAGTGCTAAGCGATTTAAAAAAAAATGTTTATTTTTTCTGTCAGCTTTAATTACTACATTTGATATTTATATTAATAAATATTTCAGTGTATACAGAATATCGTAACTATAAATAAGAATGCTTTACATTCTCTACTTCATTTATTAAAAAGTTATTTTTTTAATTGTTTAAAAATCTTATCTTTGGTTCAAATTTGGTAGCATGTCATACCTACCAAATATGTATAATATAAAATATACGATTTAAAAAAAATTAACTGTGATATAGCTTTTATAAATTAATGCTATTATATTTTTAGGTTTTACATATGTTGTGATCGATGTCAAGATTGGTTCCATGGCAGATGTGTTGGAGTTCTACAGAGTGAAGCAGATTCCATTGATGAATATATATGTCCAAATTGTCAAAGCAATACTGATATAAATCATGCAAATTTGAAATTACTGGAAAATAAAGACTACGAGAATATAAAGAGATTGCTAAAATCTCTTATGGTATGCGACATTAAGATTTAGCAATAATTATATACATTGTTTCACTTTTCTATGAAAAATGTCATGCAATTCTTATTAAAAATATTTTTGACATGGAAACATACCATTTTTTTTTTTTTAAATTTTAATGGTGAATGCTGGGTAACAAAGTTAATATTATGCAGAGATATTTATTTATTATGATGAGACTTATTATTATACAGATATGTTTATTTGATATGCTGTCTGAAGTGCAATGCATTAGTAAATGATTGAAAATTGCTAAAATCTTTATTCACTAATTCAGAAACTTAAAATTGGCATTTAACTTTTCAAAATAGGTGTGCTATATTGGGTATGAGAAGTGTTGAAATAAAATTACTCTTATTTATTTTTCTAAATCTGGAATATCAAACTTGATTCTTAAGTTTATGTGGGTTGCAACAACTACTTTCTTCAAAATAAGTTTCTCGTGTTTGATATTCTTATCTATCAACATCTTTCCTGCTTCAAATGATATCTTGTCTACAGGGATTAATTTCAAAATTGATTCAATGCCCCGTCCCAGTTGTGAATTGCATAAAATACTCTAAAATTAAATTGATATGACACATTTAATATTAGTTTTAAAATTTATTTCTTGCTAGTACAAATTAATTAATTTTAAGTTATTGACTTTGTATTGAGAATTTAATTCCTTGTTTGGAAAAACCGATTCTGGAATGGTTAATGTAATTTGGTATATCTGAAATGGAATAATTTATTAAAGCAGAAATACATGTTTTTATAAATAAATTAATATGTTCTTTCTATTTTAGAGTCACAAACATGCATGGCCATTTATGAAACCTGTAGATCCAGTTGAAGCTCCAGATTATTACAAAGTCATTAAAGAGCCAATGGGTAAGTTTGTCTTGGATGCCCAGTTTTACTTATTTGATGCACGAAAAATTATTTAATTAGCATCAGTTTTAAAAAAACACAAAGTGTCCTGTCAAAGAAGTGATAATGATAGTTTAAATTTGATTTAATGATGCAAATATTTTAGACAATTTATGAAATGGGACTATTAAAACTTATCTACTAAAAATTAGTATGTTACAAATGTATGCATGTATTAGTATTTTACAAATTTAGTTCATTATCAGTTTATGAAAGTAGTAATTGCTTTTTCTAAATTAAATAAAATTAACAGAGAGAGAGAAAGTTTCAAGTTTATAAATTTTCAAGTTTAGAGTTTTTGTAATTTTTGTCGGCAGCATCCTGCATTGCTTTTAACTTTTTATATGATGCTGTAATTTAAGAAGAATTAAAAAAAATGGCTAGGCTTAAAATATTCTAATGTCTCTTGAAGTTAAGATTGTATTAACTGAGCTGGGCAAAATTTGTTGAGACATTAATGGGAGTAAGGAACAATATTTCATTTATTTAATGAGATATTGTGATTTTTCAAAATCTAAAAGGGGCGGGGTGGTATTTTTTAGCATTTAATTCAATAAATTTTTGGTTTGAAACTTGAATATGCAATAAAAAAAGGTTTTTGAATTCTACAAAAAAAATGTTTAAGCTGTAAATATACTTTATGGTGTTGTATTTAAAGATTTCTGCTGATTCTAAATTTAGAATTGTTTAATCAATAGAATAAGTACTCAGTGCAAATAATGGACCATACATCTGTGTTAGCCTTTAATTTTCTATTAGGTGTGAACAATCTCATAGATTACTTGTATGCATTTTGCATTTTTCTTTAAAATATGTGGGCAATAATTTTGTGTCCTATTAGTTTTCCTTCATAATGTCTTCAGGAGTAAGGATTAATGAACTTTTTTTTGTTGATAATTGTTAATGCCAAAAGGTTGGAATCTCTGTCTCCATTTCAAATTGTCTAAACCCAAAATATTGTATTAACTGTTAAATGTGAAATGAATTTGATATAATTTCAGAAATTGGGTGTTATTATCTAAAATCGGTATGACCAATGTTAGTCCTTTTTGTAGTTTCTTTATGATTTCAGAAATAAGATATCTTAGTAATGAGAATGTTTTTAAGAAATCTGGGAGAGGCTCTTGCAATGTTGGGGAATTAAATTATAAAAATATATTTTCAGTATTTTATTTTAAAGATTAAAACACTGTAACATACCCTTCAACAGCTATGGAATTTCTGTAGCTCTTACATAAATTAGGTGAAAACTTCAGAATTGCAAATATATAGCGAAAAACTGTGGAAAAACTTTTTTAAAAAATGGCGAGATGACCTTTTGTTCGAATTTGGTAACAACCCAGGCTAATAAAAGTAATTTTTAGCATGTTGTTAAAAAGAATCCTGTTCCAGCATGAATATGAAAATATTCGAATAACCTCATAATAAAAATGAATATAGTATTTGGATATAATGGTAAACTGAGCAATGATGATATGAAAAAAGCAAAATTGATTGTTAATCAGTGAAGCAAAGCTGTAAATATCCAACAAATAATGTTGATTTGTCTGATTAACAAAGTCATGTGATTTAAAAAAAAAAAATATTAAATAATTTTAATTAATGTTTGAAAATATTTGTTTTAAAATTAACTAACATTAAAATTCAATTAATTAAATTTCTTTAGAAATATCTATTCTTCAATAATTTGTTGATGCTACATTATATATAACATATCAGTAAGAAATGCTATTAATGACTGGGTGACTAATTTTGGAGAGGGTGCTGTAATTTTAAAAAAAGGAATGTCCGATTTAAGGGATTGAGCATCTAATATGAAGTATATAATAGTTGTGCAAAAGGAACAGTTAAAAGTTGATTTATACATGTGCAAATGTGAATATCTAGTGACTTTTTATCATGTGAGAACATGATGTTCTTCTGGTTTGAGGTTTTTGAAGCCTCAAAATGCGTAGGCAACAAATTGGTGATTTATTGCTTTTGAGACATCAATTTTTTGCTTTTAGGATTATTAGAAAATAATGCAGAAGATTGTCACATTTGGCAATTTATCGCCAACTAAAGTTACAACTTGATTTCCAACTTATTCATTTTCTGAATTCTTATGAATTATCTTAATTAATTTAAGTCATTAACCGGTTTGAAACAATCGCGAAACTATCAGATTATGCATGCGTCAGTATTTAGAAAAAAAAGATGGTCCCCCCCCCCCCCCAATCTCAAAATTGGTCGATCTCCAAAACTTTGTTTGCCTGCTAGAAAAATTGAAAATAAAAGTTTAAATAAATTATCATTATATATAGAGGGGGGGGATAGAGACCGATATAGAAGTCTCGTGATTGTTTCAAACCGGTTTAAACTGGTAAATGACTTAAATTAATTATGACAAATATTGACTTAAAATATAATAATATTCTCGCATGATAACTTGAAATTTGATCGTAAATTTCATTTTCTTATTTTTATTTTCAGATTTAAAAACTGTTGAGCAAAGGTTGAATTCTCATACATATAAGAAACTGGCTGATTTCATTGGTGATATGACAAAAATATTTGACAATTGTAGATATTACAATCCTCGATCATCGCCATTCTACAACTGTGCAGAAATGTTGGAATCATTCTTTGTACAAAAAATAAAGTTATTCCGGGAAAGTATAACGTGAAATTAGACTTGTATTTGGCAGTGGCATATTTGCCATGTAGGAGCAAGAATTCAACCCATGTACATAAGTGTAGAGAAATGTCTTAATGATTGACTGAGCTGCTCTACCCACCTGTCCAAAACTTCACTATAGAATTCAACTCATCATTTGAATGGAATTCAAAATCTGAAAAGGCTTCAAGTTCAAATTCTCATTTTTAGTAGTTTGCACTACTTTGGGCTCACTTGCTTACGTACCTGACATAAAATGTTCATGAAAAATTGCATTCATTAAAAAAAAATTAAAAACTTTTTATCAATAATAGCATCTTTTATTCACAAGTTGGAAAAAGATGGAGATAAAGTGTATATAGATACCAGCTGAAGGAAAACCATGGTTCTTTGAATAAGAATGTTCATAGGAGCCCAAAATGCCATTGCACATGTATTATATTGCTGCTCGTGATGAACTTCAGGTTTTAAGCTTACATTTTACAGTTAACTTTTTGTACTTGAGACAGAATCAGAATCATCCGAGTATACATACAAAGTCATGGAATTGCAACTCCATTATTGTTTGCCATATTCAAAACTTGTTCATTATGTGTTCTGTACAAAATCGGAATCCAGCTGTTACATATGATGATGGATAGGGCATGGAATTGCTGAGATTTTAAAAAATGCATCAACCTTTCATTCGATAGTTGATTTGCAATAGGTTCACTTTCCACAGGAAGCATTTTATGATAATGAAATTTGTTTTCATAATTGAATACTCTTTAAATATCTTTTGTAAACATTTACTTAATTAATCATTTGTTAATTCTGACTACATTTGAAGTTTGGCATTATGTTATATTTATAAAATGCATTTCATAGATAACTTTTTTTTCAGCTTTTACTGCTTTTTAATTAAATGTTTATTATTATTATTTTGTTGACTACAGTTGCAGTAATTTTTTTAATGATGTTATATATCTTCTGTGTTACATGAAATAAAATGTATCTGTGTAAAACATTGACAAAATCATTTAAAAGAAAATAAAATATCCTGCATGATTATTCAATTTTCATTCATTTCTTTTTGTGAATAAATTATGATAGTTTTGCATTATTTTTAAAAAAATAAGTTTGTGATCAGTGGACCTATTGATAACTGTAGATCTGAGATTACTGCAGTATGTTTGTAAATATCTATTATATATATTGCAATGTGCATTTCCTCATTGTATATTTCACCATTCCATCACCACAAAAAGTAATTTTTTAATGCTTGTTTTGTTTTTTGCAACATTTCTTAATGATGCTGCAAATACTCCAAGGTCAGTTCTGTGTTGGATAGATGAATAGTAGGATACAAGATTATTTTAAATTAAGTATTTGTTTTATAAGGTAAAATAAATGTAAATACATTTCATTCTCTAAATTGAACTAATTTATTGCATTTAAATTGCTGATTTCGTTTATGGCTAGAATTTGCAAAAAATGTAGTACATAAATGCATTTTTTTTTTTCATGAAATTTAATAAAATTTGTATCTATACAAAATATCTTCTTTTACATTTATAATTCAGTTGATATAGTTTGGTAGCATTTATTTCCATACTGAAATGAACTACTTGATCCATCCTTGAAACATGTAGATTTATGTTATAGATCAGGGCTTCTTAAACTGTAGGTTCTATCCCCAAATGTAATCGTCAAGGTACTGCTGGATTCTACAACATTACTATGCAAACTTTTAAGAGAACCTTCTTGGTTTGAAATATTTTATTTATTGCTATTTTCCTAATAACTGTATTTAATTAAATTTCTTAATCTGTAATTAAATTTATATTTTTCTACTTCTGTGTATTTCTGGGGTTGCTACTGGAATAAGTTCAAGGAGCCCTGTCATAGGCAATACTTAAGTGTTAATGCTTTAATTAACACTGATTAGCTATTCTTAGAGCTAAATAAATTAAGTTTAGATTGAATGTGTGTGAATTGTTTAGAACTGAAATAAACGAAAATAATATTTTTTAAGAAGTTTTATGTGTTTAACTTGTTTGTTTCTGTATTGTATTATGTTTCTTGATAGAATGAATCAAATTTTAAGCTGTTGATTTGAAGTTTGTGCTTCCGAAAAGATAAGTTTGATGTTTTTATATTATTACTATGAGAGTAACTAAATTCAGTGATATGTCAGCAATAACAAAATTGATTTGAAGTTTGTGCTTCCAAAAAGATTAAGTTTGATACTTGGTATCATTATTGTGGAAGTAACTAAAATCGGTGATATAACTGTCAGCAATAATTTAACAATTTTTATTGTATCCTGATATATGTTACCAGAAAAGGATGTTTTAAAATTATAATGCTCAGTACTCTTACAAATTTAATACTCTTTTTTTGTAGCAGAATTTTTTACTGCCTAATGAATTGTTCCTGCTGTTTAATTCTGTTCTAGTAACAATATTAAAAAAGTTCATAACCAGTAGATGACAGAACTCAGATAACTACTGTGGTAGTATTACTCAGCAATGAAATGGTGATCACCCAGTGCTATAGATCTCGAAATAATATTCTATTCTTAAATTATTTATTTATTTAATTTTAAGTTATACTGTTTGGAATCAAGTTTAACTCTGGTTATTTTTTTTGTGTTTTTGCTTTTAAATTCATACCCTGTGTGTCTTAAAGCCATTTTCTGTACATAAAACTGTTCCCATTTATTAAAGACGGAAAAAACTTGATTGTGTAATCTGTACCATCCACTTATTGGTACTGTCAACAAATTTGTAGATAGTGACAACAATGCTGTGTGCATGTGTTTGTCATTTGTAATTTCAATTATTAAAAAGAATATACTTATGAGTAGTTTTAATTGTATGTTCCTTGCTTTTTACTTTTTATGTGTTTCATATAATGCCAGAAACATAATTGAGCATGCACAATAAAACAAATTATATATAGCATGAATCAAAATAACGTCGGTAAAATGAAAAGACACATCGGGTGTTTTGAAGATTAAAAAAAAATATATATCTTAGAAGCATGGGGTTGACAGCATCTTTTGGGATCTTTCAATTAAATTAATTGCTTTTAAATAAAATTATAAACAGGATGATATAAAATAATGTAAACCAAAAGAAAAGTTAAGTCGTTATTATCTCTATTATTAACTACCTTCAACGCCCAGCTGGTTTGCACACCTTATTGCTTATGATGATTCACTTATATTGTTGCAAATTGTATAAATCAGGATTATTTTTTTACTTATTTTGTACAGCTTATGAATTTCTGCATTAAAATTTCTTTAAAATAAAATATTGCTCTAAATATGCATATTTTAATAATTATTTGAAAGATGCATTCAAACTTAAAATAGAATTGTAAGCTTGTAAAGTTGTTGAAGCATAATTTTATTTTACAATATCTTTTTAAAATGAGAGCAGGTGACCATTGCTCACGTGTATATCTGTGTGGGGGGGGGCACTAAAAATTCATTTTTTTCGATTTTGGTTCAAGAGTGGATAGATTTCTGATTCGGCAGTTGCTTAATGCTTTTTGAGATAAGAAAATGCTGTATGCAAGTCGTTTAAGAAGGTGTTATTTTTATAGCTGCCAAATAAAATGGCGGATTACTCATGATGATGGATTATATACATATAATACACTCATTTCCATAAATAAAGGATAATGCAAGTTTAGGAAAAAAGTGAAAAGCAAACCAAATGTGACTTATTTGTAAAGCCTATTTATTAAACAAAAGTTAAAGAGCAAAAGAGATGCTATATGTTTGATATTATTAATAAAAATTGCGATTTTTTGCTCCCTGGAGCAAATTACAAAAAAAGGAAAAAAAAACGTACTTACAAAAACTAATATTAGATGGTTGGTATGATGTTAAATACATATGTCTCCCAGACGATGTAATACAGTCCGTACAACGCCTAGGCATGCTGAGTATCAAATTATCGATCTGATCATGTTGAATATTACACCACTCATCAAGCAATGCTCTCCGTAGTTCGGCTAGACATATAGGAGGTGGTTGATGGGCTGCAACTCGTCGGCCAAGTATATCCCACACATGCTCTACTGGATTCAAGTCCGGTCAGAATGCTGGTCAGTCCATACGAGTGATATTCGTTTACAATGTTTGCACGGTGAGGACGGGAATTGTCATCCATAAACACGAATTCTGCTCCCCGAAACAAACTTGCATGTTGTTCCAGAAAGACGTCCCAATAGATTTGGTCTGTCATAGTTCCAATTTGAACATGCAGGTCAATTCTGGAACCCAGAATTAATTCCTCCCCAAACGAGCAATCCTGCACCACCGTAAAGGTGTCGTTCAATGATGTTCTCTTGGTGGTAACGGGTACCCGGTAACTGCCAAATACCGGTCCTCATTCGGCTTTGTACCACGGGGGCGACCTGTGCTGTAGCGTCTACTAACATTACCATCATCTTGTAATCGTTGCCAAAGCCTGGAGCTGACACTTTGGGCGATTCCAATCCTCGGGTACTTACAGCTGGGTACACCCACATTCCAGGCGGCCGATAATTCTACCACGTAAAAAATCATCCAAATGCTTCCTTTATGTCATAACAATGCGGTTATTGCACTGAAAGGCTTATAAAACGCTTGCGAATAATTTTACTTCTTTGTCTGTATTACTTATACATCACTCCCTTACACTCTCGTCATTGTGACGTACTATCGGTGGCTTCCTGTAAATTGCATATGATTTTTGATGTGCGTATATCGTACTCTAATGATATGCAAGATGATCTCTGGGATTAGAATATTGTTACAAACCTGCAATTTGGCTTCCCAGCATAATTTGTTCCATCAACAGAAAGAAAGTTTTACAGTCATCTGAATGGGACCGAGTCCAGGTGGCGCGTCGGAGGTCCCAGAGCTTGGCGACGAATTTGGCGCCAAAATAGATTATACCCGAAACTTCGAGAATTTTCCCGATCCGTCCAGTAGGAACCGAGATACGCCTCGAACGTTCCTGATTCTGCAGCTACCAGAGGAGTCCAAGTCAGTGGACGGAGTGGTCGAAGAAGAGTAAGCGGAATCGACGGAGCGAAGTAGTCCGAGTTCGAGAGCAGCGGAGTCCAAGTCAGTAGTCGGAGTGGTCGAAGAAGAGTAGTCGGAATCGACGGAGCGACGTCAGTCCGAGTTCGAGAGCAGCGAAGTCAGTCAGTAGGAGTCGAGAGTCAGAGAAGTCGAAGACAAAGTGGACAGAGTGGTCGAAGAAGAGTAGTCGGAAGCGACGGAGTCAAGCTAGTGCTGAACTGAGCTGTGCGCTACTGTCTGCAGTAGATTCTAGTTGTATGCTGCTGTGTGTGCTGTTGTATGCTACACGTCTCGGGTGAAGATAATCGTCTTCTGTGCTGTATATAGTTGTCACTTTTGTGCTGTCCTGTGTGTCTTCGTGTAAATAAACGTCGTTGTTTTATTTTCTACTGCCGCCTGCTGATTGAGCGTTCTTTACACCATATCACTTCCACTACCCAAACGAACCCCGGCAGAAAAGTCGTAACAATATGTTAGAAAGTCTTGGAGAGATCACTCCCGGTTGGTTTTTAAAAAAAATAATGTTTGATGTTAATAAGTTGATGTTTGTATGCAGTGTAAATTTGCATATAATTCTAATAAATGTTAAACAATTAAATAAAAAGCACTATGAAGATGTTATATGCTTCTTTGTATTGAGAGAAGCTTTGTAATGACTATGAACCAAACGCTATCTTTCACAGAGAACTCTTAATCTTAAAAATCTGGTTAGAATTCAATTGAAGGTATACAGTATCGACAATCACATTTAATTTCAATACCTTTTTCCAACTTTCTTAAATAAAATAGTTCTAAATCTTCATCAAATTTTGTCGACACGTTATTTACTTAAAATTAAATCAAAATATTTTTCCTCGAAACAAAAATTAATCCCTTATCCGAATTCTTATGTGGAGATGCAAAAAAAAAAAATTCTGTACGGTTCTCAGTTCTTTGTACGTCATTGCAGCTGCCGGTATTAATGAGATGGGTAAATTTTAACTGATAACATTTATAACATGACAAACTTCTTGTAATTGTTCAAGACGCTTTATAGGGCAGATTGGGTTCGTATTTACTTTTTGGATAGCAGTTGCTGATTATCAATTTTAAGCTTTGATTAAATTCCTTAGAAATTAATCAAAATCTTAGCATTTGCCATCAAAAACTTCCGAACATTATTATTGTATAAAAATAATTTTTACAACAGTTTAAAAGAAAAGGAAAAGAAAGTTTTTCGGTAATGCGAATTTTTTCCGAGTTTGGACAATTTTAAAAAAATATTCTTTAGTGCATTTTATAACTATACTTTCCATTGTTTTAGTGAATTTGCACTCCCAAGTCTTCGAAGATATTAAATATGGATTCTGTGCACTTTATTTCTACTATATAATTAAAAGAAGGTTTAAAAAGTAAAATCAAGGCGGTCTTTTCAGCGCTAAAACAATGTCATGCTACGATTTCGGGCTGTAAGTTTTAATTTCTCTTAATTTTTTTTCCCTATTTTTGTTATTATTATTTATTTGATATGCATTATTCGAAATCTATCAGCATAAATCTAAACAAGTTAATTTTTTTTTTTTTAAAGCAGTTTCGTGAGTTAAGGATAAGAAACTTGTATCGTAATTGAAGTAACACTTGGCTCTATTCTTTAGATACTGCAACTATTTATGAAATTTCAATAATACAAGTCAGTGTTTTTTTTGAAATATTATGTTTACATACATGCGAAAAAAAGACCGATAAATTTTCTAACTATTAGCAGATTTGAATCAAACTTTAACACGCATCTACACTTAAGATTCCAATTAAAAAAAAATATATATATCCATCTGACTAGTTATCGTATTCGGGACAGCAAGGCAAGCAAATTTCCTCTGAATGAATTTCGCTCAAGTTTGATAGAAATTTACAAGGTTAGTGTAAAGATCACATATCAAATTACATTCATCTAGCTGAAAGCATTTTTGAGTTATCGTGTTCATAGACAGATAGACATAATTCCAAAAATGTTTAGAAACGTGAGGAATTGTCCAAAACTTGAGTTCGAATTATTCGACAATTACAATGCTTTCTGTTTGTATACTTCGTATATGTGAAGATAAAATGATAAAGGTATTAAAAAACAGAGGGAAAGGTCTTATCAACATTCTCTCACATACTTTATAATAAAGAAGTGAAATATTGATTTTTGATATGAATTAAATGTTTTTATTGATTCCATTTTGCGATTCTTGACGATGAATCCCTGGCATTTAGCAGTAGGTATCCGAAAATCGAATTTGTGTTTTAGATGCTTTATTTCCAACTGCTTGAAACAAGATTTCATACAGAATTACAATTTTAGTAACAAGATGACATATTAAATTTCATTTGTTTAAATCATTGAATTTCTGAGTTATCGCATTTAATGCCGTTAAACCCTTGACGGATTTGGCTTCAAATTTGATAGGTATCTAGATGTCAAATCTGTATACCAAATTTTATCCCTCTTGCTTCGTTTTGTAGTTATCGTCTAAAATTATTATCAAATATCTGGATGGACAGACTTTCTCAGAATAGTTTTCGCTTAAAATTTGATAGAAATCTATAAATTTGATATAAAGATCACTTACCAAATTTCACCAGTCTAGCTGAAAGCCTTTATGAATTATCTTTGTTACAAAGAGACAGATAGATATAATGCCAAACATGAGTTTTTCGAAATTGTGGAGATCTAAAACTTCGAGATTTATCACGATCTCAAGTTCGAATTTTTTGACGATTACTTTATATTCTCGATATTTCATATATGAGAATGTAAAAATATATTAGAATTGAACAGGCTGCTATATCCTTCGACTCCAGGTTAGACATCTTGAACATGATTGGCTGGTTTGGTCATGTGATTCACTGACGTATTGTCCCTATGACGTAATTTCCCTTTTAATGTGTAATCACGCATTCTATTAAAAAGCACGCGCTGTTTGATATTGAAATGCTCTTGTTCCAGTAAAATTGAAATTCAAAATTGATATTGGAATATATATTTAACTATGGATTACAAATGCGAAATGTATATATAATACTAGCCGCCTTTGGCGACCAGCCGGTTCGCCAGTATTACCGCTCGCTACAATTTTCAATTAAATATTTTAAGTAACTGGTCTCTTAAAGGATTCTCAAACAAAACATTTTTAATTTTCAAATTTTGATAGTCATACCAAACTTATACTGTTGTTTAGATCATTTCGTTCAATTTACTATATATAATTTCATAATTTGTTGTCATTTCCAGTAAAACTTCAACTTTAATTTAAGGTGGAAATGATGAAATTGCAATTAATGTAAAGCTATTTTGTAATGAAACCAAGCGTTTTATTTTATTTATCATTTTTATTGTTATTTATTTATTTATTATTATTATTGAATATGAGTATTGCAAACAGAATCGCTCGGTATATAAATCTTATGTGAACTGCAAAATATTTTTCATAATTTATGTAATATCTCAAAGAATAATTCAACACAAATTTCTCAGATTCAGCATAAAATTCAGTTTTTAATTTTGCTTTCAAGAGGATTGAAATGAAATCAATAATAATATTTTGTTCCGGCCTATAAATATATTTCAAAAATTACGAAGTCTAAATTTAATGCATTAAGCTATCATATTCTGGACATACCAAATTTTAAATAAATGAATGAATGTTTCTATTTTCCACGATCAACTAAGACTTATTTATGAAGTTTTGAATGTTAAAAATTTAGAAAAACTCAACAATTTCATAATCTTAGGCCAATTAATCTTGAGAAACCTGCGCGCTGATTGGCGTATTTTCTTTGAAACGATCGATGGAAAATCTAAAATTATCCTTTTTTTTATTGAATAGTGATATTCAAATTTTAATAAATCAGTCAGTTTAAGTGATTGATTTAGTTGATTGGAAATTAACTCTTTTTATTTAAAATATTAGTGTTTCAAGAACATTTTGTTCATCGTGATTTTCACAGCAGAAGCTTTATGTAAAATCAAAAAATCGTTATGTATTAGAGCATTTATTGAATCAAGTTACATAAAATATAATCATTTTCCATTTAGATCATTTTAGCAGATCTGTGTCTTACTAAAGGTTTAAAAATTAGCTGTGTGGCCCTGATTTGAATGAATATTTTGTTCATATTAAACAAAACTTGCCTTAAAATAAAACTGATTTATTGGATTAATAATATAGAGTGTAAAAGATCATAAAATAATTTTTCTTGAATTTATTTTTGTTTCATTTCCTACAGACAAGTGCCGAAAATTATATTTTTGCAGATTTCATTTCCAAAAAGGTTTAATTTATTTTTTGTTGGAGTTTTAATCAATGTGATGGCAATACTTTGAAAAAAGCTAATTTTTTCCCATGAATGCGAAACGTGCTCGTGCAGCTTAAATTTTATTTTTCTTTTGTACGAAAAAAATTGTTGAAAAATAGAGTTAAAATATTCATTTAAAAATTCCTTAAAAATAGAAATTTAATTTTAAGGTTAAAACATTGGTATCATTTAAAAGATAAATTTTTGATCTTTAACTTCATGTAAAAATCTTTTTTGTGCGGTTATATTTTCGGAAATTATAGCAGAAACACGCCAAAATTTCGCTTAATTTTTAAATAAATAAAATTCTAATTAAAAATTCGAAAAAATAACCCCCAGGTGCACATTCCCGGCCTCCAAGGTATACACGTGCCAAATTTGGTAGCTGTAGGTTGAATGCTCTGGCCTGTAGAGCGCCAACACACACACACACACATTGAGCTTTATTATAAGTATAGACTATAGGGAAAAAAATCTCTGTAATAAAAGGTCGTTGTATTAGACTTCAGCGATATGAAAAACCCTTGAATAACTTTCATAATAATATTTCATTAGCAAATGCAATTTGAAAATCTTAAGAAATGAAAAACAAGAAGACTTACTTAATTGAATGCACAGCATACATATTCAATTCACAGATTGATGTGAAATTTATTTACACAACTGAGGATAATCTTTTGTCCATCTTTTACATCAATTGCCATTGGAATGCTTTTTTAAAAAAATTTTAGGAATAGTTGTGTATTAGATTTGTTATTAATATATGTAAACTTCATAAAAATATATGTGCAAAATATTTCATGTAAATTAAGTAGGACTTTCTAAATGTATCTTACATGCTTATTGATCTGAAAAAAATTAATAAAGATAAGTATTAGTTAGAGCTAACATATAATCTTACATTTGCTAAACTGATATGGATAGTTACATAAACTGAAATATATGATGAGGTGTACAAGCTACAAAATATTTGAATCGTTTACAGCTTGCAATTATTGCATCCATATTAAACATTAATTCAAAAAACAATATCATTTGTAAATGATGGAAAGATACTAGTTTTTAAATGCCCACTATAATTGCATTTATAAATAACTGAAAATACTACATTATTAAGGCTCTTATTACTGGATTTTATGCATTAATAAAATATAAATATTAACACGCAATAATAACACATTTTAAATTCATCATATACATTCACATTTCTGTTATGAATAAAAAAAATCGAAAGTACATTTAAAATATTTCAAAAAAGAAACTACAGTAATATTTAAGATTAAGCGCAAATAACGATGCTGCCTGAACGTTTTTGTCTACAACCGGATTTTAACCCCCTGCTTGGCGCAATTTTCAAAAATCGCCAACGGTCTTGCGTCGTGTTTTTCGGAGCGCGCGGTGAGCGTAAAAACACGGCGCAAGACCGTGGTTTTTGAGAAGACTAGAGAAAACAGTGGTAGCCACCTTTGGCGAAGAAGGGAGTTAAACTACGGTTCACCCCGCTTTTTATTTAAAATTTATCATTCACATTCCCGCCATGCTTACAAATAATCGAAAGCACATTCACAATATTTTCAATTCAAACAACAGTCATATTTAAAATTAATCGAAAATAGATTCAAAATAATATTTCCGTTGCAATGAGTAAATGCCAGTGAATCCATGACCAGACCAGCCAATCATGTTCAAGATGCCCAACCTGAAGTCGCAGGATATAGCCGCCTGTAAAATTGAAACAAATAGATGATATTTATTGGTTACGGTTAGAATGTGAGGAATTAAATCTGCTGTCAAGTTTCTGATCGGCAATCTCAGGAAAAAAACATAATGGAAAGAGAAAATACGTAGGAGATCACATATTATGGTTTTAAATTTTGTTGGTAAATAGCCTCGGTTTTTTCCATGATGCAAGCATTAATTTTTTCATTTAGTTTCGCTTGAATAAAAGCAGGATTATTATTTTATGAGATTAGTAGAAAAATATCATGAACTGAAATAATAAAAAGTAATATATGACGTCGTTTGTTTATTTTAACAAAGCTACAATAGTTATTTATATTTGCGAGTGTATGTAACCTACTTGTGCTTTTCTAAAAGATGTGAGTCGTTTCAAGGCATTCTGATAATATTCTATTGCAATTACTTATTAAAGTAATCTTGGAGTGCGTAATATAATATTGCATTGAAAAAGGAGCAAAGAAATGGTTTGTTTGTTTTTAGTTTTTCTGACAGTGTGGTAAGACTTAATCTACGGCTTCCCTTTAAGAACATTAAAATCGTGTCAATCGTTCCAAAATTCAGCAAAAGTTTCCTTATTTTGGATGGCTACTTGAAATGTAAAAAACTTTTAGGATTGCAATAAAAAATAGACACGATCATATTTGGCGGGAAATTGCTCAAAATAATTCAAATTCTTTAGCGATCATACATCCTCTCCGCTCTAAAATAATTTATTCTTTCGTTGGGTTGTTAAGATTAAATATTTAGCGAATTATAAATTTTACCATTAAAGTTTATAATTCAATTATTTCATAGAATTATTAGTTATTTCGTGAAACAGCTGATCATGATTTATTAATTATTTCATAGAATATCGAATTATTTACTGAAATAACTGGTCATATGAAGCAATAACATATTTCGTATTTTATTTAGAATATATACACAAAATAGTAAAAAAGCTTAATAACTTGAATATATTTACAATTTACAATACCATTATTTTTCGTATGCCGTATTTAATATCAGAAGGTAATCGTCCTGAATATTATTTGTTTACCACTTTTGGTAAATTATTACAAATATATTGTTAATTTTATCACTCTTGAGAAGACTTTATGAATTACCAAAATTATATAGGTTAGCATTGTAAGAGAGAAAAAAAAAAGCGAAAATTCTGCAAATCCATGATGTCTAAAATATTTATGAAGATGTCAGAGGAAAATTACTCTCGTAGAAAACAGTTGATTTTAGTGCTCGTTATTATTTTCAAACTAACATAGATATACAACACGAAATACCACATTTAACTCTCGTAGATGAAAACTTTGCTTTGTCTGAAATTGGAGATCAAAAGTATTGATAAAGTATTGATACCCTGGTAATGCTCGCTTATATAATTCAGCTCGTTTATCTTTAGATTAAGGATTCATCACAATGTACATGATATTTTAATTTCTTCTTTTAATTTAAATTTTAAATAAACAATGCATTTTATCCTAAAATAAGTAATCAGAAAAAAAGTTTTATTCAGATTTTCACGATTTTATTTTTTATCTCCATATTTTAGATAAAAGAGTTAGTTTTTTTCTATTTTTTAGTATTAAATGGAACCGTATTTTGAAAATTTTTAATTAGTTATTAGAAACAATATGTATTTGCACTGGTTTTAAATTAATTACAATTATTGTATGACCATGATTATTGTAAGTCTTAAAAAAGACAAGAAGTTCAAATATTAAGCCCATGTTTTCATTCTTAATAAATTCAAATTCAATTTCTTTTCTTTCCAAAATGTGGAAAATGGGCATGCATCATTTTTGGACTAAGTCATCATTATATTTATAATTTTGACTATTACATACATTTGAATTAATGTATGCACCCTCGTTAGTATTATCTGTCATAAACTTCACGAAGTTAGTTCGATGAAAGTTTGTTCTGAAAAAGGGAGGATGTGGTGTTTTTAGTAAATGTTTGCTTTGACTGACTCGCAACAACTGAGCACATCTTTTTCTCTCGTTATTTTAGAATGTCTTCAGAGATCCATTTCGCTGCCTGATAGATGAGTTGCTTGAAGACATTTTGAA
Source organism: Argiope aurantia (assembly GCA_026543865.1). Classification (NCBI taxonomy): domain Eukaryota; kingdom Metazoa; phylum Arthropoda; class Arachnida; order Araneae; family Araneidae; genus Argiope; species Argiope aurantia. The sequence goes on from JAPMOR010007077.1 coordinate 1,668,628, forward strand.
TTTGCACACGTATTGCTTGATCTTCGATGAGATACGTCGGCAGAAAGGTAATAAAGAATATTTACAATTAAAAGGCTTCCGTTGCATCTGGTTAACCATAATCAATATATGTATCTTCCTGCCCATAAAGATCTTTCTATCATTTAACCGTATTCAAATTTATGAAGATCTTTCTAACATCCATCCAAAATAGTGTGTCTTCAAAGATAGAATCTGGGATTTTTAATAAAAGGATCGTGTGTGATGAATACTGTCCAAAAATTGCTCGTATGCTTCTTAAAAATAGAGCAAAAAATCAAAACATTATTATCAAACATAAAGTATCATTGTCGGCAATTTAAGGATTGATAATGATGTTCCACACCTGATGTGTTCCTTTATCCTCATTAGACAATTAATTGATGGTATTAAAATAAAATTGATTTTGTTGAGTTTTTAGACTAACGATAAGGGAAAACAAATCAATGATTTTAAGAGACAAAATTATCATAGAATTTTAATCTAAATGTTGCGCTTCTAAAATAATTAGTTTAATTCCTTTCCAGACTTTGGTTAGCAATTTGCTTTTTGAGTGGCCACTTTGATCTTCCAACTTTGAATATTTTGATGATATTTTACAGAGAGTATATTAAGAACAAGGCCGGGATAGCCTGTTGGTAGGGTGTTGGTTTTACGTCCCTTGGGTTGCCAGTTCCAACCCCGCCGGCCGAAGACTCTCCGTGTGTATGGTGACTGGCGCACGAATAAATCTGTCGTGATCACAAAGTCCTCCATGTCGAGAGTAATACCACTGGGGATACTGGATCAGGGGTGATCGTTCCCTGATTCAGGTCTAAATTACGATATGTGGATAAGTGAATGAAATGCATGAAAGAAGTCGGTCCCGTAAAAAGGGTTGCGACGTGTGTGTAGCTAAGTCGTACTCTTGGTCCTAGATGGCGCTACTGAAAAACAAGAGACGCACCCTTGGATTAAAATCACTGACTTCTAAAGTCAGTGGGCTTGTGTATGACAAGTGCCATTAGAAACAACAACAACATATTAAGAACAATGCATACTGTTACGAATCTGTAATGTTGCTTTCCAGCATAGTTAAGTCCATCGTAGGAAAGATAATATTGCGGTCAGCTCTATTGGATGTTAATCGGATGCTTGATCAATGACCCAAGGCTTTGAGACAAACTTGATTATTTGTTGACAAATCTGGCGGCTTTGGCGACAAAATGAATGATACTAGAATCTTCAGAAATTTTGGTGATAGGGTCAGTAACAGGCGAATTATGCTTGATTGTTCTAGAACCTTCTATGCCCTACTTTGGAAGCTATAAAAGGCCAGCAGACCAAACCAGAGTCCGTCATTAGTTTGCGGCGAATTAGTTGGATTAGTCCAGCGAAGCGCAAGTGTTGAGTGAACTCGGGCGATTAGAGGACTGAGCCGTGCACCGAGTCTTGGAGACCAGAAGCAGCATAGAGTTGTGTATTGAAAATCCAGTCGTATAGTAATGCGTCGGCAGTTGGATATAGCTAAAGCGAGGGGACAGTGGAGAATAGCAGATGTTTGGAGAGACCTTAATTAATAGTTACGTGAATTCTCTCTTACTGTTCAGTTCTGTCTGGTCGCTTTTTGAGCTGTTGTGATTGTTTACTACCGATTACTAGTGTACTTTTCGGCTGGATTTTGTCGCTTGTTTATTTGCGCCTACGTATTAATAAACATCGTTCTTTGTTATTGAGAACTGCTGACTATGATCTGTACACTAACCATAGCAAAATTTTAGCAAATTGTTTTTTGTAACAATATTTTGTTCTGAAATCTTTCCAGTACTATGATTTACAGTGAGGTATATTGTTGTTGGACAAAGTTGGAAATCGCTTACAAAAACAATCAAAATGACTAATTAAATGTTGCAGAACAGATGATATAGAATTACGCAAATGATTTTTTTATTATTATCATAGTTTAAGTTAATAAATGTCACATACAGAATTGTATTCATTGTTTTCAAAATATTTTTTTCAAAGCGTGACATTTATAATCAATTTTGGGCCGGTAAAGAGCAACTTAACAATTGCCAAATAATAACTATAAACTAAATTGTGGCTGAGACATTCTGCCAGTCGCCTTTTAATCCAATTGAAACTTATTTCTTGCAATTCGTGAGTGGGGATAGTAAAAATATCATTTCCTTCTGGGACGTACATAATTTTTTGATGGTTTAAAAAATGTTTTGCATCATTATGATCAAGCAATAATTTTTTATATAATTCTATATTTCCACATCGGAAGTGTAATATTTTTTTTCTATCTTACCTTTTTATTAATAATTAGAAAATTCTAACTCAAAATACTGTTTGGAAGTATGCAATTAACAAATCTTTTCATAAACATTTTTATCTAGTAAATAATCTCTGCCTGAAAATAAATAATAATTAGGGAAATTAAAATAATAAAAATTATAGTAATTGGGGAAGTATAAATTTGCAGCTCCCAATTAGCCTCCACATCCTTTGTTCTCCTTCTTTTAGTAAATAAAGGCATTTCTTTTATTAATGAGGGAGATATCAATGACAATTCGTAAATTCACTAATAATTAGCAATTAGCGTCATGTAGTTGATCTTCTTGTGCGCAACATATGACAATTTGAGATTATATTGAATCGAAATAAAATTTTAGCTTTATTCTTTTTGCAGAAGCTACCGAAGGCACAAAATGGAAACGTAGGATCGCTAAAGTGACTGGAAAAGATACTACGCTTGAGCCGCTTAGTATTATTGTGTATCAGGTATGTTACTGAGCAATTAAATAAATGATTCATTTAAAGTATTTTTAGACTCATAAACGGAAAGTAAAAAAAAAAAAACATTCCCGCATTTCATGGTAGCATTTGAAGTGCTCGATAAGAAATATGTAATGTCCTATGCGAACATTATGAATAACAAAATAGAAGAATACTCTTTGTTGCATATAAAGTGCTGCAATGAATCAATAAAAATTCTGTTTCAATTACAATTTTGCTTATACTGGTAGGAATCAAATCAAAGAATGTGCATTATGGAGAATGTCTATAAATAGCGAATATAGACTCATAAGGCACTCAACACTACAAAGTGTCCAACGCACAAATGGGAATAAACATTAGAGCTTCTAACCACCGCTCGTTTATTTACTGTGCATTAATTATGTACATTTGCATTAATTTATGCACATTCTCGCGAACATTATCTATCATAAACTTCATGCTATTTTAATCTGAAAAATCAAGGATGAGATCTTTTTAATAAAATTTTGCTTCGACTGATGTTTTATCGAATTTTGATAAACTTATCAGATGAAAATAAAGATATTGCTTATTTTTAATGCAGATATGTATAAGGCAAATATTTGACATAGATCTCGAGGACATTAGTTAACCATAGAGAACGAAAGAATCGAAGCCAGAAGTGATAATGTTCATTCTCCAATTCCGAAATTCTCCGTGTTTTTGCGCATACGCAAGGATTCATTTATTTTGTCAAAAAAAAAACGGGGTGAGAATAAAGATGAAAGGATATATTTACATTTTACAATAAGGTGAACTCGAATTTAGGAAGCGGTTCGCGAAATTAGAAAGCGTAATAAACATTCCTCTTTTTACGTACCACCTCTTGGCGTAGTCCAAGAGTCAAAAAGTCTTAGTCTCAGATCCGGAAACGTATAGTACTGTTGTATCAGTTTCGAAGATAGAGTGTAACTGTAGTTTGTAACTGTAACACTCTATCTGACCCAGAATAGAGTGTAACTGTAGTTTCCATAGTGAATATTTTTCTTCTTTAGGGTTACTAATCGTTACTAATTTCGCCAAAGGTCAAAACCGCTTACAAATATTATATTTAATTAAGTCATGAATAATTGCTCTATTATTTCAGTTTAAACGAAATAATATTTTTAAAAGTTAGGTACGCAGTAATTAAAAATCTATATCGAACAATAGATGAAGATTTTCAATGTGTTTTTCATCATTTTAGTTATCAGACATTTTGATTTTTTTAAGTTTATATTCTGTAAATCATCTGAATGATTCGACTGATTATTTCAAATCAGGACAACGCTTTTGAAATAAGAAGAAAAGTGGAAAAGTTGGAGTTTTATTTCAACGATTTGAAAAGCAGATATCTTTGGGCACAAAATCATATTTCCGAGCAAAATATTTTGAGGGTAAGTGAAGAAAATTGTTCCTTAAATATTATTAGAAGCATTCAGTTTAGATTTAATTAGCATAAGTATATCCAATTTAAAAATCACCCGCACTTTGTTCTATTTATGAAACTATAAATTTTAGTAAAACTGTAATTCCTACATAAGCTTCTACCCTCAAAATTGTATAACCTCAATCCAGCGGTATACAATTTTGGATACTTGTACAGCAACTGCATATCAGAGATTAATCACCCCCTCCTTCCTAAACAAATTTCCAAATATCCCATGCCAATAGGAGAGCCGTAGTGGTCTGGTGGTAAGGTCTCGGCTTGGGAACCGGAGGGCTTCAGGTTCGGGATTCGATTCCACTGAAGAACCTTCTTGTAAGCGGGTCTGGTGCACGTTAAATCCATCGGGCCAAAAGTCCTCCCACTGGTGGAATTGTGGATATGGTTGCCAGTTCAGGTGTTGTCATCGTCATCTGATCGTGGCTCAAAATTACGAGGTCCGCTCCAAAATAGCCCCAGCATTTCTTTAAAATGGGTCGTTAATGTAATTGAACTAAACTAACCTACGCTAATAGGTACTTTGTAACTAAAATTCGTCGATGTTCACCAATGAAATGTGGTTGGTATTAAAGTTCATCAATGGCATACGGTTAATACATAAATACCAAATTTCGTATTATTCCCAACAAGAATAGTTTAGGCTATCAACTTATTCATTTATAAACCATTGCCACTTGTTTTTGTCCTTATTTGCATTTAGTATCATCCCATAGTTGTTCAATTACAATGAATTTGGATATTGTGTCAGGAAGTATAAAACCTATGCACTTAGCATTATATTATTAGAATGTATATATATATACATATATATTATTATGTCCATCTTGATAAAAATTCAATCTACATGCTGCAAAACATGTCTTGAATCAAATGTAATTCCCATTTGGCAATAAAAAGAAAGTTCATTGGTGAATGGAGACGACGCTATTTATTATTATAAGCAATACGAAGTATCTTGAGTATAACATAAGTAAATATAAGGCATTAATGATAATTTAGGGAACAATTTCAATAGGAAAGCTATAAAAGGATACATGAGCACGATCTTGTATATAAATGTAGTGAAGGCAAATCAAAAATTCTTTACTGCAAGCTGTACATCGGATGAATGTGGCGTAATCGGGATATGCTACCATTCCATGTGGGTATTTTGGACTTAGACATATTTTCTCGTATTCTCTCTTCCTTTTCGCTCAATATACCTCACTTATCGTTATGGGAATAAGACGAAATTATATTAAAGTGAATCTACAAAGAGTTAAAAAAGATAGAAACAGTTAGTTCCTCCATGCAGATAGATGCTTTCAAGTTACCATGTAATGTCATATCGAGTAAACAATCAAGTCAATCTTAAGACTGTATTCTTATGTATTGATGCATTGAAAATGAAATGTCAGATATTTTAATAATGATTATTACAACTGATCTGTATTTTCTTTTAGGCTAGGAATAGAAGGATTTCTAAAGCAGAATATCAGAATCTTTCTGAGGTTTGGCACGAGACTGAAAAACAAGAAGACATTTTTAAAAATTCGTAGGTTTAAAAGTTTAATTTTAAGATTTTCCATTATGTAACTTCATTTTTAATATGTCTTACTAATGTTAGTTGTCATAACATTGTTAGTTATTGTTTCTTCACATTCTTATCTCTTCCATTTATAAATCAAAAACTATCATTAACGGTCCGAAACAACAACACTTCGAATTTCTTTTTTTACATCTTGTTTAGTATAGTTCGTCAATGGATTCTGAGACGACCACGTTTCTCTCGACGACTCCGGTATTCCCTTTGACCATGGATTTCGCCTGTTAGATACTAGTAAATGTAAACATCTCCTCCTTTCATCTTTCCTTTCACCTCTATTTTGAAGAATTAAACCCATCATAACGCATGCGCAAAAATGCGGAGGGTTTTTCAATCCGTTGCTGAACTATACCCTCCAATAGCATTTATATGTGAATATAATATAATATACGAATTAAAACATTAATAATTTAATAACAGAACACATTTTCTAAATTTATTAAAAAAATAATCAGCGAAGTAACTCATTCAGCTATACAAATATCGGAAAAAGAATGCGAAACTTCGCATCGTCAACTATCCTAACTACGTTTTGTAAAAAGACAAGATGATTGAGCCTTTAGAATTTTGTTCAGTTTTATTTGGTTATTTAACATTTTCTTTGAAACTGAGCTAGGCTATTTGGGATTAATCTCATAGTTTTGAACCTTGTTCTGATAAAGGGAACAGTACTTGAGATGGCACCACTCTCTCCCTAACTTGCGAACTCCACCAGGCAGCGAAGAATTTAACATATAACAGATCCGTTTACATGTCGTTCTTCATGAAATCGAATTTCGAGCCGAGAATTTTTCAACTCCGTGACTGAGATCTTACTACCAGATAACCAGGATTTCTACATGCTTTTCCAAACTAGTATTGTTGATAGATGTGAGTTTGCTTATAATTTCAAAGTATTTCTTTGTTTATTTAGAAATTTTTGACCTGAGCCTTATAATATATCCATTGTTATTTCCTAAATATATTGATTGTAACGAACATGGTTTTTAAAAATTTGCTTCGCTTAAATCGTAAATAATAAAAATGTTTTTGAACCTCAATTACAAACTACTTGACGGTGAATTTTAGATAAAATGTATTAAAATAGTCCACAATACTTTTATACAATAAATCCATGAGAAATTTTCGAACACTCGTTCTCGTTCCAATTAATTTCATTTTTTTTATCGGGTAGATGAAATTAAATATTCAGCAAAGCGTATGCGCAAAAGAGTCAAAACTGTTTATTGATGTGAACATACTTTTTATATACAATATTTAATATTAGAATGCACTCCAATTTTTTTTGTCATTTTTGGTAAATGATTACAAGAATATTTTTACACTTCAAAAGGTTAATTAGTGATCTTAAAAAGAGACTCTTCAAAAGGTTAATTAGAGTTCTTAAAAAGAGATTCAAAAGGTTAATTAGTAATCTTAGAAAGTGACTCTCCAAAAGGTTAATTAGTGATCTTAAAAAGTGATTCTCCAAAAGGTTAATTAGTGATCTTAAAAAGTGACTCTTCAAAAGGTTAATTAGTGATCTTAAAAAGAGATTCTTCAAAAGGTTAATTAGTGTTCTTAAAAAGAGACTCTTCAAAAGGTTAATTAGTGATCTTAAAAAGTGACTCATCAAAAGGTTAATTAGTGATCTTAAAAAGAGACTCTTCAAAAGGTTACATACGGCGCATGGCTCAAAAGCTAACTTTGCAAAATAGAAAGGAAAGAAAAAAGACGCGGGAGAGCTGCGCATCTGTGATGACTGTGGTACTTATTGAAATAACAGCAGCGGAACACTGAAGATAGTATTTATTATTCATTTTTAGTTTTCAAGATATCTCATATAGATAACACGGACTACCGATTTTAACTCTTGCACAAGAAAGCTGTGTTTCGTCTGAAAATATATGACTAAATAGTATTGAAACAATGAGCCTTGGCTCGTTTATAGTTTGATAGTTAATCCCTCATTATACCTCTGATGCCTTGATTTTTCTTTTAATTAAAATTTTTATATAAACAAAATGTTTAAATATTGGTTGAATATGCTACATCAAAACTCATAATTACTAATACCGTATTCAACATATAGACATTATATTAGTAAGAAAAAAAAAAGATTTGTTAACAGCATAGAGCATGGACTTTTAAATTCAAACAGTAGCAAATTTACATCGCACGTTCATTTTATAAAAATAATTCATCATATCTGGAAATCTTTTCTATTGTAGGCATGGTCCAAAATGTTCTACAAACATTTCAAAAATCCCGGATCGGTTTAGAAGTTCCAGGTAAGAAAATTATTTATATTTTTACTACATGACCAAGGACGCTCTAAAAAAAAATGTAAAAATTTTTATGAAGTTTTATAAATTATGATTATGTTGTTACGAATCTGTAATATGACTTCCCTGTACAGTTAATATTATGGTAATAAATAAAGATTTCTAGATATTAAAATGGATTGTAAATGGAGGACAGGTTGATGACCCGGGCCTTGGTAACGTTGACAAGAATGTAGATTCTAGAAAATGTATGATTTATAGCTAAATTTTTATTAGAAATCGAAATCCGCAAATCCTTCTAGAAACTTCTATGTCTTGTTGGAAAATTATAAAAGGTAAAAGGGTTGCACAACGAGTCAATTCCGTCCTCGGGATATTAATCGTGGATTGAGCTCTATGGTTGTTGAAAAATAATTTTCTGTTTGCCTACGTATTGATGATTTCTACAAATACTGTCTTTATGTACACTTTGGTTGTGTTTTTGCTTCATTTACTTTGCATTTTTCGAGGAATAACATGTCATTATCTGTTGTCTTGCTAATTGGACATCTTAAACAAAAGAAGTTGGCTGGTCTTATGACAGTCCCTCTACCCTTTTAATTTTTTGATGACAGTTTATTGCTATCTGCCGAGATATTTGATGAGGAAAAGATAAATTTCAACTCATATTCATCTGTGGAAGCCTAGAACAGATTATCTTTAATTAATGAATAGTATATTATTCATTAATTTCTGGAAGCTTTGTTGTTTCTTTTCATAATTATTCATATAGTTTTCGGAGATTGCATGCCACGCGTTGAATAACGTTATTTTTGAAAGCTTTTGCCTCAAATAATTTTGTCAATATTTTTGATTTTTCATGTATAATGAGTCAATTTTTTTTCTCTTATCCCAGTAAATCTAGATAATATTTTGTGTTATGACAATAGCGGAGAGGCAAATAGCAAATTATATGCTTCAGAGTTTTACAGAGCGAACACCATTAATGTAATGAAAATATATAGTCTTAACATGAATAAACCTTATATCTCACTTCAACTGATATGAAATACACATCATTGATATAAAATATATAATTTAAAGTTTTACAAACAAGGATAGATTTACAAATTTTCTATTTTCTAACAATCAGCATATACAAAGTATGGTTCTCTAGAATGTGTATATGTAATGATATCTCTTAATCTAATGTATATCTTAATTTATTCTCTATTTCTTTATATTAAATTGGCCCATGTTACTTTATTCTGAATTACTTTATTCTTGATTCAAATTCAATTTTTTTAAATCTAATTACTTATAACACACGCTCTAAAACATTGTTGAGTTTCGACTTCCCACATTCAAAGCGAAGGGTTAAAAATCACGAACGCCTGTGGCTTAGTTTCCCAGATCTCTAAGATTCTTTTTCCTAAATCGATACGTATCAAAGAAATCATTATCAGAATCTCTTAGAAAATGCCCTAAGGGAAGAATTTCAAACGCTTTCTCTCTTGTGTTATATTACGAACGGACGTGTTCTGCCTTTGCCCCTGTGAACAGATCATGCCCTCCAGTGAAAAAAATAAATTGAAGTTCATTCCGAATTTATCGTCTTTTCGGCCACACATCTACTAAATTGTTACATATATATGTATAACATAATTTACATATACAGTCAAACCTCACCTAGCAAAAACCTCGCATAACGCGAAAAAAAAAGTTAAATGTGACCCTTTTAACGAGCCGTGTTTCGGAGATCAAATGGCAAGCAGCCACCGTGAAGTTATATGCTAGACTGACTTGTATTAGTCTGTGTTGAATGCTTATTTGAAGAAAGCCTTTCTATTTATATGGATGAAATTTTGGCCGTATAACGGAACCGAATGCGTTATGCTCGACTTGTGGAACCTTAATTTGTAAAATTTTGTCTCTGGCCACAATTATAGGATTAGAGGTGAATAGAATGACGTTGATTAGTTGATGGAAGAATATAGCCAGAGCTACCTAGAATTTATGCAGCTGCATTCTTTGACATCGCAAAAACCCGGGGAGGAGATTTGGTCAGGAAAAAAGAAATAAGAGATTAATGGAGCTTCAACATTCCAGTGTGATAAGAAAGTTGTTGAAAATATGTTAAATTATTGCATCTTATATTAAGAAGCATCACTTTGAAAAAGCAGTAGCTATGCACACACTACAAATTCGTTTTACGATAATGCTGCGTCCCATTTTCGACAACTTTTAAAACAAAGACAAAGAAAAATAGCAGTAGATAATTTTCTTGTAAAAAAAAAAAGAATGCATTATAAGTAATAAATTGCGTTATTAAAATTTTTGGGAGTATTTATTTTTCCGAATGAAAAGCGCATTGTCTTACTTAACATGGATTTCTATGTGGATGGGGAGAATTGAAAGAATGCTACGGATTACGAGAATGATTCGATAACAAATTATACTTATTAAGCTAGGTTTCATTGTATTTGTTTGCTGGATTATTTTATCTTAGATGTTTTGAAGTACTCGTTTTTATATCAGAAATGAAATTTTTTTTTCTAAAATAATTTATGATTTTTACAATATTTTTTTTTTACTTGATGTACTTTTATTTAGATCAAAACTTTCCAACATACTTTTCTCGTTCATTTCTTCTCAAAAAGCCAAGGAAGGACGTGGAGATGCCTCAGAAGTAAGACCGTTATCTTTTACGATTTAATGTATTTTTATATAGCGAATCTCTACTGACAATAAAGAACAATGTGTGTATGTGTCAGTGTTCTACAGGAGAAGGCTGCAAAGCCTAGAACTACCAATTTTCCACAAATGTACTTTAGAAATTAAAAATGTACATCTCAGAGCGATTTAAAAAAATAATAAATTAGAATTAATTTAAAATGTAATTTTTTTAGAAAATTTAATCAATTATTTTTAATTTAATATTAGAAGTTTTTTTTAAAATTTAATTGAGCGAAATTTTGACTTTTTTTCACCTTATTAGGAAAAATATTACAGCAAAAAAATCAGTTTTACGCCATCTTAAAGTTCTAAATATTTTCTTTTCAATATTATCTATTTAAATGCTGTACATTTTTTTTCTTTTTGTCTATTTTTAATTAATTTCCAAAAAAAATTATGCTTTTTAATCATATTTACTGTTTTTTTACAAATTTACACAGCTGCAAAGAAACTCAAAGCATTTTCATTGTTGCCATAAATACTTCATAATGGATTTTTCTTCTATTGTTGCTACCCAAGGGATGGAGATGCGGCTTATTTTTCAGTGTGTGTGTGATGCACGAATAAGTTTCTTAAAAAAGATAATTTTAATAAACTTTTTGGCATTTTATTGTATTTATAAATATGACTTCACTTCACAATGAAACTATAGCGAAAAACTTTGAAAGTGCGGCCATTTTAAATAGTTTTAGCAAGAAAATTTTTATGCTAATTGAGCGTTGATGATTTTTGTACAAAATTTAAAGTTCAATTTTAAATGAGATGCATCATACAATGAACCAAAAGAAGTAAAATAGTACATGTTATACTCACATTAAAAGAGTCGTATTAAATATTTATCAAATCTTAAAGTTTAAAAATGCTTTGCTAAAGAAGTCATTAAGAGCAAAACACACAAAACATTTAATTGAAAATTTTAGTAGCCATTAAAATGGCTAATAATACATAAAAGTTTTTTTTAACAATTTTTTTCAATTTTTCAATTTTTCCTCTATATTAATAATTAATATTGAAAATAAAATTCAGGTGCAGCACTTGAACATATTTATAATATCCCACTAATATTTATCTTGCTAGAAGCAGTAGAAAATTTTAAAAAGAAATGGCGGTTTGATTTCAATGTTCGCATCTCCCAGTTTACAAGGGATTACCTCTTACTTTTACAGCTATTCAAAACATTATTGTGTTGTATATAAATAATAATGTGCTTCGTTTCAAAAGTATTTGCATCTATTTTTATTTTCTCATATACATATTATTGAGTAAGTACAGTAACCGTCAAGAAAAATTCAGAATGGAGATTTTGACAGATCTGCACGTTTTAGACCTCACTGAGTTCGATAAATACATTATTGGAAAATTTCCATCTACCTGTCTTTGACAAAGATAACTCAAAAACGCTTTGAACAAGAGGAATGAAATTTTATGTACACCAAATTTATAGATTTCGTCAAATTTAAGGCTATATCCGTTCAAATGAAGTCTATCTGTTCCTTTGTTCGGATATAAGTTAACACAATAACTACAAAACGAAGGGAACTAGATATATAAAATTCGGAACACATATTTAACATCTATAGAATAAATATCTATTTAGCTCAGAGCCGAATCTAACAAAGGATTAATCGTCTGCCGATCTGCTCTTTCGGAAACATGTTAACGCGATGACTCAAAAAATGCACTGACTTCAAATTTTATGATTTTATGACTACAAGTGTTTTGTATCAAATTTTTGTTTCAATCGGTTAAGAAAAATGCGCCTAAAATATAAATTCGATTTTTAGATATTATAAATCGCTTGGCAGGAGTTAATAGCAAAAAAAAAAAAAATGCTATACACAGTAGATCCAATATATTTGCTATACACAGTAGATCCAATAAAAATGCAAAATTCAATGAAAAGTTAATATTTTGTTGGTATTGTACGCTAATTCCATGGAAGGTAATTTCTGAGATAATCTTTACAAGAGAGTAGGCGAGAAAGTTTTAGGTAAACAACTCCCACTAGTTAGATATTATGTCTAACTGGTAATTTAAAGCATTGAAGGACTAACATTCAGTCTTAAATCTTCAAAACAGCTGTATGTGTACGAATTGTGTAGAGCTTTATAAATTCGAAATGAACCTGAACCTAACCTGAATGACACCTGCAAGTGAACCTCCATTACATTCTAAAAATTTTCATTCTGAATGATAGTGAGCATGCTATTTGTGCTATATTATTATAAGTTGTGCACATTTCGTGAAATATGATCGGAATTTCGGAGGCCGGAAATTGCTTCGAGTAATTAAAAAAAGATATTTAATTAGGTGATAGAAAAAAACTAAATTACTGATTAAAAAATAGATAAATATTATTCTTTTATTAAAAAATATTAATCGAATATATCAGTTAGGAATGTGTCTTCCATGAGCATGACATAGCATCAAGACTTTCTTTTTTGAATTTATTATGTATATCAGAATTGAAACTGTTGGTAGACGGATATTGCTTCAAATTCCACCTGGAGTCTATTTGCTTAAAGGGCGCTTATAGGTCACAAAGGCCAACATTTCCCTCAGAGGTTTCATTGTCGTCTTGATTCCAAACACCATTTGCAATCTAAACATAAAAAAAGGAAGAGTGCTATGAAATGGCATCTGTTTAACAATTAAATTGCTTACATTCGCGTTTTCTAGCTTCATTCAATATTTGAAGATAGTATTTTCAATTACACCAAGTAATGGAAAAGAAATCAGATTAAAATTTGATATTCAGTCTAATTCAGTAAAAGAGCAATTTCATTGTACTAAACTGCTCATTTGATTTTGTAAGAATCAGATCGTTACTTACAAAAATATTTGTAGGCTTGGCATTATGCATATATATTCTTGGCATATCTGTAACAGATGCGCATCTGATACCTTCTTTTTACTGTCTCGTTCTTATCTGGAAATTTAAAGAAATAAGTTAAGGTAAATTAAAATACAAGCTTTCAGCTGCTTATAAAATTTCACGATATAGAAGTTGATCAATGAAGAATGATTATAAATTAATAAAAAACAATTACCAGTATTAATCCTGCAATGTTTAATGATATTTCTCAGAGTTAATTAAGTGCAAAGCAACCTAATTTTTTTCCTAGTGTTCAAACACATATTGAAAACCATTTTTTATATGTCTTTCAAAATTGCTTCCGTGGCTTTAACCATCGTTTTTGATGACGAAAAGCCCTTTCCCAGATTTAGCCTCATGCGATTTTCATTTTTCACGATAAGGAGGATTGTGAACACGTGTGATCTTGATTTTTGAAAGACATTTTAAAAGAAATTGCAATATATAGTGGAGCATTTTCATTGTACAACATTCATTTCTTAAATATGACGAAGTAATTTCTGTATATTTTTAAAGTACAGCTGTATGTGATGGTACGACATACTGATACACTATTCTCTAATCAGAAGATAATACGTTGGTTAAAAAATGATATGATCATAACTTTACCAGCAGAAGCACTTTCGCTTCCTTCAGTGTTGGTGATGAAGAAGATCGCAGATCTTTATAGAGGATCACACAGATCTCTATAGTTGAAGCTCATGTTAATAATGATGAAACTAATTGTCATTAGCAGTGATAATTTTCGAAAGAGATATGACATTATTTTGTTGCCTTGATTTCAATTCCGAACAACATCCTTTTGGACGAGAACGAGCTGTCTTAGAACCCATCATGCACAGACATGAATTCTACGCAGTTTTTCTGTGTGTAACCTGTGAATGTCATCCATTTAAATTTTCCGTCTCTATGCTAGTTCTTTTAATACGATCCGACGGTTTTACTTTTCTATCACAGCTGATGTGTTGATGTTTAGAAATGGTGAGAGCTATCAGTCTAATAATGGCTTGACCTCATGCGATGAACTAAATGATGAGAACATCACTGGGGCGTCGAATTTATTATCATTTTTTTAAATGGATTGTCTCCCCTCTCCCTTCAAGCATTTTTATCTGTCTTCTAGCCACTCTGTAGGGAAGAATAATTCCCGTTCAGCTATTTATAGTATCACATAGACTTCAGACGATGATTTCTTAAACAAAAATAAAATTCCAGGAAAAACAATTCCAGCAGATTCGCTGTTATCACTTTCACTTTTGACGGAAGTGAAGAGAGAACAACACATTCTTGGCAGACTGCCAAGCGACGGTAACCATTTCACGTTAAACAAATTTTAATGTGAAATTTGCGTCATCTAATTTTCACTTACACAGATGCTCAGGCAATATTAATTTTATTTTTCATTAATTTTTTAAATTTCTGTCATTCTTGAGTAAATAGTCCCCGCACTTACTCCCATGGATTTTGCAGTATATTATTTAATGTATTTTTTTGTTGTTGTTTTGCGAACAGGAAGAAGCCATAGCAATCGACAACAGGATGCATATAATGACACTGTTGGAAGAAATACATGAACGTGACGAATATATTGGTAATTTGTTTATGAATTGGAACATAATTTAAGCTGCATTTGAATATTAAAATTATAGAATTTCAGTAAGCTTCATATATGAATTAAGTAAAAGATTTACTATGTGATAGATTTTACAAATTACCTCTATTTTATAATTTGCTGCTATCTACGCGTTTTAAAATTTAGTGAATATAAATAATTTAAGTGTTTATTATCACATAGGTTAAAAAATATACAGTCACACATGAGATCGCGAACCTTAATTCCGGAAATGTAACAATGACCCCATACAAATGAGTGAAAAATCAGCTAATTCACTTGACTGAACATCAAATGACTACTATTTCAACTTTTACGACCATGTTTTTAAGTTCATGACACAAATTTACCAGAAATAATTAAGTCTACTGCAACCAACGGAAAGATTCTCCCCTAGCGTTTTTCGTATAATTGGTGCTTTTTGTGTTTTATTTCATAGTGTAGTGAAAGAAATCGAGTTTGAGTTTTGAATTTCGTCTGCTAGATCTACTGAATTCAAGATTTGACATAAATATTCTATTTTGATATCGTGATCATATCCATTATACAAGCTCTGTGTAGGAAATGCCAAAAGTGCAAATATCTGCATCCAAAGATTTGACGGGGGTTACCCTGACTTTTTTTTTAGCTTACTGATAGCAAGTAGTAAGCTACACAAATATTCACAGCTAGTATCTAGGAAATAATTTTATTTGCACTATTTTCAAGTACTATTTTTACAATTCCCAATACAGGATTCATGATATCTAAAGACTAATTTAAAAAATGAAACCAACATTTGAATAACAGTAATTTTTTTGTATCTAATTCAATTAAAAAACACGAGACTGAGGCAAGGAATTAAAGAGACCTATCCTGTCGACTTTCTGTCAAAAAATTTATCTTAATTTCAATTTAATTAATTTCCAAAGTTTTATCTTAATTTCGCCCATCATAACTTCATTCTAAAATATTCTCTTATTTTGTGATCCAATTCCACTTTCTCTACTTAATTAATTCAAGAGAAGCTTTATAAAATTGCTGAATCGACTAAACGCCGACACATTCACACGCTCTGCGTGAAGGGCTAGAAAAATTGTCAAGTAAGCACATTCTTTTTAAAAGATCCCTGTGTTTCCTTTACATGTGATTGACATGCGTCAGAAATCCCTATCAGAATCTTAATAATATATTAGCACCGTAAAAAAAATATTTTCCCTATCCATATCTCATGTTACATATGACGAGGGATAATTTATTTAACTCTTCTTCCCCACTTCTGCTTTTGTGCCGCGCTGTGGCGGACGTGCCATGTCCGCGCCTTCTTGTTAATAATCATGTGTGCTTCTCCTATATGAAATAAAACAACGTCACGAAATCAGAAGTCTTTTCACTGTCTTCAAACTGCATTCTGCTTCACATAAAATAATACTATATATATATATATATATATATATATATATATATATATATACACCACTGGTTACATAATGTTATAATAGGGTGAAGTGCAAAAGTTAGTATAAGTAAATAATTCAAGACGGAAACTACATTTATATTCAAAACATAATTTTCTCAACTGTACAACTAATGTATAGAAAATTAATAAAAATAAATTATTGAAAAATTAATTATGCATTCGGTGGTAGTGACATTATAAATGAATATAGTTTTGAAATATTTTACATTCTTATTTATATCCGTTTCAAATACATTTAACTTATATTTTGAATACATTGTTATTTAATGTTAATTTAATTTAACTTGATAATAACAGTTCGAACGTGCAAATGTTTATCATTTAACAGCAAGGAAATCTATTTCTTTGTTGTAGTGTTAAATTATTGATATTTAAGCCAAATATATCCTAATTTGCAATTTGTGAAATTTTACTTATGATAAATAACTACGTTAAAAAGTTGATTTTTTTTTTCAAAATTTTTTTATTTTATATTTATTTAAAATTCTTAATGTTTGAGCAAGTTTCTTTATAAAATTTTGCTTCTAAATCTATTTTTCGGAAATTACATCGATTTTTATGTGTGCATTTACATATGTTTTAATACTATTTTTCATCTTAAGATGTTATTTTCCCAAAATTCTAACCATTGATAGAATTTTCTTAAGAAGAACCTCATAAATAAAATTTAACTCATATTTTTTGTTCATATTTGATATAATAATTTCTCTATATGTTCTGCAGTTCCCGAACTAGAGAATAAATAATTTATTTATTTAGATACATTTTATACATGTTTTAATGTTTCACAATGTGAAAGAAATTGAAAATTGGATAAAAATACAGCTTATTAATTAGTTCAAGGACTAGATAATATATTTCGTAAACTATTTGAAAATGATTTCATAAACCTCTAAACTACAATTTTTTTTTATACCCCCCCCCCCCAAAAAAAAAAACCTTTTCCCAATTTTTATTTTTTTTTTTTTTTTTGCCATTTAACGCATATTTTATTTTCAAAATTATTTTTCCAATATATTTTATGCAAATATATAAAAATATTATTATTTTCGGACGTTTCTCAAAAACGTAGTAGTTTTAAGTCTTGAACTTTGTCACATATCTTATTTCGAAATAATTATAAAACAGTATTAAATAAGAATTTATAAAATAAACTTCTTGTTTTTTCCAGACACGTTAACAGCACAGCTGAAAATTAAAAGCCAAGAAGTTACCCAGTTGATGGAAATTATACGAAGAGAAAGGCTGGGACTAATGTAATATTTACTGCTAACTATAATTAAATATTTTCTAGCATATATGCTTGTTAATAAAATGCGTTATGACAAAAGATTACTAGTGCTAATATATATATATCGATGTTTATTTCTAAGATTCATCTGTTTTTAATAATTGTGTAATACAGCGGTTTCCAATTTATCCTTAATACTCAAATCTTTAACACCAACGCATTCTTGTCAGATATACATGTTGACTTCATTCTAAAATTGTCCTTTATTTCCTGATCCATTTCCAAACTTTTTATTTAATTAATTCTACACGCGCTCTATGAAATTACTGACCAATATTTTCTCACGCTTCGAGTAAAGGAATAAAAATCCCTAATGTTTGCAACATTTTTTTAAATAGATACCTAAGATTCCCATTCCTAAGTCGATACGTGTGAAAGAAATCTTTATCAGAATCTCTTAGCAAAATCATTCAATAAAGGGAAAAATTTCTGTCACTTTGCTATTGTGTACTGGTGCGGACATACGTGACCGGCATCTCGCTCCCATGTACAAATTGTTGCCCTCCCGCGGTGAAATAAATTGTTTATTCCAAATGTGTTGTCTTTTTGGCGGGGTAGCTGCTAAAATTATTTATACCACCCGCCTTTGGCGACCAGCAGTTCGCCAGTATAAATGCTTGCTAAAATTTTCAAACCGGCGACCTGTCCCGTGATATGGGCGTCTGATTGCTTCTTCCCCGTGATATGGGCATCCCGGTTTCGAGTTCTGGTTCGGTCATGGTTGTTCTTTACCTGTGTTCTACCTGTGAGATGTGTGAAAGAGCTCCCGTGTAAAAAAGGATTGTGCAAGCGAATGTGTGTGTCATCTTCATATGAGCTAGAGGTCAGACTTCTGCCCTCGGGTGCTCACGGCTCAGGGACCTTTTTCCTCAGAAGCTACTGCACATTCGGCTTAAATCGCTGCCAGTTCGTCAGCGGGCTTGCAAAGTACCATAAGTAGCAACAATAGAAACAATAAAATTTTCAATGAAAAATGGTGTGTAACTTGAACTTATAATACCTTCTGCAGCAAAATATTTTTTTAAAAATTTAGTAGTCATTAGTTATTCACTCATACTATTATAGAGGCCTCAAGCTGTTCTGTTCTTCGTTATATGTATCTCTATTTAATATTTTCTCAGTTCCCGTAAAATGTCAACTAAATTAAAATGGACGATTAAACTGCAATTAATAAAAAAAAGATTTTTTTAATGAAACCAATATTTTTTTTTTAAAGAATATGAGTACTGAGTCGTTTGTTATTGAAATCTTATGTCCACTACAGAATTATTTTCATAATTTATGTAATATCTCAAGGAATTATTCGACAAAAATTTCTCAGATTCATCATAAAATTCAGTTTTTAGTTTCATTTTCCAAAGGATTTAACCGACGTCAGTTATAATATCTTATTTTGTTTCGGTCTACAGATATACTTCAAAAAATTATGATGTCTAAATTTTATACAGTCCTTTGGTCATTCTCATATTTCACGAAATATTCTTGACACTCCACCTCTTAAATAAATATGTAAATGACTCTATTTTCTGCGATCAAATCTGACTGATTCATTAAGTTTTGAATGTTACAATTTTCCTCGGAGTAAAACTTTGCAACATTATGCAAGATTTTACGTGGTTGCGATTTTAAAGTCTCTCCTTTCTTTAATTAAAAAAGATTTTTTTAAAAAAAAATGTTAAGATTTAAGAAACATGAAAAAGATTAATAAATAAAGAAAATGCAATTAATTTTAACCAGAAAAATGTCTATAAAATTTAAAAGAAGGAAACTCAGTGAATCAAAAGATACATGCAAATGCGGCCTAAATTAAGGATGCAAATGACTGTCGCCAAGAATAAAATAAACCCCAGACTTCCATCGGGAATCTTTCCTCTTTTTCGAAACGGATCTTCCCTATCAGAATCTGTTCCTATAATGGCCGCCCTAAACGTGGCAGGGGGATAGCTGTTATCTCTAGAACAAACAAAGCAGGATGTGGTTTATGGTTACAACACACGTTTTCAATGTACCTTTAATTAGGGTAATGTTCAATGTACCTTTAATTAGGGTGGATAGCATCAAGAATTTGTGAGGGTCTCTATCTATAGAAACATTCCAGCAAGTTTTATTTGGATGTACGTCGCGACATCTGATGCAATCTTGTGCTTTCTTGAGTCATTTGAATATATTCATAGAATTACTGCTGATGTAAAGGAGTTATCTCGAGAAGCTCTAAAAATTAGCGAATGCGCAGTAATGACGGATAAATAGCGGAAGCTTTTGGGGAAACGATCATGTATCTTTATAGTCTGGTAACCCATCGAACTATAATAAATGATATCTTTTCGGTGCGTTGTCACGTTCGGTCAAGTTTTTGATCAAATTAAATATACCTTAGTCATTAACACTCAGATCGGTTTCATTTTTTTAATTAAATAATTTTTATCTCTGACTTTATCCCATTGGATTCAACATTTCTAGGCTTTGTTGCTGAACGCTTTTAGGCGTTGTCGTCTGCCTTTCAAACAATTCGTAGCAAGAACCACTTTCCACGAACGAGAATTCAATGCTCTTTCTAATATTGATCTGAAACTGAAAATTACATTCAAACATTTTAAATATTGCCAAAAATACTCTAAAAGCTGAATTTGAAATGCAAGTTTTAATTTCATCGACCCATAGGACTGGAGATACGGGTTGTCGGAACTTCGAGATTGAAATTGATCTCGTTTTCGTCCCGTCACAAAAGTCAAATCTAGTTGCTGTTACGTGATATTTGCTTGTCATGTTACATGGACTGATATTCGGTTTGAGTTTCCAAACTCATTTGAGATATTTCTCAAAAATAATTTTTACGCCGTTTCAATATTTTTTAAAAAAGTGATTTTTTTAAATAATACAAATTTAATAAACGCACGCATGCACGCACGCACGCACACACACACACACACACACACACACATTTATATATATATATAAAACCCCATTTTCATCAATAGAATTTATTATAATCTTGAAATTTAAAACATTTTTATAAAATTTTTAATCTTGCGATTTTCTTCCATTGTATTTAATATCGTGTAGTTTACATTGAGGATAAAAGAATTGAATTTGTAGCATTGCAAATATAAGGGGAGAAAAAAATGTGGGGGAATTTTTTAATAATTCTATGATGTCATGTAACTGATTTACATTAGAAAAAGCTATATACAAAATGAAAAAAACATTTGTAAGATTATCAAAATAACATGACATTAGAGACTATAATAGTTTGATGCTTAAAAATATTTTGTTGAGAGAATCGTGGACGTGAAATCGTGCCAAAGAAATGTAATTAAAATTAAATACAATCAATTTACTAGGCAAGCCAGTTATTTACCAAAGGCGACTAACAACAGGGTCGCCCTGCTCTATAGAGGGGCCTGGGTGCAAAAAACTATTTGGGGCCTTAAATTTTTTGTAAAGTAAAAAAAAAAAAATTACAAACACAAACATATATTACTATTGCAAGTTTATTTTTGCTATTAATTATTTCGGAAAATTTAATTTTTTCAGATTACAATTCTTTTTTATCAATCTCTTTTTCGATGCTTAATATAGCAAGTGCATTTAATCCTTCAGTACACAATGCTTGAAGGAAGACAATTCTTTATTAATTTTTGATTTGTTGAAAGAGTGCTCAGCATTCTCTCTAATGACTGAAATAATTAATTTAGAAATATTTGAATTAATTTGAAATACTCTTAAATATATCTCTTATTTGTGCAATAACGGTATCAATTATACTGTTAAAAAACAGCATCTAAATTCCTCTACAGGGTTTTCTAATTTTAAATTGCTATGTAGGAATATAATCTTTTTCTTTTTCAGAAAAATGTTCTGAAATATTCAAATTACACACTATCATTTTCGTTTCTTCTAAAAATGTATTAAATTTTGGATTTCAGTTTTAATTTTACTGACTAAAATTAAATCAACCAAGAACAATTGCTTTTGATCGAAATAATTTATCGATATTGATAAATTTGGACGATACTGCAAATGATACTATTAAACATAAAATCATGAAACTTCTGGTATTGAATCCTACAAACTCTTAGCTTCGGAAGCGGTATTTGCATCAATAAATTCTTTTAGGACATTACAAATTTGTTCAAACTGTGCATAACACTATTTTACCGAATCTGTTTTGGCTTCGCAACAAGTGTCATATAACTGATTAAGAGTGATATTTTTGTAGAATTTGCCCATTTTTTGTTGTTGCAAAAAAAAGCAATGCAAACGTTACAATATCCAAAAAAAAATTACAATATGCATTTCTGGAAGTGGCATCACAAATTAATAAATTAAAAGAATGTAATTGGGAAGACATATAAATTCCATTAGGGTTCAGAGTAATTATTCTAGATTGTACACTTTATATTTTCCTTTCGCCGGTGTCTTGGCATAGGGGTAACGCATCTTCCTCGTGATCTGGGAGTCCCGGATTCGAGCCCCGGTTTGGGCATGGTTGTTCTTCCTGTTCTCTCTGTGAGATGTGTGAATGTGCCCTCCTGTAAAAAGGGGTTGGGCAAGCGAATGAGTGATGCATGAGTCAAGTCGTACTCTTGGCCCAAGTTGGCTCTACGATAAAAACAAGAGGTGCTCCCCCTTAGGCTTAAATCAGCTGTCTTTGAACAGCGGGCTTGTCCGTGGCAAGTGCCATAAGAAACAACAACAACATATTTTCCTTTCATGTTGTTACCGTTGTCATATAACTGGTCTGTACAATTCATAATATCTAAATCAAACTTACTTAATCTTTTCAATAAAAATTTTTCTAATCCTTCTCCGGTCACACTATAAACCCTGTAAATGACTCATTTATAGTTAATCGTTTTCTTCAAAATTTGTATACATAATAATGACTGAAATTCGTTCCTTATGGGAAATATCAGGAGTGCATTTAGATACTATAGTACAACCGTCCCGTTTTTATTGTTTTGTTTATAGTAACTTGATTTGTTTTATCAATAGTCGAACATAAATTGAGTCATTTTAGTAATTCTTTCCAAACAATAAAAGAATTAATGTGGCCAATAGAACGCTCATGATCTTGAATTACATTTGACAGCTATCTCCAGTTATTATAATCCTTCATAAATAGTGTAGATTGTTCATTTCCACCTCTTTTCGAAAATAGTATACAATAAAAACAAAATACTGAGTCTTGCGTTTTTGTATACATTAATCAGTTGCGAAGCTGGGTTTCACCAATTGGCATTTTTTAAAAAATAAAACGATCTGTCTTCAGGATTATTTGCAAAACCTGTATAACATCCTTTCTGTTATACAGGTCCTGTTTTATTCTAAATTTATTCTTTATAATAATACTTGGACATAAATATAGATCACTTATATTCACTTGATGAAATATGTTATCGTCATTTTCATCGTTATTTTCTGATTCGAACATATTTAATAAATCTATAATTCTTCAACAAATTTCACGTTTCTACAAGTTAATGTAGTTTATGCGAAATTTTCTTCTGCAGTTGAAACTCTAATTGTAACTTCTGAGGTTGAAGCATTTTCATTGTCAGAATTAATTTGTAAACAAAAAAATATATCTTCTTGTGACTTCTTGAAGTTTAACATTTCTTCTTTTATGCTAATTTTCTTTTTTGACACTTAGAGGGATATGTTCTTGCCAGGAACATGATAAGATCTAACAATATTACATGTTTTATAGTATTATTTTTCAAACACTGTCTGCAATCTTACTTAATAGGGAGGAAATGAGAATAAATTATTGTCTTAGGTTTGTAATATATTGAATATTTTCATTAGATATAAATATATCCGTATATTTCCAAACCCGTCGATTTTTCAAAGTTAAATTTTTTCTTCCCTTCTTTCCATTCCACTTTTATAGTTCAGAATATTATTTTAGTTCTTAAGCATTTTGGAGCACTTCAATCCCGGGGCCCCGATGCATAGCATCTGCCGCATCCCCCAGAAGGCCAGCCCTGAGAAAATATATAAGAGATAATATAAGATATTTGCTTGATGATGACTGACTATTAAAATAAAATCATTTTATGCCTTAAGCCCTTCTTATTTCTTTTAGGCACTGAACTTGAAATGAAAATGAAAAAAAGGTAATAACTATTTTGGATATAAAAGAAAAAAAAATTCATGCATCAGTTGAATAGTAAACATCAAGTGAATTAATGAAAATCATTCAATTCAAAACATTCTAAGAAATATTTAAAAAGATAGATAATTTGAATGACAAAAAGATTAATACAGCAAATTCCCTTTCCTACGAAAGTACTCCAGGTATTATTTGTTGATTGCGTATGTTAAAAGTAAACAAAAGTTTACAAAAAATGCAACATTTATTCATATATTTTTTAACCTCTTCAAATCTAAAAATAATAATATAGAAAATAAAAAAATTTTGGTAAAATATTTTCTTTCTCCTTTATAACTTAAATCAGGAGGTTTATTTTATGATGTTTCAATTTTTCATCAAAGGCTTTGGTAAATTCCTGTATATGTTTTGGAGTCCTACTGCGATACTTCTTGAGATAAGAGAATATCTATATCAGTAAAAGAGAATCCAGGAAGATTTTCCCCTCTGCTCGAAACTTTGTGCCAGGTGGTCGAGAAATATTTTTGGTTTCTATGAGCATTTCTGGGTGAATTGCTTTATATACAGTCGTGGTATCTTTTCTAAAGTTTTCTTAAGTAACAGCTTCAAACTTTGCTGAGTGATCTGCTCAATATATATTTGCTATGTCTATACCTTGATGTGTGGTTAGTTAAAATTTTATGTTGGCTGCTCCGAATTTTTCTGGGTTGGTTGTTCAATATTCAGCTCTCGTGTCTTCGCCAACATTTACTGAGTACGGCGCCTCAAAAACAATTGTTGCTGCTTCAAACTTTCCAAGTGGACTGCTCAATAAACAATAATGTTTTCTGTAACCCTTGCTGTGAGGACTGCTCAAGAAACAATTGTAATTACTTCTTTTGAGGAATAAATTATAGTATTGTCCACCAAATCACTTGTTTTGATTGATCGTTAAATGATATTTGGAACTATATTGCTTAAAGAAGTAAGAAGTTCGAGTTGGCTCATTGAGAGAGGAGATATAGGGAAGAATATGTATTCTGTAATGATCACGTGTCTGACCTTCGAGGCCTTGTAAAGTAAACATACAAGAAATGAAACAAAAGAAATGAAAATTGCTTTTTTTTTCTATATATCCTAACAAACGGATGATTTTATTATCTTGTTGAAGGAACTTCCTACAACTGGAAGTTTGCCACAATTTGACATGAAATCACATGATTTAGCGGATCCAACCATTATGCTTTGGATGGGGTCTTTGAAGATTTAATTTTAACTGTCTTATAATTAAATATTTATTGAACAAAAAAGTTGATTTCTTAATGAGATTATACAGTTTTTTTAGGAAAATATTAGATCCCAATAACCATGAAAATCTTGATAAACTATGCCAAAAGGAAAACTCTTCTCCCCCGCCATTCGGCAGAGCTAGAGATGCATAATCCACAATTTTTGAATAACAAATATTTTTGCTATTGTTATTTTTAAATATTTGTTCCAAATATCTGTTATTTTATCACATTATTAATTAAAAATTATTACTTAATATTAAATATAAAATTTATTAATTGTAATTAATACTTAATTTACTAATTAAAGTAATATGTGATTGAATTAATTTATCTATTTCAGCTTACTTATTAAATTTGATTTTTTTTCAAAACTATTTATTTAATTTCTTTATTGGAGTAATCCATTTTCTGAAAATTTTAATTAAATATATATGTCATTTCTTTAAATTGTTTTATTTAGTTTTATATTCTACCAATAGATGGCGCCAGCAGCGCAAAGTCAATGCAGTGCAAAATATATGCAAAGTCAAGTCACAAGCAATTAAAAGGATTTGTATGGAATAGTGCATCATCAAATGCGAATATCGGAAAGACAAGGTTACTCTCATGAAGTGGAGAGGCGGCTTCGCACTTTCCAGTGAAGTCACCGCTCCGATAAATTTCAGTGATATGCAATTCAATGATACGCTAATTCTAATAACCGATCTGTTCACTTTTCAATCCATTCACAGATTTCTCCTCTTCTGTTTTGTTCGAGAGCTTCCATTGGACAGATCGTATCGATTGTTACTTTCCAGTGAAGTCACCGCTAGAGATGCATAATCCACGATTTTTTGAATAAAAAATAATTTTGCTATTGTTATTTTTAAATATTTGTTCCAAATATCTGTTATTTCAATCATATTATAAATGATTACTTAATATTAAATATAAAATTTTTTTATTGTAATTAATACTTAATTTACTTTAATTACTTACTATTACTATAATATATTACTTAATAATTTACTTTAATACTTAATTTACTTAATTTAATACTTAAGTAAAGTGTGATTGAATTAACTTATCTGTTTCAGCTTACTTCTTAAATTTGATTTTTTTTTCAAAACTATTCATTTAATTTCTTAATTGGAGTAAACCCTTTTCTGAAAAATCTGAATTAAATATATATGTCATTTTTTAAATTGTTTACTTTAGTTCTATATTCTACCAATAGATGGCGCCAGCAGTAAACGGAATACATGCAAAGTCAAGTCACAAGCAATTAAAAAGTATGTGTATGGAATATTGTATCATCAAATGCGAATATCTGGAGGTCAAGATCACTCTCATGAAGTGGAGAGGCGACTTCGCACTTTCCAGTGAAATCACCGCTCCGATAAATTTCAGTGATATGCAATTCAATGATACGATAGTTCCAAGAATAACCATCCGTTCACTTTTCAAGCCATTCACAGATTTCTCCTTTTCTGTTTCGTTCGAGAGCTTCCATTGGACAGATCGTATCGATTGTTACTTTCCAGTGAAGTCACTGCTCCGGTAAATTTCTGTGATATAGTATCGACTGTTACTTTCTATCGTGATTCAAAACCTGTAGTCGAAACATCACCAGTAAGATCACATCAAGGATTTGAATCACACCCAGATCACACCCGTCTTTGAAAAGTATTGATCACTGGTATTTGTGACTTTTTGATATTGGTTACGTAATAACCGCTCGTGAAATATTCGTCATCCCTAGTCACCGCTCCTGTAAATTTCAGTGATATCGTATCGATTGTTACTTTCTATCGAGACCCAAAACCTGTAATCGAAATATCACCAGTAAGATCGTATCAAGGATTTGAATCACTACCCTCTTTGAAAAGTATTGATTACTGGTGTTTGTGACTTTATGATATTGGTTACGTAATAACCGCTCGTAAAATATTCGTCATCCCTAGGCAGAGCATCATCGGAAGTTGAACGCCAAGTGTGTGAAATTCTGTAGATAACCAAAAAGTATATATCAAAACCAAAAGTGTATAGAATCAGCCACTAAAGACTCCTTCAATTTCAGCATCCAAAACTTCTCCGTATTTCATAATTATAAATAATTCAGCTTTGAAAGCTTTTGAATCCCCCTGGAAGCTTTTCTGTAGAAAATTTTAAGGACAGTTACTTGATGAGAGATTTATGTAATAATGTTCAATCAAGCAATCATTTCGAACTGTCAGTTACTAATGACGCGCTTTCATACTTTTTTGTAGATAATAAACATTAACAGTTTTATGGAATTTGAAGTCTTGTATTAAAACGAGATATTTCTTTACGTTATTGGCATTCACTTACAGTATTCTTAAAAGTTTAATGCATAGATGTCTGATCTAAGCAATTCAGAACATCTTAAATTAGTAAGAAAAAAAAATTAACTTTTATTAAATTTCAATGTTATAATTTTATTTTTAGCTTTAAAATCTGTTCTGTATTAATGAACCCAGTCATGAATATATATTTGTAATTACTTTATCACTTAAAAATTAAAATAAATTTATTTTTAAATTACTTGTAATGAAAAAACTAATTTATTTATTCAAATAAAAACAATTTGTTTTGTGAGATCTAAATTTAAAACAATTTTATTTTAAAAAGGAAATTGTATAAATAAGTTCAGTACAACCCATAATGTAACAGTTAAAAAATATTTTTAAAACTTTGCAATGTTGTTATATTGTTATTGGTGTGCTTTATTTGATAAAATTTGACTTTTGAAATATAGTATTATATTCAATAACATATTGTTGTATATACAACACATTATCTGGATACGTTAATTTATTTACTAAGAATGACAAAGCAATCTGGATGTAGAAAAAAATTTTATTAATGTTTTTTTAAGAAAATAAAACTTTTTATTTTAATTTGATCTATCAATTTTTAAATTTTCAGTTCATCAATTAAAATTTATTGAAATTAATGAATGTTTAATTATAAGCATTCCTTAAAGAATTATGATTTGCAGGTTTTTAATATGCAATGTTAAAAAAAATGTCTTCAACTTCTTTTATATATGTGCTATGAACATATATAAAAATATATTTGTAAAAATTCACTTTATTTGATCTTGCAAATTAGACTCATCACCAGTTAACCTTGTTATAAGAGAAAAAGCTGAAAATTTTATTTGTGGGATAATATAAGTGCCAGTTAACATGATAAATACTCATTTCATTAAATTTGTTGGAATTGGTGATTCTATAATTTTCTAAAATAGTATGATGGGTCATTAATTTTTTGATAACTAAATATTTTTGCTTTTATAGAATTTTTGTATTGTTATACATCTGATTATTATTTTTCTTTTTTGTTGTGCATTTTATTTATAAACCTTTCTATTTTTTAGAAATGTATTGAGAAGATTTTGAAATTGAAATTCAAAAACACCAATACAAGATGTAGGTTAACAATTTTATGCTAAAAAAATGTTTTTATTTAGAATTTCTAAAAAATAACAAGAATTCAGCAAACATAATTTCATTACAGATACTACCAAACATTTTTTCTTTTTCATTAAGATTTTTCATACAAGTTTCCACCCCATATAATTAAATATGCAATTTATAATAAGGAGCTTGATTATATAATGTGGTTATAATTGAAGTTGCTCTCTTTAGACTTGTAAAGAATCATTTCTAATTTGTTGAAACTTGCAATAACAATGCAATCAAACAAATTTAAACAAGAAAAAGGAATATGGCATGTTAAGAGAAATAAACCAGAATCATAAAACTTTATTTAATTGCTGCATTAGTTTGTCTTTCCATTAAATACGTTCAGAAATGTTTTAACTTGTTCAAAAGTAATGATAATGGATTCTTGAGGAATTATAATATAATTTATTATGCTTATTTTTAATTCTAGTAGAATCTGTATACTATCACTATTCAATAATGTGTACTTACATGTTATGTCAGCATCTGGAATTCAGTTGCAAGTCAACCAAGATATATTGGCAGAAGGTTGCATTATGCATAGTGTAATCCTTGTTGTAATCCTAAAGTTGTTGTGCAAATCTAGGTGGACTATAATGCATTAATACCAAGTAATCTAAGGAAATTCCATCTACTAGAAAACACATTTATTTATTATAAGAATGCATTCAATTCTTATAATAAATCAATTATAAAATAAAAATTCCAGGCACTTGGCAAATTTTGCAAAATTATTCAATAAAAAAACATGTTAAAGTGAGCACTTAACATGTGCTTTATTTGATATTAAGTTCTATAATTAGACACTAATATTTAAATATTATGAGCAATTTTGTAAGGCAGTTATGACTTGCACTTGAAGAAATTCTTGATTATGGCATTTCATAACGTTTATGGCATTGAGGAGTGGGCCTGAATAAAAAATATGGTATGGATGTCAAACTTTAATTTTTAAAAAAAATTATAATTCACTAAATGTGATAACCTAACTGTAATCTTTATTTGATATTAGACATTTTTTTTTCAATGTTTGATTGACATCGAAAAATCTGCATGTATTCTAGTTTTACTAAAGAGTGATCTCCTCAAATTATGAGGACAGCAGTAAATCCATTCTGTGAGTCACATAGTCAATATACAAAGGCTATTTAGGCACAGCATTAAGGATTGCAGTGTCCTATGTGTAACAGTTTTGAAATTGTTATTTATTTTTGTGCTATGGTTCAACTCAAAGAAGCCCTCATTTTGATTCAGAATGAGATATTAATTTAAATAAAACTTTAAAAAAACCCCTGAATATTAGCTAATTATATTCTTTTGTCATATTAGATTCTTTTGTTATATTAAAACCTGAAAAATTCTCTCTCTCTCTCTTTCATTTTAACATTGCTGAAATAATTTAAAATGAAATTGCAATATGATCGGAAAAATAATTTTAAGGAGATATACAAATAAAAAACAAAGAATATTTTATTAATTTTTTTAATACTAAAATAAAGTACTTTTTACAGACTTTTTAGAGATAATGTATCACTTAAGTCTTTTCTAATGGTATTTTATATAAATTTAATTAAAAACAACTTGATTTAGTATTTTAGCTTTAAAAATATGGCAATTAGAATTTTTATTTTATGAATTTCAGTACAAAATGATGCTGTAAAACTAATAACAGAAGTGGTACGGATATTCATTACAGGTAAATAAGTCTTTTTTCCTTTATAAAGCAAGACTATTTATGCATCAATAATGTTCTGCTTCAAATTTAGTTTAATTGTTTTTCTGAAGTATCTCTTGTTGACTTTTTTTTATTTGTCTCTTCCTTATTACCTGGTCACTTTAACAGCAATTAAATCTCCCTCTTTTTTTTTTTTTTTTTCTTCTTCTTCTTTTTTTTTACTGTACCAAGCCTAGAAGTCCTTGAAGTTCCATTGTTTCATCTCCATCATTATTAGGCCTAAAGGAGAAATTCTTTCATATAATGATTTTTCTCGTCATAGCATGAAGTGCCATTTCCTACCTTTCTATTAGTGTGTGACCCCTCCCAAGATCTGCCTTACTGGTATACACAAGACACAATACTCTTGTAGCCATATACAATGATTAGAATCTCTTAAAATGTTGTTAAAACATAACATTTCATGAAAATTAAATAAAGTAAAAGTAGTTTTTCTGCTACTTAAGAAACTCTAGAAATAATTTTTGTATAGTAATTATTTCAGAAGTCACTAGTTAAAAAAACTAAGTTGTTAGCAAAATGTTAAAAAGCCAACATTTTATGAAACAAAATTTTTGGTTTTATTTTTTATTTAATTAAATATTTCAAGAAATAATCAAATTTAAAAATCAAACATTTGATTTAAATATTGTACCGAGAATATTGCCTATAATCGTAAGTTGCACTACTCGCCATTTCATTGGAGATCTTATGATAAAGTAGTACTTGTATTATTTGTTGTATACATGGAGAAAATCCATCAACTAATCCTTTTGATGTTATTAAACAATCAACTATAAAATAAAAGTCAGTATTATGCCATATGCAGTGGGAAATTTAATTAAACTATACTTGAATTCAAATAATTTCAAGTTTTTGCAAATAATACTATAAATATTTTTTTTAAAAATATGAAAAAGCAATTAATAAATAATACTGCTCAAAGGGGAAAAAATTCAGTTGCCAAGGAAACTTTAATGATTTTAGTGCATTGTTAGATTGCTGACATTTCAATATTGATATTCCTTTTGCCAAATTGGCTCTACTTCATAAAATAATTCTTTTTCACAATATTTTTGTATTGCCTATAATCACTAATGCATATAGCTGATTTTAATTCCTTGTTTATTCATTTTATTATAAAGAATAATCACTTTAATTGTGATCCAATACCTAATTTCTAAAATGTAAGAGACGGGCATACACTTTTAGTTGGAAAAATGCTCGAACTAAAATAAATAATTATATTTTGTTTTATTTCAGGTGATAAATGTACTGTTGAAAAATTGTAAAGTCTAAATGTTTATACAGTTCTTTAGCCATATTTGTAAAATTATTCTTGGAATATTAGCATTGTAACTTAAAAAACTCCAATATTTGCAATTAAAACTGTCTGAATCATGAAACTTTGAGTATAATTATTTTAGACAATTTTAATTTCTGATTTTTACAGTTTCAAAAGAGGTTTTAAGGACTGTATATAAATTGAAATTATGAAATAATGTGTTATAAAGTTAAGATTTCTTTTTGTTTACTTGTCATGAAAAGAAATTCTTCTTGCTGTTGAAATAAATAATAAGTTATTTAATTAGAAAAAGATTTAATTTGTTCTATTTTTTCAGTTTATTTAATCCTATGCAAGGTATAACCTTGGGGGGGGGGTATATCCAGTTTTTTAAAAAAAATGTGTGATAAACTTGTAAAATAAAAAAAAAGTCAAAATTTTGTTGTTCAGTTAATTTATAAAACTACTAGTATAAATACACTAATTAGTAATCATTTTGGTGAAATTGAAATTGGTAAACATATTTTCTACTACATTAAAAATATAAATCTATTAGCGTATTGAATTGTAAATAAGTATATTGCTATATTTTGAATTCCCATTTTGCATTTAATGGCTTATTACACAGAGTTACAGCAAATTATAATAAATTTGTTGTAACCTAATTTGTTTAATTGATAAAAATTAGATGCATATAATGTTATTTATGAAATAAGCTTGTCAACATCATAACAAGTCTCTTCAACTGAACACTATGATTTGATATAAGAACTTGTGTTGTCAGAATTTATAGCATCTTGATTAAAAGAAATAAACTATTTAAAGAGTGATATTAAAATTACATAACTGCAGTGAAGAATATTCTTTGATTTAAGATATAGAGTTATATATTGTTATAGTATATTTCAGCTTCTTCTTTTTCAATTGAAAATAGAATATTAATCAGAAGAATAGAAGGTTTTTGCAGACATTTGACAGGAAATTCAAATCAGATCATTAGTATTTATTTGTATTGATCTAAAAATGGTCAGCTTTTTCCTGGGGCAGCAAAATGGAAATATAAAGTATCCTTATTTGTTTTGCTTATGAGATTGTAGGGAGTTCAGCAATCATGAGATAAAAATGTAGAAAAGCCTTTTTTAAAGATGCTGATTGCAGGTAGAGCAAATATTTTGAAGCAGCTATTAAATGACAAAAATAATTTTTACTACTTCATATAAAGCCTGGCATAAGGAACAGCATTCAATAAAGATGGTGATTTCTAATACATGTACAAAATTTTTCTTGGATTAAGCAATAAAAAGCTACAAGTTGGGAGTATTTATAATCCACAAATTTTTAAATATATTAAAGATGAAAATTTTTTCTATATCTACACTTAATATCGAATCTTCAGCTTAATCATGCTTATTCTTAGTTCTTGAAAGTCATTTGGCTGAAGACCACAAGGCTGAATATTATGAAAAACTGATACCAAATATTTTTAAAAGTTTTGAAAAATTGAAGTTATATAAGAAAAGGAAATTATATAAAAAAATTTTAATTGATTGATTAATTGATTTATTTGGATCAACTTATTTAGTTTTAATTTTATTTGACTTTTTTTTATTAAAACACAAGATATAACAACATTTTGTGTTCTTTTAGTATACCATTACTGCTGATCAATTTTGATTTGTGGAAATTTGTTTGATTCATTAATAATATTTTAACTTCTAATTTTTAACTTAAATTTGTCACACATTTCATATGATTTCTGTTTCAATTTATCTTTTCATTTGTATTTTAATTACTTTTTAGTATACTAAGATGGCTTATTTATTATTGATTTATATTTTAGATAATTTCAATGTGTTATTTAAGTGCATATATATTACTATTAAAATTTGATTTTCATCTTATTTTAAAATTTAAAACCAATCTGCTAAAAATATTGTCAGATTGGAAATATTAGAAATCTTTACCTGGAAATTACAACAATACTTAAATGTCATTGCTTAATATTATTGAAATATCACTAACAATAAAATCAGAACTGAGCATTATAATGTTTTCAGAAAAGAACTTTTAGAGGTAATACAATGGGTGTGCATGGGAAGGGATTTCTTGACATCATCTGGAACTTTCAGCACCTTAACATTTCAGA
Source organism: Argiope aurantia (assembly GCA_026543865.1). Classification (NCBI taxonomy): domain Eukaryota; kingdom Metazoa; phylum Arthropoda; class Arachnida; order Araneae; family Araneidae; genus Argiope; species Argiope aurantia. The sequence goes on from JAPMOR010007077.1 coordinate 1,702,676, forward strand.
TTAATTTTATCAATCCGTTTCACATTGCTTTGAAAGGCCATGGTTGGTTTTCTTGAAATATTAAATGTAACTTCTGTAAGGAGCAGTAATACAATTTCGTCACATAAATAGTATTTTTTGCAAATAAAAATATGATATTTAGTTTGGTATAAATGTTTTGAAAAAAATTGAAAGTAATTTAAAATATTTTCCTCTTACAGTTATGATCAAAATTGCAGATACTTTTTGAATTTTTAAAAATCTTTTTTTAAATTAAAATGCTTTAAAAATATTTTACACTTAATGCAAACAAATGAATTATATATCTATTTAAAAGAATTTTAATGCTGAATTCAAGACACAAAATAAAAATTAAATATTTGTACTGCACTAATATAACAACAACAACAACAAAGGAGCTGATTATAGTTACAAATGGCAACAGTAGATTGCAATATTTGCTGAAGATCATTGAAATAGCAGCTGCTGCTCAGATTCATTTTTAAAGATGCGATGTTAAGACTGGCTGTTTCTTTAATAGATTAAAGTTACCTTTTGGTGTTACTATTGAGCATTTTCAGTTTTTATGTATGTCTGCAGGATTTAATGCTATTGATATTGTAAGTAGTAAAAAAAAATTGCTATCCAAGGAAGATGGTGATTGGTCATCCATTTATTATTTTATTTGCAAAAATGGCATTTCTTATGCCTAAATCAAAAGATGTTGATGAAGTACGAATATGATTATATCAGGAATACTAAAGCTTTGTTTACTTTTTCAAGGAATATGCTCTCTATATAAAAAAATGAGTAAAAGGTTAAAAAAAGTGCACAAGAGCTGCTACTGATAGGATAATAAACATAATTTGTTTAGTAGGCAGAAGTATGCCATTTGAGTAATAAGAACTAAACTGTATGCAACTATAGCATATATATATCTAGTGTCAGTTTCACAACAGATTATGGACGAAGGTAAAATTTCTAGAAATAAACCATATCTGAATAAAAAGCAACATAAATTGTCTCATTGTCAGAAATACTGAGTGCAATGGAACATAGTGAATGGATAGAATGTTAGTGAAGTCAAGTTTAATAGGGTAATAAAACAAAGATATCAATATTTGAAAGAGATGTGAGGAAATGTATGATACGTTGAACCAGAAATGAGATACATCCAAATTTCAAAGACATTCTTGCTGTTAAACTCTATCCAATGACAAAGAACCTTACAAATATTATGATCTGAACATGCACATTTGTGAACAAATGTTATAGGACGTCTTTTTGTCATAGAAGAAGCACTAATTGCTAGAAGATGCATTTACAATATCCTAAAACGAAACCGTATATTTCTGTTAGAGCTTTATCTTTAGATTATATGCTATTATTTTACCAATAAAATTCAGCTCTTTACATGTAAACAATGATTCATTTAAAATGTCAAAGAATCTCTAAGATCGCCAGGAAATAGCCATGACCTGAGTCTTATTAAATATCTCTAGTGCCATTCGAAAGCACAAAAACAGTTCCCATCAGATAAAAAATTAATTAAAGCTATAATTGCTCATAGCATACCATAATAAAGAAAGAAGAGTTGCAAGCATTTGTAAGATCTATGAAATGCCTATATGTTAATATCTTGAGAAGTAAGAGATATTTTATAAAACTAATAAGATTTTTCATCAGTTGTCTTTACATATTTTTTACTACTTCATAATTTTCCTTATAATGCAAATATTTCATTCCTTTTTTTTGTGTTGAGTATAGAATTAAGTTTTCTTAAAATAGAAGATATGTCTTTTGTTTTGCATAAAATGTAACATTTTTTATAAACATTCAAATTTTAAAAAAAATGAAATTTTAAAAAAGATCTTCCTAAAATATGTATGTTTGTCTTCTGTTTATATGCATTGTTGGCGACACCTAGTGAGATTCTGAGAGAATATTTCAATTCAAAATTGTAGGATATTTCTAAATATAAGCTGTGGCATTAGGGGATGACAGCCTTTACTACTAAAAATCCTAATTTATCCATTTTATTATAATGATTCTAAATATAAGCCGAGGGTGCGTTTTTCCTTGAAAAAATGTACCCAAAATTCAAAAACCCTTATATAAATTGAAGTAATTCTTTAAAAAATAAATTTTTCGACTCATTTTGCTATGAGGGTGAATAAATCGCCAAGCAGATAAAACTGATGTAATATTTTCAAATTTAATCATTGTGAAGTAAAACGCCAGACGCTGACGATGATTGTTTTATATCTGTTACCTGTGTCTGAAATTAGCAATTTTTTTTTCTATTCATTTTCTGTCTTATATAAGATCTGTTATATCTGTATCAGACTTTTTTTTATGCCACGTTATTTTCGTTTCCTTGTTTACGAAGTATTAAAAAAAATATATTGTAATTGAGTCCCCACCACCACCACCAAAAAAGTATTATCGAACTCGACATTTTGATAAATCCCGCTTTTCAGATCTCTCCGGTTTGGAAAAAATACATTTTTGGTATTATGTCTTTCTGTTTGTGAACGCGATAACTCAGAAACGCTCTATCTAGCTGAATGAAATTTGCTATATGGTCATTGAATGAAATTTGTTGAATTCTAACAAACTTTGAGCGAACTCCATTCAGAGGATGTCGTAATGAAAAATAATAGCTCGTGTAATTGTAAAGTTACAATGAAGTTCAAATGATTAGGAAATTGTTTTTAGAATTCAGATTAATTAGAAAATTTTATATTTATACATATATTTGTAACATTTTCAATTATATTATATATTCAATTAAAAAAAACAAATTCTTTCCTAAATGATTGGTTTTAAAGAGTGTTATGTTATTATGATCATCATTCTAATTTATACAATAACGATAACAAGAGTTATATGAAATCTTTCAGACGAAGATAAAATTCTCCTGTGAAGTCTCGTTCTAAAATTGAAATTGCAATGTACTGCAGGGACCAACGACCCATGAACAATGAAATTTTTAAAAAGTTTTCTGAAAAGCTACTCATGATGAGAGAAATTTTTGAATAAATTTCTGATCTTCAGTATTCACCAAATTCGGGGGGGGGGGGCACCAGCAAGCCCAATCATTCAAGGAGCCTTAAATTATTGGCCAGAATATGCTTTAAAAAGTATGAATCACTTTGTAGTTGTTAAATTGCAGTAGTCTCTGGAATAGGCTTCTAAATATATTTATATTTAGATATTTTAGTAATTAAACCTCCGAGATTGTCTATACAAAACTTTCTCGTACACTTTCTAATAAACTTGTCTTGAAAGAGAACGCCTTGCATGACACTGCCGTATAATAGTTATGAAATTTTAACTTGTGGCGTAAAGTTAGCCCTTTTTCTAAATCTATTTTGTTATCTTTGGCAAGTTATTTAGTGATTAATGGTTTGATTGGCATGGGGTTAATAGTATCAGAAAATTGAATTTGTGCTTTAGACACATTTTTTTCAATTTCAATTCTTGATTGAAATAAAGCTTTGGCATAAAATTGCATTTGCAGACTCAAAATTTTATGCCTAATTTGATATATTTAAATCAATGCTTTTTTGAATTACCGCAACACACACACACAACAGACAGTTAACTCAATGCTGGTTTTGGCTCAAACTTTGACAGGTGTCTACACCACAGATGTTAAATCTGGGTATTGATTCTTATCTATCTATCTTCGTTTTGTAGTTATCGTCTGAATTTATTTTACTCAAAATTTGATAGAAATTGCAAATTTGGTGTAAAGACCCCATACCGAATTATAACCATCTAGATTAAAGCGTTTTCGATTTATCTTTGTCATAGACAGGCGGACGTTTTTCAAAAATTTGTTTTTCGAACTCAGGGTGGTCTAAAACGGCGAGTCAACATCTCGAGTTTGAATTTTTTGATGATTACTATACTTTCTCTATACTACTTATACAAGACAGTAAAAAATGAATGTTAGTACTTTTTATAGTTTCTGCCGAAAACCGTGACAATTACTCTTTCTAAATAAGTTACAAAAACAGAGAAATTTTTACTTCAAGTGCCAAAAAATTAGGCAATGAATAATTGACCTAAAAATATTTGAAATAAAACTAAATATTATATTTGATTTTGAGAGAAAAAAAATCGGCAGGGAGAAGCAGAAATTAAGACCGGATCGATAAATAAGCAAGATAGGCTATTCTCTAGAGGCTCCCAAGCTCTCGAAGCTTCATCGCTGTATTTTGAAAATTATTTACTCTTATACTTTCATTTTAATAAAAAGCGTGCGATCGACCTTATTCAAATCCGGCGATGTTTAATTAATTTAGGAACATTATTTTTATAAGAATCCTAATTAATTACATTTCTAGATATTATATTATTTTTAAAAACTACGGTGTTAAGTTTGCTTTCATTATTAAAATCGTGTTAAGAAATGTTCGTTTTATTATTAAATATTATTAAAATTGTATAGTAAAATATTGTATTAAATCTTATTAAAATTGTAAAAGTCTTTTTTGTTGCTATTTTTTAACGGTTGGAGGGGGGGGGGAGCCTCGAGATTTACATTGCCTAAAGCCTTCTAGAAGACAGTCCACTCTTGGTGTAAATCATTGCTGAACCATTTTCCTGACAAATTTTATATCTAATTAGATCATACTTTGCTACCTCTGTAAACAGTTACCCCTTTATTAAAGAAAGCAAGATTTACATTTATTACTTGTATGTATTTATTCATGCAAAATTTCGTCATGATGCATATAATGTGCAGATGCAGCTTAGAATATTTTTCATTATTTTATTACCAGATCTTAGGAAGAAAATAGGAATTTAGGGTTGTAAATACTGAAATCCATATGCGATTGTATCATGTATTATGTCCTATAATAGAATTTATATATAGTATGCTCTATAATAGAATTATATATCTTCATGATAATATTTTATGTTCTTTTATGAATAGAGAAAACAGCACAAAATTGAATGAAAAAGATTTTGTTGAATTAGCTTCCTCTTCTCAATTAAGCAATGTAAAACAGCAAAAAAAAAAAAAAAAAAAGTGTATTTAATTAAAATGTTCTTGGCTTTATGAATGAAATGAAAAAATATATATATGGGAAGGGGGGAATGTTTCATTAACTAGTTAATTTATTTAATGAACGTATAATATACATGTTAAAACAAAAAGTTATTTCTGTGCATTCATTTAATTATATAAGAATTTTAAAACATTATATTGGGAACAAAGCATAACTAACAAAAAGTGATGCAAATGATGGGGGAAACATTGGGACATAAAAGTACAGTAATGCTATATTTGTATTTTTCCAAAACAAGTACACGATTTCTATTTTGAACTTAAATAATAATGTGCTAAAATATAACAAAACTTGCACTAGTATTTTTATAAAATGTGCACAACGTTCATAAATTATTTCAGAGAAAAGAATCATTTTCTGTTTATATATTTTCGAAAGATATTTCAGGTAAAATTAATGATATAGTGCTAAATCTTTTATTTGCATTATTCATCAAAATGTTTTCTGTTTTATAAATTTTTAGATTAATTCAAATTAAATATTTTATACATTTTAGAGTGTGCTGCAAGAGCTGCCATTCAAGCACAGGTAAGTGATGCTATAATCCTATATGGAATAAGATGTTTTACTAAGTGTAATGTTTTTAGATATTACTTTTTTGTTTTTATATTGCTTGTCATGAATTTATTTTAGACATCCATTTAATTAAAAAATATTTTTTCAAAAAAGCAGCAACTTTCATAATCTTCCAATAAGTGATCAGTTTTAGTATTATTTATCTAGAAAAAAAGTTTATTAGATATTAAGAAATTTCTCTGATTGCATATGTTTAAAATATTATCTACTGTTCTATTATGAGATATTATTATAGTAGTCAATCAAATTTTATCAAAATTAATTTGAGAAAATTTAGTTTTTGAATGTTTTTGGAGGAGATGAAATTACATGACTCTTTATCAGTTATCAGATAAAGGAGGCAATTCAATTTTTGTGTGTAAATAAGAAAAACCAATGTCCATGTGTTTATTTGAAGCTTATACAATTCCATATTCCTAGACAAAATCGAAAAAATTTACCACACATGTTCTTTAATACCTAGAAATATTAACTGCATTATTGCAAAATTGCTACATTCACCTAAAAGAGATAAAATTGAGGTAGAATGATTTTACATTTTTTTCTGGCATAACATTGGAACACGCTAAACAAAAATTATATTTACTCATGTTCTTTAACACCTAAAAAGAAAAAAAAGTCACTATTTCACTGATTTTAATCATTTTTTAAAAATTAATTTAACCAATTTATAGCTTATATTAAGCCTATTCTTCTACTTAATTACACTTATCACTCGTACACTTTTGCAAAGTTTTTTTTTCTATCAGATATTTTCACTTTTGCTTTAATTCTTTAATGCCGTAATTTACCTTTAAATATTGTCATTAAAAACTTCAGCAGTTTCACTATTATCCTCAATTTTTATTGTCTCATTTGGCATGTTCTATCCAATCTTAAATTGTATTCATTGAGTTCAATTTTATTTCATTTTTGATAATTTCTATTGAATATTATGTATTTTATGAAACTGATTTTTAAATATTTAAAAAAATGTTAATGGACAGGCATTCATTAGGCATTTTTTTTCTCAACTGTCACACCATCAAGCTCATATATTGTGAATATCTGATTAAATGTTTAAAGTTACCAGTTAGAAGTGAATAGAAATGACGATTTGAATAAATATTCAACAATCAAAACTAATAACTACTAATGTAATTAACAGTATCAAAAATATCAGCTGGTAAAAAAGTACGAGTTATGATAGTAACAGTTGCAAACTGAATGAAGCAAAGTTGGCGGAAATGTACAAGAAAAACGCACCAAATATTTGACCTTGAAGGTTCCGGTTCTAGCCAAAGTGGAATTGATTTATGTCAATCATTTCATTTGATTTGTTTGCTTTATTTACAAGATACTTAATAGATAAGCACTTCTAATGTGAGAATAATTTTAAATACATACTGATGAAAAGGATTTCTGTAATTTATGATATTATTTGATAAATTTCTGTGCATTTTAGCTATTTTAAAGTCAAAATTGATGGGGAACTCTTTCTCAATATGGAGCGTCACATTTTCTGCCTTTTACAATACTGCCAAGTTAGGGTGAAATAGAGTATAGAAATGTGTAATAATTAGTTAAAGGAAAAACTCAACATTGTACTTAAACACTGAAAAAGTCAACAGGAAACTTATCATATGTCAATAAATTTTAGAAAAATATTTTTTTTTAATTAAAAAACAAACTGGGAATTATATAAACTATCAGTAATCTTATTTTAGAGTGAATGCATTGGTGAAAGTGATATAATTCCTGAAGTGAATAACCAACATTTAGAAAAAATTCTACCTCAGTTGGTATGTTTTTTCCCCCCTTCCCTTTTTAAATTAAGAATACAATAGGATACTGTATGAATAATATGTATTTATTTTTATTTCCAGCTCCTTGACTTCTAGCTTAATTTGACCGGAGAAAGAAAAGAATTTTGTTGATAGTAAAGCTTCTTAAGATGGAAAAGATTCTTGAAAAGTTACTAACTAATTAAACTTGCATCAATCTATGATTACTAAATAAAAATAACATTATATGAATAAAATACCCACAAACAATATATCAGGAATTTATTTATTTAACAATGAAATCCAGACTAAAAAGCAACTGATCAAAAGATTTCTTAAATGAAATTTTTAGAAATATGTCAAGCACTTTTTAATGTGTACAATAAATAAAAATGATACAAAAAGCCAGACAACTACAAAACAAAATTGTATTATTCTTTTATATTTTGCATGAAAGAAATTTAGAATTAACTGCTTCAAATTGCTATATCAAAACTAACAACCTCTATTGATCCATCATTCGACAATGTGAAGCTAGTGATGATGCAGATATGATTATTTTAAAATATGAAAAATATACAAAATGAATGTAAAAGGCAATACATGATTTAAAAATTGATTAAAAATAACTTAAATAATACTTGCAATATTACTGAATAAAATTTATGAGATGGATATTGGTTTTATCAAATCAACTGCAATTATTAACATTACAATGCACTCTTCTGTCATCAAAAAATGCAAGACATCTATAAAGATTCCATCATATTACAAAAATTATAAATCATATTTGTATAATACATTATAGTTCGCATTCACATAGAAATTAAGAAAATAAAAATTTCTTCAAAGAAAATGCAATTTAAATTTTAAAAAACATTAAGATTTTGGAAATTTTAAGAGAAATTATGAATTCAAGCAGCTGCAATATTCTAGCTGCCATACATAATTGCTACAAACTCACATGCTAAATAAAATGAGATTCTACTATAAATGAGTATTCAGTTTCTTAGACTAAGTATCAGATATTGACGCTTATTAAAACAAATGCAACAAAATTGTTTTCCAACAATCTGACAAAAACTATAGCTATATTGTCATCCTTATTTTACAAACTAAGGGGAGAACAATCATATTGGTAGCAAATATGCATATGCAAAAATAATCCAAGGTGGAATGGAACTTAATGATGGGTTATTATTTTAAATTTCTTTTTGATATTAAAAGATTTAAATTTGTAATTAGAAAGTTAAATGATTCCATGTATAAAAATATGAAAAAAAAAAGTTTTCAGAAGTTGAAAATAGAAATATTAATATTGATTTTTAAAAATGCAGCCAAGAACTTAAAAAATATGATTGTGCATTCTGAAAATTCAAACTTGGAATCAACTTTAGCAGTGCTATATTATTTAATATACTCTAATGATATATAGCACCATATTCCAACATGTAGCCTTTTCATATAAAATTCCCTCAAATTTTTTTGTAGTGCTAAAAAATATGAAAAGAAGATATGAGAAATAAAATTTGTATTATAATAATACACATATGACTAGGATTTTTTATACAATTTTTTAAGTAGAAATTTTTTTTTACAAACTAAAAAAAAACTAGTATTTTAAAGATGTTATATTAATGTGACAAATTAACAATGCAAATATTACATTTTGACAATTCTTTCATCCTAAATAGGTAAGCTTATTTTTCATCATTCTGAATTGATCTCAAATTACTGAACTGTTCATGTTTTTATTACCCTATAAAAGACCTCTATATTTTCAACATGGAATAATGGTCTAACCAAAAGATACAAAAATTCTCAAATATTATTTTTCTTTAAATCTGATATAGAATTAAATAATGGAAACTCGCACAAGAATATGGCACACATTACGACAGCCAAGATGATTAATATTTAAATATTTGATTATTATTCCTCATGCTATATAAAAAATTTAATGTCACAACAGAGTTATAAAATCCAAAATAGACATGAAATCAATGCCCTTAGAATTTTTATTTGGTTTACAGTAAATATAAATAATTTTCTTCTTCATATATTAATAATGATTAATTTCTGTCTTTCACTAAAAACTTATTTTTAAATTTTATTAATATTTTTCAAGTGAGTTATTCTAGGTTTGAAGTGTAAATGAAATTTTTGACTGAATTTCTAAATTATAAATGTCCTAAAAGTTAGTCCATTGAGTATAAAAGAAATCCTTTAAAAAATGCTCATATAGGCCACAGGCTTCCAAGCAACCAATTTAAAATAGACATATTTTTAAAAAAAATTGTCATCAAGATGGATGTAAATGATTAAATTTATGTTTTTTCATCTCTTTCTGAAAATCTTTTTAAAGTTGTTAAAATTTTAAGTCCTAGTTTTTTCTTCCCAAAACAGAATCGTCATTCTCGACATGGAATAGAGAGTCGAACGTCAGAACTTGTTGGAAAACATTAATATGCAACTTAAAAGAATTTTACATATGCATTGAAAAATAAAACATTTTGTAAAATTTCAAAACCAAAAAAATACATATAATGAAAAGAGATATTTAAAAGAGTAAAAAAAAAAAAAAAAAAATGCATTACTTTTCTATGGGAAAGATAAAAACAAAAAGATGTTATGCACATGAAATAAAGAAAAAAGACATACATATCACTAAAAAATACTGTAATAAGAGGTTCATCAATGTATTATGTTTTGAGATTCGGTAAAAATACACGATACACAGAAGGGGGGGGGGACTGATAGTGAAAATGCCACATAAAAATGAAATAAATGTGACTAGAAACTGGGGGGGGGGGATAATGCCTGTACATAAGCTATGCTTGCAGAGGTCAAGTTGTCGTTTAATGAAACTTCATTAATTTGGCTTTAGAACCATATTGTAATGTATACTTCTGCAAAGAAAAAAAAGTTTGAGGAAGTCCTGAGCTCACTTTTTGTCAGATCAAAGATAATAAATAAAACCACAATGCAAAATGTGCGTCACTTTCCTCTCAATGAAAAACACTATTCTTTGTGCTCCCAGCAATGTTCATTTATGTGCATCAGACATCCACTTAGATACACTGATTTTCTTTCTAAAAAACAGCTCTTCACTAATAGGGAGTGAACCTGGTTCTGTAAACAGCAGCCTGTACAAAAGTTTAAAAAAATATTTCACATGAAACCACAAGAATAAATTTTATGTATAAAATTAAATATATGAAAATTTTAAATTACCCCATATCCTGCCACAGGTCCTATGCCATGAGTAAGATATGGATCAGCATAATCACGTGCATAACTGTAATACAAAGATGGAGTGCTAGAAAAAAATATTAGAATGCCTTTTTTTTAATTATGTAACAATTTGTATTATATGTAAAATAAAGAAAAATCTATTTTAAAATTAGATGCTATTTTTTAAAATAAGATGTGGTTAATATTCTGATAAAAAATTATTTAGGTGTTGTAGAAACAAAAGATGTGACATTCTTATTTTTGCAATCCAATGGATGATCAGAATTAAAACATGCCCTTTTAAATGCACTGTGGATGGGGCAATTGCAACAAAATAACATAATTGTTGAAACAAAATCAAATCTAAACTGATAAACCTTTCAGAACTGAGTAAAAATGACATAAGTTTTAAAAATGAGTAGTAAGGATATATTGGCAAACAATTACCAGTTTAAACAAGATCATATTCATAGTGGAATAAGAATGCAACGGATGCTAGCAACAAATATCAACTTACTTAATGTATAAAAGGAAAAAGAGCCTAATTTTTAAAATGTAGTTTCTACTTTCTTGAAGGAATTTTACCAAATATTTGTATCAGCAAGATTTGGTACTATAATGATCTTAAGTTCCATACTTTAAATCATCTTGGATACAATAAAATATGGTAAATATAAACCATGTTTATCATAATGTTTAATGATAAAGTACAAAAATACAGATTACAGTTATGCAATATTAAATGCTTAACTCAAATATCACAATATTAAAGGACAACAAATTATTCAGCTGAGACAACAACTTCAGAGAGTTAATATCAAATTAACATATTTCCACAAAAAGATTTATAACTGAATATGCTATTAATTATATATAAAATGAAGCAATTAAAATTAACCACAAACTGAAATGAAAAAAACTTTATAAAAATCTTGCTAATTTGTAATAAACAATGCAACAGTTCATATTTAACTTATTTGTAAACATACTAGTTTTCCTAAGATGCAATAAACAAATGATTTCCACCTGTCCTTAAATCAAAACAGATTTCAAAGATATCTATACTAATAATAAAGAAGAATGTATATGCATGTTGGGGCTCTGCAGCTCATAATGTTTGACCAACAGCCACCAAACTTGGCACACATATTCCTTTGAGCATAGAAATTGCACCATGGAGGAATTTTTGTTAAAAAAAATTTAATTAGTAAAAAATGAAGCTGAATCTTGTCCTTTCCCTCTGGTACTTCTGAAAAAATTATTACTCAAAAATGAATTTGACATCATCATAAAACTTAACTTGCTTTTTAATGATGCCAATTTAATAGCTACACAAATTTTTCCTAAATTTTGGCAATTAAAAAAATTGCCAAAATTTTAACAATAGATCACATTATTGGATTGAAAATCAAACTGTTTTCATTGTTTCTTCAAACACTGAAAGGTGCAACTTCCTTCCACTGTTGAAAACTATAGGAGAGGAATTTGGTTTAATACTCGTACAGTTTACAAGATGGAGAGATAAAAAAAGTAACATTACAAAGTTGCGAAAGTTAGAAGGTAGACAAAACAGAAATAAAGATTTTTTTTAAAAATAGTACTATGATATTATGGAACTGACCTCTGTTAGAAAGGTTCATATACACAATGAAAAGAGCATATGTAACACAGATGACAATTTGATTGAATCATGGTTATAAAGTTATATCTAAACAATTGAACTGAAATTAAATTTAACCAATATCTCTGGTCAACCTACCACAGGTGACTAGTATTGGAAAAAGAGCAAATACTTAAAACATGGAAATTTGATTAAATTATGGAATATTATTAAATATTATTTGTGAATTGAGAACAAAAGTAAATTTTTTTATCATATAATAAAATTCCATAGCAAGAGGCCCCTCAGGATTGAGAAGGGAGCCAGTCCAGTAAGTGGGTTTCCACTTCCCCTAGGGGTACAACAGTGGGATTTTTGGCTATTTCATAAGTCCATCAATGATGATGAGACTTCTTTAGTTAGGATTATTCATAATAAATCATAATCCTCATATTAAATTCTGTGGTTGGCAACCATTCAAATTTTACTGAAATGTCTAATGCAAAGCCTGATTTTTACTTATACAATATAAATCACTATGTTAATTTCACAAGTACTAAGATTAGATATCAATAAAAGATAAGGAATAAATAAATTTATCTTACCCTGCTACTGCTGCATAGGATGCTACAGGTTGAGCAGCAGCGGCCGCAGCTGCAGCTGCATAACTTCGAGCTGCTGCAGCAGTGTAAGCTGCACTTGCCGCATAAGACGCCTAAGGGAAAGACAATTTTTGTAATCAAAATAAACAAACATTCTGTATAAACTAATTAAAATATTAAAGGTACTTTTTTAGCATATCTTTACTTTTTTATAATAAAGTATTATCAGCATATTTTTTTTATATTATTATCATCAAAAAATTCATGCAGAAGATTTTAATGAATCGCATTTCAGACCATTCTGAATACAAAACACATATTTTGAAAATAACATCTGTCTAGAGCAAGTTAGAAAATGTTTTGAATTTGATGTATGAAATTTGAGATGAACACTCAATTTATACATTTCTATCAAATTTTGGGCTAAACTGAAAGTTTGAGTTCATACAAACTCAATAAAAAAATATGTGAAAGTGGTCTCCTTGAAACTTCCTTGCATATTCTCTGAAAACAAAGATGTTATTCTCCTCCCCATATAAAATTGTGAACCTCTGACAAGAACATGAATGCCCAAAATTTATTTCACTGAAACTCACATAAAAGCTGTAGGCTTTTCAACACGGTACAAAAGAATATACACACCAGTATTTGAGTATTAACCACATCCAACTAATGAACAATAGTTATGAAAGAGCCTATCAGCAAGCTATCTTTGACGATGGTTTAATAAAAAAAAAATCACTGGCATATGGTTAATACACAAATACCAGAAAATCAAATATATATTCTGAATGCCATTTTTTTTCGAATGGCTGAAGCCAAAATTTGACAAGTAATTACAATATCACATGCAAAATTTCATTTATTTAAATCATTGCTTTTTGAGCTATTGCAATGAATTTACATGCATGCAAAAGTATAGACTGATAGTTAGTTATCCCTATGATATATTTAGATTAAAATCTGATAATGATCTGCAATTTAGATGTTAAAACTGCGAATAAAATTTTTAAATTACATGTTAATATGTATGCAAAAGTAAGGACACACAATCAATCTCTCGACAGATTTGATTCCAAATTTGATATGGTCTACATTTTAGACTTTACATTTTGTAGTTATTATGTTCCCTTATACTCATGCAGCCTATCTTCTGAATGAATTTAATTCAAAATTTGACCGAAATCTACAAATTTGATATAAAAACTATATACCAAATTTCATCTCGCAACTCAAAGCAAACAACTTATTATGTTCATTTATATTCAAGCAAACAAAGCTCTAAAAATGTTTTTTCCAGATTAGGTCTAAAATGTGAAAAGATGTTTAAATTTGAATGCATTTCATGAATTGAATGAAATTTAATGAAGAGACTTCGAATTTTTTGACAGCTAGAATACTTTCTGTTTGTATATGAATATGAGAAAGTAAACACAAAGAGAAGAAGATGAGTAAAATTTAGTACAATTTTATTAAAATGTAAATATGAGGTTGATTTTGGATCAAATCTTTCACCAAGTCGAATGTCTCTTGATCTGTATATTTGAGAATATGTAAATGTGATGATTCAAAACTGCAACAATAAATAAATGATGGTATGCAGTCTTATTATTACAACTGTATTTATGTACCAAATTTCGATTTCAACTAGTGGAAAAGAAGACATCTAAAATGTATTATATTATATATTCATTTTACTAAAAAGAGCAAAACACTCATGCATGGAATTCTGTCACTTTAATACAAGGTTCAGGATAATAAAAATGCCAACAAAAAGTTTACAATTTTCATGCATGAGAAGAAAGGATAATAATTATATTAGGGAGCAAATGTGAAATTTCAGAGAGATTTCCCCCACTATATTATGAATGTACATGCAGGACTTGATCTTATTATTTAAATAAGTCACATACATGTGTTAACAAAGTTTGTCTCATTCATTTCATTTCATTTAAAAAGAGTGTTGTGTATAGTTTTGGTCCTATAAGCCAGATTGAGAGCTGGATTTTTTTCTCATTGATTATTCATTTATAAAGTAGTAACTGGTGGCATAGATACTTATTTTACTAACAATAAAGTATATGATTAAATATAAACAATTTGCATTTATTCTAATAATGAAAAGAAGTAATTAGAAAATAATCAACATTAGTTTCATTTTGTACTGATATTATTTCATTAGTCATCAGATATCCAATATTATAGATTTGGTGGCATTAAAGATAGTAAATAATGGACATAATTTTGCAATATACATATAAATAATCAAATTAACATGATTAAATGGTTGTTCAATTTATTTTTTTATAATGGAATGCTCAAGAAAATCTTGATAAAAGCATTCCATATACTTAAAAGATTTATCTTAAGCATGTAAATATTTATCAGACATACTGTCAGAAGATAACAGACATACGATAATCTTAATAAAATACTTCTGATAAACATCTAACCTAGATTTAAAGGAGACTGTTGCATTTAAACTAAAGCAATTTTATTAATTCCAAAAATGTCAATATATATTTCATGAGATAAACATTTAAATTGGGAAGGGAGTGGTGGTCAAATGGGTATCATGGCAATCTTGAGGATATTATGCTCATTAAAGTATAACTTTATTAACTTAAAATATAACTTTATTATATTTTCAGTAGCACAAGTAGAAAATAGCACATATTGATGGAGAGGAAGACCTTCTTAATAAAGTTTGTGTGTGTGTGCGCATACATAAAAACAACTTAAAATTACACATAATATTAAAAAATGAAAATAGAAACTCAATAACACTCATAAAATTAAAAATATATATGTCTTAATTTACAATAACTTAAGACATATGCAACTTAACAGTTTTTGCTTGTCAAGATTAATAGTTTCAAGAGTCTTAAAAAGAACATCTAACAACAATAGCTACTATCATCTGTAATAAATATACAATCAAGAACTAAGTAAAAAAATTAAATTAATATAAATTGAATGCTTACAGGTAACTGATATCTTTCTGCTCCTGCATATGCAAGAAATGGATCTTGACACACTCTGGAAAAGATACTGAAAGTCACAATAAGTATTTAGACATTGTACTAATAATGATCAAACATTAAATACCAATTAGAATACAGTACCAAAAATATTAATAAAAACAGAAATACATATGTTACAATGTAGAATTGCGAGAATGCTTTTAATATTAAATTGACATTTAGAACAGCAATATTTGTAAATATGTGGCAACCTAAATTAGACTCAAATGTTTACATTTTCTCTCTGTGAAAAAATTTTAACTGGAGGAATTTTTACATCAAATTATTCTCTCTTAATCTACTTTAGCAAGAATGGTAAGAATAGTTTTAGAAATTTTCCTATTATTATTAAACCATAACTGTTTCATGATAAACTTTGATATTTAACCATAACTATTTGTCCCATTAATAATCAAATACCTATTATATATTCCATAACTGTATATAACAAATTACAATCATTTACTTACAAAATAAGGCCAAATAAATAATAAGCCATTGTATTTATAATTGATATAAGAATTAAGTAATATATATACTTACGGTGCATAACCATGTAATGCAGTGGCAGCTGCTGCTGCTGTCAAAGGAGATGCATGACGAGCAAATGCAGTAGCTAGTGCACCACGAGCTCGCCCTCTCTGAATAGCTACACCTCGAAGAGCAGCAACTGCATCAGAAGAATAAATCAGCCCATCTTGATATGATAAAAGTCAGAGATTAAATTATACTTAATTGCAATTAACTATTCTAAAGCAGGTGCATTTTAAAATCATAATACTCTCTTCCAAAATATAAAGATTCACAAGAATTTTTTTTTAAATTAAAAAATATATAAAATATATATTGTATTCAAAATATGTTACTTTAAACATTTTTTCTTTGAATAATACAACCAAATTAATATGTATTTTTACATATTTCTAAACTTAAATATAATGATTTCAAAAATATAAATGTTAAAAGTTTGAAAATCTTAGCACTCACTGAAAATGGAATTGAGTGTGAATATATATTAAAGTATTAACATAACATAAAGATGAAATATAAATCAAATAATTTCAAAATAAATGAATGAATACTGTATACTTAAAACTAAATAAACCCTTTTGTACTCATTTCTTTCTAAAGAATTTAAATTGCAAAGCAATGTAAATGCAACCAATATATCTTTTTGAGTGCATGTTTGCAGAATAAATAAAAAAATCTACAAAATGTTTTGCTGTAGAAAATTAATGACCAGTAAAACTCAAAATTACTATGGACTCCTCAAATTAGGAAATTATTTTTGGAGAATAGATTATTTCGAAATTATTATGTTGAATTTTATACAGTGTGCAAAAAAAGTACAAGGGCATGCAATCCAGAAAGTTGTGTGTTACAGAATCATGGGCATATGTTTGAAGTAAAAAGAGGAAAAATTTTAAATTATTTCTTGTTTAATTAAACTTCCAAATATAAATTTACATTTAGAGTTTTAAATCCAAATGACAATGGAAAAAAAAAGCATAAAGTTATTGTTTTTTCTTCCACAATTATTCAAAATTTGTATATTTGAAAACAGAAAATGACAATCCTGTATTTAAAGGCTGGTTTGAGAAGCAAATTTTTGCATGTGTCGAATTTTTTTATGACTTTCTAACGACACTCAAAGGAAGACATAAAATATCGAAAGAATCAAGTGATCTAAAAAAGATAGTTTATAATTTTCTAACAATTCCTAGAATGTATGGCATGAAAAAATGAAATGAAAGAACGAAGTTTTCACTCATCGGCAGAAAAGAATAATTGTAAGGTCAGCTTGCGAGAAAAAAAAAAGAAACTGCAAATGAAGTTAGACAAAATTTGAATTTACCACATTTCTCAAGAATTGTTCAAAATGTTTTGAATAAAAATCCTCATACTTTTTTTTTTTAAATGGAAAATTAGTGTCATGTCCACCTCTTTCAAATCAGTATAAGACAAGAAGAATTGACTTTGTCAAAAAATACTTTTAGTCAAAAACACGCTAATGTAATGTTTCTGATGTAAAACAGTTCTATCTTGATAGGCCTGATGGTTTTTGTTATTTTTGGTATGACTTGCAAAAAGGGGAAAAAGTGCCTTCCCAATGTCAATATGGTGATGACTCAGTAAATTTGGGGTGCTTTTTGCTGCAAATGGAACTACTCCAATAGTTTTTATCAACAGCAAAATGAATTCAGAAAAATATGTAGATATGTTAGGAAAAAAAATGTGTTACCTGAAGCACCCTAATTATTTCAGGGGCTTATATTTTTCAACAAGATAATGCTTGTGGTTTGAAACTAACTCTGTAAATTTATTTGATTGGCTAGCGAGGAGTCACGATTTGAATGCGATCGAAAACTTATGGGGCTTCTAGCACGAGAAGTTTATAAAAATGGCACAGAATATTAATGCAAACAGGATCTTGTTTGTTATCAGGCAATTGCAAAAAAAAATTATATTGACACTTTAAAAGAGTTTTCAGGACCCATGACCTCTTGGCTTATTCAAGCAACTGGGGGAAAAAAAAAGGTAGTTTTTTTTATTATTATTAAAGAAAATTTTAAGTATATTATGTTTTTATTTCTTCTTAAGTCCTTACATTATTTTTCATATTTCAATTAGTGATAATATTTGTAAAATCAATTTTATTTGAGCTAATATTTGTTCTTTTTTAATGCACTACAAGTGGTAAAACAAGCATATAAAAATTTCATTTCAATTCAATGGAAATAAATTATATTTTTATTCAATTTAATATTCTTATACTTTTTTCAGTGACTACATTACAAGGAAAATGTAGAAAAGAGAAAGAACATGGTGTTTTCTTAAATTTTTGTTTACAGCATAATTCCTTCCTTTGTAAGTGAGGTATCAAAACTAATAAATTAATATCTTTCTGAAAAAAGAAACCTTCTAAACGAGTATATAATATTATATAACAATTTATGATGGTTATTTTCCATGAATTTCATTATGATGTCTGATTTATATTTTTTCATTTCACAAATATTTATATTATTATAATATTAAATACCAAATACAACTGTTATTCACTTTATTCAACATAAAGAATTTGGGCATTGATTATGGATTTTATTTTATAGTTTAAAACCTTCATCAAATTAAAAAAATAACAATATACAATTGATCGAGCAGGAGGAAATTCAAAATATTTCTTCTTATAGACATGCACATTGTATCCATAATAATAAAGTAACACTCACATGATTACATTTATACTAATAAATTGTACTATGATAGAAGATACTGCTTATTAAGTACAACACATGCAAGAACCTCCGTTCAGCACATTAATTATAAAGGAATATTATAAATTATTTTTTAAAACAAAATCAATAATTTATTTTTGGACAGTAAATTTTAATAATTTTCATCATTTTTCTAAAAGATAATTAACTTTTTGTTCATAAAAACCTCTTGTATGTTGGATGCATTAATTCCCTCCATTTTTCTGAAAGACAAAATTAACCTGTCATTCATCAAAACTTCTTGTATGAAGTATGCATTATTAATTTGGTATTCATTTTGAAGCACACTTTATTCAGAATGATTTCTTAATATAAAATTTACACTATTAATACTTATTACAAATCTCCCCCCCCCCTCTTCCTTGACTAAATCAACTTTGTCAGCATGATAGTTCATATGAATTACAGAGTTGTGATCAGATAAAGGTATAAATAAAAAAGCTTCAATTTCTAAAGAAATTCCTACATTTGTGAAGTTGAAATTCTGAAGACTCAAATAACTGACAAAATCAATTTTTTCAACAATGAGGGTAAATAATAATTTCAACTTCTCAAACGATATTTTAGACACTAATTTCGGAAAGAATAAAATTTTTAGGAATTAGAAGATATCTACCATGTTTATATAACAATCCTGGTCTGTTAAAAAACAGAAATATAGAACAAGAGTGTTTTGAAAATAAAATAATTACCATTAGGAATTGGTGTAACTTTTTTTGTCTGAACTCTAGCAGTTGCATTATTTACCTGAAAAGCCAGTAAAGTTGAGTCAGAAACTTATTGTTCCATTTTTTTTAAGCAAATGCTTAAATAAATCATCTCATGAAATATAATTGTTTTTAATTTTTTAAAAATTTATTTATGTTATAGCATATTAAATGCTTTAAAATTCAAATAGGATCGATAAATACTATTATGTTTCCATCATCATTTTATATTGTTAATATTATTGATGAAAAATACTTTAATCAAAATTAAGCATTTGCTTTAAAATATATTTAAGAAATATGAAAAAGAAATGTTTTATTCATTATTTTCACAAAATTTTAATAATCTTTTTAGTAATTTACAAATGAATGTGGTCAAAGACTTTTAAAAATTGCAATTAAGAAGCATTCAAAAGATAAAAATAATAAAACTTTAAAATTAACACTATAATATTAATTGTACTTTATGAATTAAATAAAGGTTATAAAAATAATCTAATGTTAAAGTTAAAGACATTTCTTTTCCAATAAAAATAAATAAAAAAAATAGTTAATAGGCAGAATAATAAAACATTGTAATATTAATTAAAAGTAACTGATGTTTTTTACATATTTGATGTGTATATTAGAGATGCTGCATCACAATTATACACAAATTTTCAAAACTCAATCTGAATGAAAGAATAGATGAAATGAACATTACATTTTATGATTTATATAAATCAATCATGTTCTCACCAGTATCATAAAAATTATAGGCATTCAGTTTGAAATAAACAAATTACAGACTTGAAATCAAGGTCGAAAGTCTTTAATAAGAAAAACAAGATTTCTATTAAACAATATTAAAATAGCTGTCTTGTTATTACTCTATGCAACATTTTTATTTGCAAGAAATTTAGTATAACTCCCTCTTAAAAAAAACACTTCCCAACATTTTTTTAAAAAAAAACCCACACACCCTATAATTACATTAATCTGATCTTTTTTTCAAAATCATTGCATCGACATTAGCGCCATTTTCTTACCTGGCCCCTAATTTTTCCAGCGAACTAGAATAGTATTCAATTATTTGATACAACAGTCGCCCTACATTCTATAAAAATGAAAAAGATTGAGAAAAAAAAATGCCATTACATTTTTCATTCTGCCTAAAAACTGTACACAGAAAATTAAAATTTTTAAAACAAAAGAAATATATTAAAAAAAATTAATAACAGCAAAAGAAATGTCTATCCATGTCATCCAAAAGATTTTGCAAGGCTCTATAATATAATACAGAGGCCAAGCAGTGATTGGTTTGCAAAAAATATGTCTAACTAATACACAAATCATGACCGTATTTAAAACAATCACTTGAAACTAAAAGCAGACAGCTACTGGGTGTGGCAATAATTGGGCCAACATACAAAAACTAACACCATACATAGCCAAAGCATAAAATAGCTTGGTGCAAACTTAACACAATTGCTGCTAAAAATAATAAAATTATTGGTAGAAACAAAAATACAAAAATATTTGTAACTTTGGATGAAGAAAAAAATGCATGAGGGAGAGTGACATCTCATTTATATATTTCTTATCATATTTTATAAAATACTTTAAAATTTAACAAATATTTAAAAAGTTTATATTTAGTACAGAAAAATATTTTCAAAATACACAGTTTTAAGTATTTTCAGAAATTGAACAATTTTAATTACTAAAAAGTACAAGTTAAATTAATTTTATTTAAAACAATGAAATATAATAGTTGCTGTGGAAATCTTGCAATTACTAATTTTAGTTCAAACATGTTTTATTTTCTAAGAAAATAAAACTGGGGTACAATAAGATTTAACTGGTAAGAAAACTGAGGTACATTATTTGTATAAACAAATCTATTTTATTCAGGTAAATGGGTTCAAAAGACTAATTAAATTTATATATATGCAAAGATTATAGAATGAAATGAATCCAATTTTAAAAGACTGAAGTTGAAGCTTTAACAAAACAAGACATTCAAAATGAAAAACAGAACTGATGCATTTAGAGAAGAATTTAAAATTTAATGAAATTAAATCAGGAAAAACTGCACTGAAAAATGAATACTGAGAATTAAAAATGTTAATAAATTGCTGCATTCAAATGAATATTATACTCTGCTTTTAAATAACATAATATACTTTAATGATTATAAATTTAAAAAAAAAATTCTAGTTTAACATTTAAAGGCTTTATTTTTAAATTTAAAACTATTAAAATTATTGTATTATGTAGTTTCAAAATAAGCTATTGCTATTTTTTTTTACATTAATATATTCATTCAAAATCTTCTGATCTCTTCTGTCAGCAACAGAAAAATAGCTAGTTCTGAAATGTTTTCATGCTGTTAAATTATAGATAATTTTTATATATATTAACCTTAAAAACTTTAAGTAAAATTGAGATTACCTCCTTTGATATTATTTAACTCAATTAAGGATATACAGGGTGTCCCTGAATTAATGGACAAATTTTAAGGGTAAGTAAAATACATATAAAGAAGCAATTAATACAATAAAGAATAGAGAAACAATGACAATATGGGGTAAAAAAAAAAAAAAAGATGAAGCATAAGTAACTACACGCAAGGAGAAAAAAATTCAGTGTCGACAGATTTCAATTGACTCTAATGAGAACCTCAATCTTCAGCAAATTTTTCAAAAAGCAAAATTTTCAGTTGCTGCTTCAACTGTTTGTGAAACACCAAGCATCTTAAAAAAAAAATAAACCAATCACTTGCTAGATGCTACCAAGTCTGCATTGATATTGGTGGAGCACTTACTGTAATATTATGTAAGTAAAGAACTTTCTTCTTATTTCCTCAGCATTCTGTTTTTTTTCCTGCCAAACTTTTTCATTTCATTTCTGCTAAAACATTTCTCTTCCCTAATTGCTGTAAAAATGCTTCTTTATATGTATTTTAATTACCCTTAATATTTGGTCAGAGACACTGTATATTTGCAAGTTTCAAAGTTCAATTTGCAAGTTTCAATTTAAGAACTGAATTTAATTTCCTACAATATTAAGGAATTTGAATGATTCTCATACTGCAACAACTAATTCATATTAAGTAATTTTTTTCTTTTAACCTTCCTTATAGTCAAGAACTATTAATTTTTAAAATTCAAAGAAGGAAGGCCTATAATAAGACATAGTATACTGCAATTGGTTTCACATGGTAATTTTCATTCTACCCAAGAGATATAATAAAAGGGTGCCATTTTGGTTTTTCAATTAATTTTAAATTTTTGATAGATTTTTAACTATGATAAAAATATTTTTATGTGTATTTTACAATATACTGTCATTATATGTATGGTAAAAAAGATAAAAAATAACAATCCTTCATTCAATTAACATTATAGTAATTTACACCATCACCCTCTCATGCAAATTAAATCTAGGTAAGTAACAGGATGGACATTTCTTTGCTGGTATTTTTTCACAAGATTAAAATAAAGTGAGTGCTATCACAAAGGTAAATATTCATGCACCTCTATTTTTCGTCCCTCTACCACTGTGCCGTTCAATTGCTCTCTCGAGCGATCAGCATCCGCACTATTTGCGAAAGTTACAAACCCGAACCCCTGCATGCAAATAGACAAACAAGAAACATGCATTAAGATCCGTGCACCAGAACAAGTTTTGCCTGCAAAGAACAAGTACAGAGAAATATTTCCTTTTTTAAACAAGTGAGGACAAAGGCATCAGCTCACTCAGACAGTCAGTAACCAGTGTAATAAAAAGCCCTCATGCAAGGCAGACCTCTGCACGGGCAATGGTAATTTTCAAAGGAGCTGAATCATCACTACAAATAATGATGGCAGGATATGACAAGGATCTAAAGCATTACTAAGTCCAATATGAATTCTAGTGAGTCCAAAGTAAGAAGATTTTCTAGAAAAATTATTTTTTAAAATCTTGCTCACTAGAGTAGTTTTTTAAAGCATTCAAAATAGTTACTAAAATGAATTTTAAATATATTATTTTTACTTTACTTAATTTAAAATATCTTCTCATACGTTAATAGTGTAGAAATGAAGTTGTTCTGTATTTCCTCAATAGTAAGATACCTTTAAATAAATTCTCTTAGAGCCTCATTTGATAATAATATATGATGGGGTCTTTTGGAACTTTTAAATTTTACCTTTAACTGGTATATGATTATATTAGAGACCTGCATTAGTCATATTTCCTAATTAGATCATCATGATAATCTTCAAGCAACAAAGAAAAATACATTCTTCTTTTAGGGGAGGGAAATAGCTGTAATATTGTTTACAAAGATCTTTCTCATTAAAAACTTACTTAAACTGCTGGGAATAGCAATAAAAAGGGTTAAAAATATGTGAATTAATTTGTCATTTAGACACTGAATGAGAGGAAGGAGAGAGGCCACACAAGAATACGGGTTTTAAATTTGAACTTTTTATCTTTAAAATGCAACGGGGTGGTGGAATGCATGAAACTTAGCAAGATGTATACATTTATAACAAAGCATTTTTAATTACGCAGATAGCAGAATCTATTATTAATTTTTAAAGTAGTAAAATAAACCATGCAGTTTATTTCTTTATAAAATTGGAACAGTAAAAGATAGGATTTGTGAGGTTACACAAAATTTGTACTTATATTTTACTTATTGATAAAAAGTGTATGAAGACAATGAGAATAAGCAAGAAATACCTTAGAAGAAGGTTAATTGACTAATGCAGGAATCTAAACTGCAACAACCTACGAACAGTGGACTTTTGAAATTGTTCTTTCATAAAAAATAATGAAAAATAAAAATGATTATTAGAAATGGTTGATTGTATATTTCATAACCAAATAAATATTAATAACTTGAACGAATTTTAAAGAATTAGGATGCATTTTGATGAAACAGGAAAGGATTTTTCTGCCAATTTCAAATATTAATTCGCTTTTTATCTATTTATATTTTAAGGAATCATAAATTATCAATGGTTCTGACATTAAAATTTTAAGCTATAAGTATTTTCTCAAACTAATTTCAAAAATACGGCATAACCATTAATAAATACACAGTTTGTTTCTCAGCAATGTAGAGCTTTAAAAAATATCAAATATTTAAGTTGAATAGAAAGCATAATTTAACAAATAGAAATTCTCTTATGAACTTTAAAGGTTTGATAGAATCAAATGTAGCAAGAAAATTTTATATCTTACTATGAAAATTGTATTAAAAACATAATTTGTAGAACAATATGTGAAGGAATTTCAAATTTACAGTTTACAAAAATATGGAAACATTTCTAACAGATGGACGAAAAAAACGTAACTAATTTAAAGCCTTAACTTAACTATAGATACATAAAAACAATTCTTCGATGGACTTGCATCAAGGAATAGAATCAATTAATTAATGCATTTATTGCAAGATGGTTATGCTATATTTTTAAAACTTACTCAATTAAAAAAAAATTAAAATTTGAAAATTGAAACAATTGTTTTATATATACTTTAAACCTTAAAATGGCAGACAAAATAAAATATGTGATAATTGCCCCTTCGAATATACAACAGTGATAAGTTATAAACCAATATATATATATAAAAAATTGACATGCAAATCAGTATTAAAAGACCTCTTAGAATCAAGGAAATACAGCAATAAGAATAATTACTCAAGGAAGCACCTGTGACTATTAGAAAAGAAGCTGCACAACACAAAAAGGCAGAAATAGGAAATGCTAATTTAGATTATTAAGTGATAGCAGTCAATTATAGAAAGATAATGGTCCTGCCTTCCCTTAACGCTTTGCCTACCCACAGCTTCATGCACCATGCTTTAGAAGCTAAGTGGGAATACAATAAAACTAATATAAAACACTTTAAAAAAGCATGTAATACATATTACACATATTTCAGACAAAATTAATGTAATAAATACAACTGGCATGAATATATATGGCAGTATCAGTGTATAAACTGGCATGCATAAACTATTAATGATAGGAACTCAATACAAATGGTACATAAATGCAATATAATTATTGTGCTTCTACAACAGATCAGGTGATTTGCATGATAAAATAAAAGTACAAAATTTTTATAAGGTTTCTCAATGAAAGCTTAAGAAACATTTTAATAACCATGCAACTGTTACTTTAATTGCAACAATTTCTCAATTAGGTTTAAATGTTAATAAATTTGCCAGTACATTTCTCCCCCACTATATATGATTCTTGAATACTTATAAGTGATTTCAATGCAATGCTTTGAATTAATATAAAAACACCCAAATCTTTGGTTTTCAATTATGGAGTTTGAACATTGAGAACCGAATTTCTGAACCTAAGTTTATATTTAATAGTTTAAAATAAAAGGCATTAATAAAGCATACATCTTTCTTGATCTTTTTTTAAAAATATTTAAACTAAAAATCTAAATGTAACATGAATTATGCATTACTAAAAATATAACATGGAAAACAAATAGTTTAACATTTAATGAAATTCAAATAAAATACAAATATACATTTATAGTGCACAGTTTCAATAGTGAAAAATTAACTAAAATGCCCTCCCATATACAAATACAATTAAGAGCAGTGAAATAAAATATGGAATATGATGGAATGATGTGTTTATATCTATATAAGATATCTATAAAAAGATACAAAATACCAGAATTCCCCTTAAGTACATCAAAATAACAAACCTACTATTCAAAAATATTAAATTGAAAAGATAAACAGCAATAAAATCTTATTTCTTTATGATAAGAATATGTGGAAATTAATAAACTGATAAATAAAGCAAATTCTATTAACAACCTGAAAACAGAGAAAGTCACTTCAATATTTCACAACAATTTTTACATCTAAAACAATTCTAACTTAGTTATGTTTTATAAGAAATATTAACAAATGGGCAACTTCTGAAATGAAAATTTCTCATTAAAATATCCTAATATTTTTCTGAACATCTTAAAATTTAAATTACACGCTTTTTTTTTGTTTTGTTTGCAATGCATTCTTTGTTATAAAATTATTCTGATTTATTGCAGAAAATGACATAAGCAAAAAGAACAGACAATATATCAAAATTTAATTCACAAAAAATAAACTCAGAAATGCTTTAAAGGAAAAATTTAATTTAATATTCTAATTTAACAGAATCAGATTGGCATTAGGGTAGAAAAGAATTAAAATAATTTAATCTTTTATCAATTATTAATATTTTTGCCATTCCTATTGTATGATCAGAATTTTATTTTTTGCATGCTTTAAAACTTTTCAACTTATAAAAAAAAGCATGCATTTAAAATCAGTATAATTTATCTAAATTACTTTAAAAGTCAAATGGGCAATTAGAAAAACTGTCTGCTCTATACTAACACTACAGACACACACACATAAAAAAAACAAAAACAAGGTGCATAAATTACTTAATGATATTGGATGAAAAATTTAATGAATTAACCATTTGCTTGTTGCAGAAAATACATTCAAGATAAAGGGGAGAAACAACTACAAAAAAGCATTTGCATCATAACTGCAACAACACCAAGTTATTTTCTCTCTTTGTGTATTCAAGCAAAATAGACAGCATGTAACAACTTCAGCGTACAAAAGTGGTTACAAAATTCAGGCCAAGCAATTTTTTTTTTCTAAAAATGTCACTGCAAGAGAGAAAGAGATAGAGATAGAAAGAATAATGTGATAAGTATAAAACAGCTTAATAAAAGGCTTTAACATCATTTTTATGCAAAACTTAAAGAGGATGGACATTACAAAACATAGATAAAATCATATTTACCTGCCACTTGTGCATCCTTAATCAGCCTCAAAATATTAATTATTTTCATGCTCATAAACAATTCATGAAAAAACAATGTTTTCTACCAATTTAAATAAAAATGCTGATAAATGCAAAAAAAAAAAAAAAAAAAAAAAAAACCAATAACAAAAGAAGTTTAGTATTTTGTAGCAGACACAACATTCACTGCAATAAAAAGATAACTAAGGATAAGCTCTTATCAAGAAAATGGGAAACATTAAAACACTTAAAACCCAACAGTTAGTCAATTATTAATAGAAAATCAAATAATGTTTTAAGATTAGAGTTTGAGAGGAAGTACACTTTTAAAAAGTTCTCTTGGCTTTAACTTAAAATTTCTAACAGATTTTTTTGTCTATTAAATCACATTATATATATATATACACACAATCTAGGGAATGATTTAAGCTCACACTGAGTGAGAAATTGAAAGAAAAGCAAGTTTAATCAATTGCTAAATGATTTGTGTTTTAACAATGTATAACTTCATTCTGAATAAAGAATTTTGATACTCATGTACAGTTTTTAAGATATTTTATAAATGTTACTTGACAAATTTTGTCTCAGAAAATGTTTTCTCCCATAATTTAAAAATTAGTAACTATCTTTGCATTATATTCTGCAGGCAGAAAAAAAATTATGATTGTTTTTAGATCCCCCCTTTTTTAAAAATTATAATTATTTATTAAATTTTTCTTTTTCTTCATAAATTTAAATTTGTAACCTCATATTTTAAGAAAATTCATTTTGTCAGTAATACTTTCAAAGTAATACAAATACAAATGGGAAATTTTCTGATATATACAAATAAATGAATTATATATTGCAAGCAGAATGCCACTAAGAACCAACAGTCATGAAAGAAAAGTTATCCATAAGAACATTAAGAGAAATTTAGTGGTAAAATGAAAATAGAAAAAAATTTTTAAATAAAATTTGAAGAAAATAAAAAAATATATTATTGGTATATATCTTCAGATATTAAGCAAATATTTAATGGAAAGAAAATGACATTTCTACATGCATATGAAAAATACTGAATTAGCTAAAATTATATTACCTAAAATTTCACAAATTAAGAAAAATTAAGCATTAATAAACAAAAAATGACATTATACAGAAAATGTTGAATATTCCACTATTTACAAGAAAATGTTAACCTTTTCACTAAAAAAAAATATAATTAATACATCAATTACCATAAAAATTATAAGAAATTTTTTCATACAAAATAAATGTTTGTATACTGAAATTTCATGGAACATACTGATATTACTGTCTGAAGTATGCAAAAGCAACTTGCTCATGTTTATCCAACTTTTGCTGGTTTGCTGATGCCCTTGACACATCTAACTTAGTTTACAGAGAGTTCTTACATACCTTCGATCCCCGCTCATTAAATATTATTTCAACATCTAATATAGGACCAAATTGCTATAAAAGAAGAAGGAAAATGTCAAAATGTGAATAGCTTATTTTATAAAACAACAGCTGAATATTGAATATAAGATTCAGAAAATACAGAAAATTTACAATCACAACAAAGATGTGATAAATTAATGGATGATTTTTCAAATCAAATTGATCAATTTTCTTCTTATAAAAGTAATTTTTTCTGAAATATAAAATTTTTCTAAAATTAAATTTATTCAATACTATTGGAACCAAGACATTTTCATAAAAAGGGACCGATCACAAAAAATATCTGAAAATCAGTAGGAAATATTTTTGATGAACAAATATTTTGAAATGGATTGGTTCTCTTTAACTGAAAACGCTAAAGTTGGGAATAAAAAGATTTTTAATGGAATTAATGAAAAATAGAAATATCTCAACAAATGTGTCATTTGATAAAATAAATATATCAAGAAAAATCTTCAAAACTGAAAGAAAATTGTATAAAGTAAATGTAGATCACTAAATCCATATGAAATTTATTAGTTTAAAAAAGTCTGAAATGTACCCTTCCCTCTTTCATTATTATAGTAACATATTAAAAAGGTATGATTAAGTACTTAGTACTTCACAGAAACAACACACAATACACAAAACTGTGATTCTTTAAAACAGCATGCAAAAAATAAATACCCCAAAAAGTTGTCGCAAATCAGGATCTCTGAATCGGAAGGGTATATTACTGACATGAAGTCGCTTTGGTTGATTTACTTTGGTAGCATCTGTAGCAGGAATGGTGGTAACAGTAGTAGAATTAGTAGTAGTTTGGCAAGTACTTCCGTTGACTTCATTGTCCAAGTCTGTTTGCTGTTAATAATAAAAATACTTGTTTTACCATATAGAAAAGAAAAGATACAGCTATTGCCATATTTTTAAACGAAAGGATGAGTGAGGAGAGACAGCAGTTTTAAAGCATTGTAAATATAAAAATTGTTTATAATTGCTTCACTACAATCATAGTTCATGAAAAAGTGATAGTAGCTCCCTATTTGTAATACAATAATTCATACCAATTCAAAAAACATCCGAAAAATCTTGCATAATAAGCACGTGAAATTTTAATTTTGAAAGTTAATGCCATAATACAGCAAAGAGGAATCTCTCTAATATTTTTTAATCTAATATTTTGTAATATATATTTAATATTATTTTTTTAAATTGTCTAATGAACACATTTTTCAAGGGATTTTATGAATAACAAAAACTTATATACTATGGATATATTTATATTATAATTTATACAACCACTATGTCCAATATTGATAATGAATTGTAAATAATACAGATTAAGGGACCATTTTACTTTCATTCAGATTATTTAGCTTAGTATTTAATTTTCATGAAATCATGTTTAACAAATAATTTAAAAGTTTAAGAAGTAATATAGATTACATTTCCATATAATTTTTCATAATTAAGTTGATGCAAAAAGATATTTTAATTATAAGTCAATTCATTAAATCATATTGATAATTATTTAAATATACCATTTTTTAAAAGCAAAACACCAAATGAAATTCAAACATACCCTTCAAAGAGAAAATATTAATATCAAAAATTTTTAATTGTATATATATTAAGACACTACTAAAAATACAAACTTATATATAAATAATGAATTAAAATTGCTATAAAAATAAAAAAGGTATTAGAATCAATTTTTAATTAATAGTCCAATCTTATTTATTAAGCTATTTTCATTACTTTGCATTCCTTTTAGACAATCAAATTCATTATTTTTTGGTCATTGCAAAATAGCACA
This sequence comes from Argiope aurantia, assembly GCA_026543865.1. Classification (NCBI taxonomy): domain Eukaryota; kingdom Metazoa; phylum Arthropoda; class Arachnida; order Araneae; family Araneidae; genus Argiope; species Argiope aurantia. The sequence goes on from JAPMOR010007077.1 coordinate 1,733,568, forward strand.
TACTAAAAGATTGACAAGCACATACTAAAAGCTTAGTAATGCTCAAAACATATAAAATACATTCATTAGTGCAGGAACAAGTTATTCAAGCTTCTAGGATTTAAAAAACACTCTTTAGTTAAAACACTCTATTCCTAAAATAAAACAAACAAACACCTAGAAATTGTTAGTTTGATGATAATAAGAAAAAGCAAAAAATACACACAAGGTTGGGGAAATAAAAAACTACAAAAGGAAAATGCTGAAAGCAAGAAAACAGTACTTCCACACTGTATTTAAGGTTAATATGAGAGGAATTACATGAGATTAGATGACCATCCACCTTTTCCCAATTACACTTAAGGAACCACGAAAATATAAATTATTACATACCCTATAAAGTTGACACCATAGTGCCTCATGATCAAGCGATGACTTCTCTTTGTGCTTAAGAGAAAATATACATTGGAAAATGAAAACGATTTTTAATACAAAACAGAATAGAGAGAACTAGTCTGGTTAAAAAATATACTCAATAACAAATTATTGTGTAGAAATAAATAATGATAATCTGTAATCATATCATGAGCTAAATATTTTGACCATGAGCATATCTTGTATAAAATAGGCAATGGGAAGAGACACCAAATGTGTTATAAAATCAAAGTACATCACAACTAATATTATTAAATAAATTGAAATTACTACTGTCAACAAATCTAAGAAATGATAAGTGAATGAAGACAGCAAAATCCATTTATTAAATATAGAAGTGCTGCTTTCAAGCTTTTCTGAATAAAGTAATCAGCAAAAAGTTTTAACATCTTATAAATCAAGGTAAAATAACACAACAGCAAAAAATAAATTTTAATTAGGAAGTATAATAATGAATTTAAGAATACATTAGTTCTGTAAACTAATTATTACAATATCACCACTTATTAGGCAAAATAAAAATTTTAAATCATAACAGAGAAAGAAGGTAAATATTTTTTATATTATCAATAACAGGAATTCAAATGACACTCAGAAATATAAGACAAACAAAGAAAATGTGTATTAAAATTTTATGTTGGAGTTCTTTATTAAAATATGAAACATTTCCCTGTTTGAAAAAAATTATTAATCCATATTCTGAATTATTATTCAAATCAATATTTAGCCTAGGCTTCCTAATTGCACAATAGAAAGAAAATCAGGATACTTGAGAAATGCTAAAACTTTTATTTTTTCTTCATTTTCTTGATTATATATACAGTGGCTCAAAAAATTGAGAGTACACCTTATTTTTACTTGATAAATCTGACTTTCAATATGAATAACACATTACCGAGAAGTGCAAACGTTTTTATTTTTACACAAGACAAATGGTTTAATTTAAAGTTAAAACAAAGAAAAATAAATGAAAAACTTCTAAAAGGAAAAATTTCAGAAGCATTTTAAATAAAAATATGCAGATTTTCACCTAAAAAAATTGAGAATACACCAATGAAATTTTTGTAATTTTTCGCATACAAAGAAAGTGTCAATACTTAGTTGCATATCCTTTGGAATTTATAATGGCCTCTAAACATCGTGGGATCGATTCGACCAACTTTTGGGTGGTAACGGAAGATATTTTACCCCATTCTACTAGCAACACTTGCTTTAAATAGGGTTTGTTTCTAATTTCATTCTTCTGGATTGCTTTTTCGAGTGTGCCTCACAGATTTTCAATGACATTGATGTCGGCGGACTGTGCTAGTGTGTGTAACTGCTGTTTACAGAGGAAACAACGCTACATTTTGATGTTACTTGCAATCTGTTTGGGGTCGTAGTCCTGCTGAAAAATGAAATTTCCACCTAAACCCAAATTTTTAGCACTTTCCTTAATATTGCTGCAAAGTATATCCAAGTGAAGCATGTGGTTTATAATGTTATCTATAAGAACCAAATTTCCTACTTCGGGTGAAGCCATACAACCCCAAATCATGACAGAGTCGCCATCATGTTTAATTGTAGGAGGAAATTTTTTGGATCCAAAGCAGTTATTGGGCTTTCTCCATACAAAGCGTGGCTGTCACTGCCAAAAATGTTGAGTTATTTTTCATCACTAAATATAACTTTCTTCCAAATGATATTCGTCGTCAATTGATGAGCTTTTGCAAATTCCAAACACCTTTCTGAATCTGCAAGCAGATGAACAGTTTCTTTCTAACAACTCGACTTTTATATCCAGCTTGTCTAATGACATTTCGCACAGTTTCAGCACTTACACTTCTGCTTATGATTTGAAGTAGTTTCTGCAGCAAGTTTGATGCGCTTACTTTTGGAACAATCTTGATTTCTTTCAAAATTTTCCTTTTAGTTACATCACTCAGAATACTTTTTCTTTCTCTTCTACAATTATTTTCAATCAATCTCTGTCATTTTTAAATTTTGCAATGATTTTCTGGACAAAAGTGTGACTTCTACCAACTATTTCAGCTATTTCACAATAAGATTTTCCTTTTTAAAATAATCTTAATACAAATTTTCTTACATCAATATTGGTTTCTCTTGAAGGAGCCATTTTCCGATTAAAAGTTTGACTTTTAAGTCAATCTCACAAGCTTAATCACACATAAATAATTTTTCAAAAAGTTTAAGATAAGATTACGCAAAATTAGATTAAAGTAGCAGTAGAAAATATTTATTAGTAATTAAACATATTTTTCATAAGTTCGCACATTTTTCAGACAATTTTATTTTGCCGCAAGAAAAAATCGTCTGAATGGAAAACACAACAATTATATTTTTGAAAGTTTTATTTATCGTTTGATATTTAGAATTTTTGTTTAAATGCAAAATGGCTCTATTATAAAGGCAATGGATGGAAGAATACATTTTCGCCCTTTCCGAAGAGGTTATTCTTATTCGGAAACGCTCTAAAAGCCATGATGGAATATCATATCATGATAATTATAATGTAGAATGATAATTAAGAACAAGGACTATCAAACTAAACATTTAAAACACAAAATATGAATGTAATTTTTTCTGTACACTCCATTAAAATCGGATAAAAATGTGCGAATATCATCTGTATTCTCAATTTTTTGAGGTGAAAATCTGCATATGTTTATTTAAAATGCGTCTGAAATTTTTCCTTTTAAAAGGTTTTCGTTTACTCTTCTTTGTTTTTACTTTAAATTAAACCATTTGTAATATGTAAAAATAAAAAAAACATGTTTGCAATTCTCAGTAATGTGTTATTCATATTGAAAGTCAGATTTATCAAGTAAAAGTAAACTCACTCTCAATTTTTTGAGCCACTGTATATATATTAACTAAAAATCATTTTTTTTTAAGTTCAAGCATTTACTGATCACAAGAAAAATGAATACTTAAAACTAATCTTGATAAATAATACCGAATATACATTTTTCTAATAAAACTCAAAAACACATAAATACTTTTTCAAAGACATATGTTTTATTTTTAAAAATGACATTTAAAAAAATCATAAAATAGCATCCATTTTGAAACATAATGCTATTAGGATGCACTAACAGCAAAATTAAATAAGATGCACAAGTCTTATACTTTGCTCTAGCAGTTTATCAAGCTGTAAAACATATATATGTAGAATGTTAACACATTATATAAGAAAAATCAACGAACATGCTTGATATTATGCAGTTAAAAGACAGGTTCTATGCATAGAAAGTGAGAGAAATTACAGAAAATGTATAATACATTAAACTATAAACTAACAAGTTTCTTATTCAGAAGCACATGTTTCAGCAATACTCAAAGTACTTTTTTTTTTTTTCTGATTATGTAAAATTAAGATTGAAATTCAAAAATAAGAATTAAATAGACCAATTCTTTTCAATTAAAAAAAATACAGATAAATGAACATATATATTTTAAGTAATTTTTCCCATTGGAAGATTCCAAACAAAACATCAAATCTCAGCAGTATCACCAATCACCAAATCTTAAAGATGAATGTAAGTTTTAATGTAATAGAAGCAACATTCAAGTCTAGTAGTGATGATTGGAGCCATACTAATGGTACAGAATATTTTACAACAATGCTCTTTTCTTGCTATATTAATTTTTTAAAGAATTTTGGAATAATTTGAGTTTAAGATCTATAGCAGATAATTTAAGAACAATTATAATATAAAATATATGAAAAATCTATGACTTTCAATCTTAATCTACTAGTATATTTATAATATAAGTAAAACTTCAAAGATTCAACTTTAAAAAAAAAAAATCAACCATTGCACTGACCACCCAAATTAGTTTAATTTTCATAAATCTATAATTATCTTATTTCTTTATTATTGAGATGAAGTTGTACCAGTATCTCATTCTTTTTACCAGAAGTTAAAGATTAAAAAAAATAATATAAAAAAATAACCAGTATATTATCTGGAAAATGAAGACACTACAATCATTCCTGTAATGAACAAGTGTGTTTAAGAAAACAAACCTCAATATGTATCTTCAAACCAATTGAAGAATTTAATTATATTTAATAATAAATAAACAGAATCACTGATGACAAATTCTGAATTAATCAAAAAAATTTCTACATATATATTATTTATATCTATTTCCAATGATTACCACCTACAATCTAAAACACTTTTTTTTGGAGACAATATAATTTAATATTCATCTTACGGATCAGCAGAAAAAATACTACAAAAAATTCAAGTGCAGTGTAATGCTAAATCAAAGAATTAATTTAACAATAAAAAAAAGCTTTATATTTTTAAATGATTAACTATGTCAGCAATTTGCTTATTGTTAGAAAATGGCAACAAGTATTTGACTTCTTCCTCAAAGTATTATTTCTCAGATATTATCCAATTCTTGCAAGTTTTATTCATAAAGTAAAATGCTTTATTTAAGAATTCTGAAATAAAATTAGAAATAGTTACTATATGTTTAACACTTTTTATTTTCTATAAAAAGTAAACCTAATTTTTAACACACACAGCTGTGTAATTATGTTTTCTTCCTTTTCCAATCTTTCACCTTTTAAGTTTTTTTTTTTTCCCCTTAATTTGAATAACTAAATATGCACATATTCTCTACTACTTTCTATTAAGAGAATGCCGAGTCAGAAATGCAATTTTTTAAAGTTTCCATATTATATATATAACATATTTTAGAAAAAGAAAAACTTACAGTTTGTTGTTCAATTCCATTAGCAGTTATTATTGACGGTGGGAAAAGAGTGTTGTCTTTAGATTCAGCACTGCTAGATGAAGGAGGCTGAGTCTGTTCAGTTGATGGCGAATACTGTGGATAAGCTGCCGCAAGCTGAGGTGTAACCATATGCTACAAATAAATAATTGAATTTTGAAAAGTTGATAGCTTTTTTTGGTAAGCACAAATAAATAATCAATAACACAGAGATTATTCATAAAAAGGTGATATATTTCATAACAAAATAAAATGAACTTTTAGTTAAAAACTACCATTTTATGAGTTAAAATTTATTTAAATATATTAGAATTAAAACAATACAAAATCAAATTTTACATTGTTGAAAATTAAAAAAAGCAAGAAACTAAGCAAAATAAATGTACTAAATAGTTACTACTAAACAAAAATCTTTAAAAGAGAATATTAGTTATTTAAAAACATTTAAGTTCAGAATGTTTTAGTTAAAAAAATTTCATAAATAGATTAATATTAAAAGTAAATAAAAAATATGAATTTAATCCTGGATGAGAAGAGAGTTAATAGTAATGGAAACATTCTAGCAGGGGAAAATAAGAGTAACAATTATATAATACTAAAACAAATTTCAGAATAAAATGATTTTTTATAAGAAAGGATTAAATAAAATAAACTTACATAAAATAACTCTTATTAAAGAAACAATAGAAAATTACTGTTTTTCATCAATACAAATATTCATTTGAAAATTGTTAAAATTCTTTAAAATAACGGTGTAGAAATACATCTTTTAAGTATTTTTTTTTACACACTTACAATTGGACAACAATATGTTAATAAAAATAATAATGGATTTGTACAAACTCCTGTTGTATTCTGAAAAGTAAGCTATATCCAATGCAAATATCATAAATCTCATTGATATTATAACAACAGATTTCCTTTTTTTCTCTAAAGAATTAAAAATGTTCTAACTTCTAAAAATGAAACAGATTTAAAACAAAGCAGTAATATAATTCAAATATTTTATCCATATTGTGTCTTTTTGTCTGAACTACAAATGCAAAGTTTATTTAAATTTACATAGCTACTAAAAAAGGAAGGAAGTAACATAATCCAGACAGCTAGTTCGGAAATCTATTTTAAAAACATTCGGTTTTAACATTCCACATCCGATCAGCTAGTAAAATAAGCGAACACCAAGACGGGAAAGTTTAAAAATAGTAAACCAATATAGATTACACAAAAGGTAAACAGTAAATCAACATGCAAGCCCTTTTTATATGTTTCAGTATTTTCTTTACAAACTGCTCCATTTAGAAAAAATTATGAGCAAAACCAGTCGAAAAATGAGATTACTACGACATCCTTTCTTATTTTTTTAGATGGGGTGGGAGACGATACAATACAATATTAGAATGTGAAATAAATACATTTATATGGAAATTTCGGTCATTCCTCCCCACACCAAAGGTATATTGAAAGTTCGTTCATTTCACTCTAATCCGGCATGGTAAAAAAAAAAAAAAACGACAAGCTGCCATTTATTTCTGCTACGCCTTTGTTCCTTAACCTATTAGCACAATATATTGTACGATATTTCTACGATGCTGTTCGATATTCTAAATACTGGCCAATATCGTAAAAATATCTTAATGTTGTTGGGCATTCTGAGCCAGTAGGGTAGGAATATGTTTTGAATTTTGTGACTCCGATTCCACTTCAGGATGTCAGGGAGATCATAGAATTTACCAATGTAATCTTGAGGATTTACTGTATAATTCGCGAAAATCAGCGAGTACATCAGGTTAAACATCTTTCACGAAGATTTTGTGCTTTATCTCATACTTTATATATACTTATTATAATTATCTCATACTTATTATAAAGAAAATAAAGTTCGGTCAGTTTCCAAAAGTAAAAAGCATTCTACATTCATACATTTTGTTTTTCAAGACATTAAATGTAAAGACAGTAAAACATCATATCACAGTTTCTAGTCTTCTATTTATAAAAACGAATAGAATGAATGAAATCATACATTCATAAAGGATGTACGTATGATTTTCTACACAATATAAAAAAGAATTCGACTTCTAAGAATAAGAACTATTAACACAAGAGAATACGCATCAAGCATATAGTACACACAACAAATACAGCATTTTATACGTTTTTTACAGCTACAGCTCAAAAGATCTAAAATAGTAAGCTCATCAGGAAGAATTCCAAAATCTCAACTTAAACTTGGCATGTCAATGATTAAATAGAGAATTTTAAGAATTAATTTTCGTTAGACGAAAAAAAGAAAAAAAAAAAACTCACTACGGCACTTTGTATTGTAAATATATATTATGTACGATCGAAGAAACTGAATCATTTTTAAGTAATTTCAAAAATAAAAGGCAACAAAGCATCTTTCTTTCACAATTTAAGAAGCAAATAACATATTTACAAACATGTTTGTGATAATAAACATTAATAACAGCGCGGTACAATGCGGACAAAATTCAGATTTCTTACCCAAATCTCATTGTCTAAATTAATCCATTCATTTTCTAATTCTTCTCGCATTACAGCGATAACACTACGACGGCCATAATCATCCATAATCGGCAAAAAGTCGCAGACGACAATTGACATTGCTTAAGAAACAATTGTGTTTCAGTTGCTAACAATATTCCAATTTCAATCGGGAAAAAACAAACAAGTAATATATATATGTAAGTAATATCCAAACCCATCGAGAGAAATTTTTAACACAATTATATCACAAAAAGAAGCATCATATATTTCGAAAATCATTTGATGAATAAAAACGTATTCCACAAGCGAAATGCAATCTAATATTATTCTTAACAAAGACACGCATCCTCCAATGAAAGGTTGATAGGGCTTTAAAAATAATAAACAAATCTTTGAAAGAGTTAAAAAAACATCGGCACAACTCACGCAGATGTTAATTACATATACAGATGGTCGTAATGTATTTAAAGACAAAATATATTACGATACTGTCGTATAATCGAAATAACAGCTGAAAATGCATGCATAATTATCAACTACGGATCGAATTTGCATCTCAAAAAAATGTCTTTCAGTCGCATACTAAAGATGGTTAATTTTATCGTTAACTTGCAGAATTTTGAATCATTAGAAAAGAATATTCTTTTTTCCCATAAAATGTACTACTACTACTACAAAAAAAAAAAAAAAACGTGGATCAAATGCTACCTACAGAAGAGGTGCAATACCTACCATAACTACACGAAAGTTTGATAATCGAATTTCTATGATTTGGCTTGAATGAAGATTAATAATTACACATGAAATTTATTGATATGTAGTTACCGCACAAATAGTAATCAAGATAACTTTTCACTAATAAGAATTATCGTTTAAATTCACTGTATACTCCTATACAAATCTATACGGTAATATCTTAAAAAGAAAGTGTGGTGAAAAATGAATTGCTAAAGGATTCTAAGATACTTAAAAAAAAAAAAAAAAACAAGAAAAGTTATGGCAAAATAAAAATAGTAAAAGTTCAACAAATATGAAGATATTAAAATCTTAAAATTCTAATACAGAAATAATTACACTCAGAGCAAAACGGATTTGAATATACTATTACAGAGAGGGAAAAAAAAATTGTTAACAGTGACATTTTATTGAAGTTTTATTTTCATAAAGAGAAACTTAAAAATCAGCAAAGAGTGTTCTTAACGTTTTCTCATTTCTCATATAGCATCCCTAACCCCATATTTAAAGGAAAGACTCTTTACTTATAAAATAAAAGTTTTTAGTGTTCACAACAAAAAACTAAACTCCGAAAAAATTTTCGTACCATAAAGATCGTTTAGATCTTTTTTTCTCCTCGTATCAACTTTCTTTGAGATTGGGTAATTGTTTCCTTCGCCACGAATCAGAGATTTATGAAATGATCGTTCGTTTCAAAAATACTTTTAATACGCAGCTCTGAATTTCAAATAAAACAATTCGTAAATACATCAATGAACAGTTAAATAATGTAGTTCCCTTATTATTCTTATTATTTTAAATCTACAACACGAGAATGCTTTGGAGAGTATATGCAAACTAATAAAAAATAAATAACACAAACTATAGATTTTTACCTGAAAAAAATTCCGATTTTTTTCATCATATTTTATATTTTATCACTAAAAATAAATTAATCTTTATTATTATTAATAAAGGAACATGAATTACTAATTTTTATTCTTACGTATACACCAATGTGTCATTATATTATGATTAATTTATAACTGATATTATAATAACTAATATAATAATAACTACTATGATTAATTTATAACCAAGAACCATGGTCCTGTCGTCAAAAAAGATAGCAGAAAATACAGGATAGACACAAATTATTTCGGTAAAAAAAAAGAAAAAAGAAAGGATTATTAAGCTTAATTATACAGTCAAAGCATATTCCCTTATAAATTTTATAATAGCATCTTATAATCATCTTCAGTGGATTTTCAGATAAATAAATACACAGAGTTTGTCTTTTTCATAAATGTTAGATGCGGCTACTCTTCGTTATTTTGCAAATATGCTACCTGTGACACAATTCTCTCCATACGGTCGTGGGCACATTCATGTAGAACAAATCAAGTTCTGGACAAATAGCATCGTTTTTCGGATAATCTTGAACAAAAATATTGTTGCACTTGCCCAGAGGTATTAATTTTATGAAACTTCAAATAATATTTCGTTTATCCAGTGCAATTAAACGTTTCAAACACAATGAATTAATTTTAAAGCAATATGGAAGGTGTTTTGGGATAGATGTCGTAATTTTGTGCCGTGATCAGATGACGGAAAACGATACCCGTCTCGAACTGTTCCTGGGCCAGCGGGAGGTCGTTTGATATTCAAGGTCAGATTTAACATGCACCAAGGTCACACACACACACACAGTAATATGGTTTCGAATGTGTAACGCACCGATGCCGAAGATGATATCTTATGATCAAGCCCACTGCTATAAGAACACAGAAAGAATCCGCTTAAATGTGAGCTAGAAACTCATAAGACTATTTAAGTTGTAATACACTTATTCGGCATTTTCGTTGTAAATTAAGTTGTAATACAATTATTTCGCAATCTATTGACATATGCAAATGTCCAATTAATTTGAGCACTCTGCATCAAGGTAACTTGCTTGGTATTAAAAATCATCACTCGTTTTTTGTTTGTTGTAAGAATATAGCGGTACACCAATTAAATTTATGAAATTTACTATCATGATATTAGACCTCTCTTTTTTGCCTATTAAATAAGTTTTGCTCAGGATTATTGAGAAGCATATAATAATAACTCGAATAATACTTATAATACTAATATCGTCTTTGCCGAAAAATAAATATCAAGGGTCCAAACTGGAATGAATTCAAATACTGGATAATTATATGAAAGATTGTCTTATATAACAAGTTATGATGCATACCAAAATTACAACATCAACTATTGTTTAATTTTGCCAAATGCAACCTAGTCGCTCTTAATACATTAAAGCAGGGGTTAACAAATTTTAGACTTAGCGACCCATTTCATCCCGGGTGTACTGATTTTTACAAAACACAAACATATGTTCTTTCCAAATGAGATTTTATGGGAGGGGGGGGGGGACCCTTTATGAAGTGGAAAAAATATTCATTATTAAATATATCCCCCCCCCAATATTTCTTAAGTGTAGCCTCATGAAGATTTATGGCCATTTCAAATTTTTTGTAAAATGTGGAAAGATGCACATACTCGTACATTCAAGACTGTTGCGACCTACACTTTGGGATCTATGCATTTGAAACTTTCCACCTTCATCCACTGATTTATTGAAATAGAAATTTTGATTAGTCTGCCACATTCTTTCCAATATGGATAATTTTGCGTTTATTTAAAAACACCGTTAATGGTCCATTCAGTCAACAGATAACTAAGCTAGTCTTTGAAGAGAAAATGGCCGTCGACCGTATGCTGTGATGGTTTGATCAAGATTCCTTTAACAGCGTACAGTAATTAAATAATACTTAAAAAATGATTTGGCAGCGTTTAAAAATTAAATCAAGGTAGAAGGTTGCTGGCTAAGCGCCCTGGTACTTCTAGAACGTTCCAGCTACATCGTCTTGGAGTAAAATCAAAATTGTGATAAAAAATCACAAGATCAAAATTCTAAGCATTTGATTAAGCTGTTAAAAATTCACTTTAGAGATTTAATCCAAAATAAGAAATTCTCTTATGACTATAATAAAAATAAATTTCTTTTTTATCAGTTATTTCCTTCATTGTAAGTTATTTTTCTCCGCCTAATTCATCCATTTCGAAGGTATTTTCAAATTGTACTTAATTTTAATAAATTTTCTGCTTTTTTTAAAATTAAAAATAAAGAGTGAAATCTTTTATTATTATTATTAAATCAACTTAAGATATGAAGTCATTTTATGCAAATATAGCCACATTTTGAAAGAATACGATTCGTAAATAGACAATATATTACCTTCTTAAGATTGGTATATTGTTATTCCGTATTTAACTAACATTCATTCTATAATGTTTAGGGTTATGTGTTGGGACCCATTGAAAGATATTTTATTTCTTATTTTTAAAGACATATAAACACATGCAACTGATATGAGAGTTTCTTCATAGTCAACGAATCCAGCTTCAAATGCATTGTATAAAACATTATTATTATTATTATTTTAAGTCGTAGCTAGAAGAAAAACTTGTTTGAATTCAAGTAGAAATATTCCCAATAAGTTAATTTATTATTATTATTTTAACTTTTAGTTATTTAATTGAAGAGAGAATGAATTTGAAATGCATTGTCTTCGCTTTCCCCCTAATTTAAATAATTATACAATGATTACGGAACAGAATCTACAAATTATTGCATTTAGAACGGAGTGAAAAATAAGCAAACTTAACTACAACAACATGTAGGCCATGATTTCACAATAGTTATATGCGAAATGAATATAAAATGTATCCCTACAAAAAAGAACACACAGCAATAATATAATTAATCAAAAAAATTTTATACATAAGGAAAACTTCTACAATGTTATCTCAACTAAACAAATCAAGTACAATTTTTCACACTGTCAGGTAAAGAAAAATTTCTAATGGCGAAGTATAGCTCTTCTGCAAATGTTGACTTGAAGCGATCTTTCAGATGTTACATGGAATTAGTATTTTTTTTTAAACTAAGCAATAGCAAGCTCCTGTTAAATGCAATGATTTTAATGACCAAGCTTAATGATTTAGAGCACAATATAAGCTGTTTAATCCATTTCTTTGAACGACTTTCTTTAATTATAAAAATATGTAATTTATACATGATAGATAAAATCAGCCGATTTCTCCTTTATCTCTACAAATAAGAAAGATGAACGTATTCGTTAGCACTCTACAGGCCATGCCATTTGACGCAGAGTTGCCAAACTTGGAACTGCATAGTTTGGCGAGTAGAAACATGCAACTTCAAGAGTTTTTTTTAAATTTTTAATTAGAGTTTTGATTAATTAAAAAGTAAACAAAATTTTTGAGTTTCTCCGTGATAGTTTTCGAAATTAGTACAGCAACAAAATAACTTTTACATTTTTTTTTCAATAATACCCTATTATTTCGTAGTATGACTTTTTTCTATTTTTAATCAATTTTCAGGAAATATTTTATGCGTATCTAATAATAGCATGTTACACTGTTGAAGTTAAATAAAACTCAAACCCTTTTTATTGCTTTTACTAATGTTTCATCTTGGCTCTTTTCTACTGTTAATATTAAAGATATGCAGATTCGGCTTCTTCTAATATGCTGAGTAGGTTTCTTATAAGTATGTTTTAAATAAATTTTTTGAAATTTTGCTGTGCTATCAATTAAACTTTAAATTAAAATTAAGGTGAAATTGTTTTATGTGATTTTGTTCTTTCCTGTGATATAATTGGATATGTAAAGATACAGACAAAAAATTAGGGAACTGAGTAGCACAACGAACAGAACGGTAAAAGGTTTCTAAATATAGTAGAAATTTTTACAATATTATATATATATATATATATATATATATATATATATATATATATAAACTTTGCTGAGGAATTTTATTACTCATAATATTTAAATAATATAGCGAAACAAATAGTCACCAATAGTGGATAGAGACAAAAAAAAAAAAAAAACGGATGATTTATTTTGTAATATGCTGCAGAAACACGAATAGAGGGGGAAAAAATACATACATATATTAAGGCAAAATGATAAGCAGCATGAAGATTGAAACGTGAGAGTTATTTGGGAATAGAGCTGGTCATTTCGAATTTATTTCAATGACAAGGGCGACACCTGAGCCGGCATCTTATTCTTAAAAACTGTATGCAATAATAGTGTTTGATCTTCGATGACAGATTTTAAATTTACACTGGTCTGCATACTCAGTAAATCTTCGCTGGAACTTCTTTTCGAATCCGTGATTATGATACAACTAGGTGTCACACACACCTTATATCATCATTTTGTATTAAAATAAAATACTGTAATAAACCAAATTTATTTTTTTATGTAATTTTGTAAAATTTATAACTAGGATGTTTAAAAGTATTTCTAAAATTAATTAAAAACAGACTAAAAATTATAGTAAAATTAAATTAATATCATAGTTTATTAAAAAAAATTTAAATAATGTGAAATTTTTTTATACTATAATATTTTTGGGAGGTTCTGGTGAAAAAACGTACGATTCTGCTTAAATTTTGATAATTATATTAAAAAAACTACTCCGATTGCCATTTTTAAACCTTTTAAAGTACATTAATTCTAAATTTGGTAACTCTAGGTCAAGTGGTCAATCCTGTAGGGTGTCATCACAAATAAACAAATATTCTCTTATATATATATATATAATTTAATAAAAAAATTAAAAATAGAAAAGGTTGCAAAGCAAATGTGCGTTCGTTCTACGTACTACTATAGAATTGCAAGAATTTGTTAAACGTAATTGCATTAGTATATATAGCAATGGTGATGTTTACATATTGAGCTAAAACATTTTTTTTTATCTCACTCCTTTGCAGAATATCATTCCTACTAATATTAGTGTTAAATTAATAAATTTTAACTATGCAATTGTGCTTATTTTCAAAGAAATAACCTTCTTTAGTAAATATATTAGTCAGTGCAGACCAGACGGTTTGGGCCAATCTACCAAATTTGGCACACATTATTTGGAGGGTACGAAAGGGCACCATTGAGCGATTTTTTTTTCTTTTGGCATTCTAATTAAACTTTTAACCATTTAAAAATTAGACATAATTTTGGCAGTTTTAAGCGATAGCTTCCGAATATATTATAGCACAAAAATAGCTTTTACATAATCTTAAAATTACAAAATCTTTACAATGATTATATATATATATATATATATATATATATATATATATATATATATATTCTATTTTTTAAGTAATTTTTAAAAAGTACTCTAAGTATATTTAGCCACATTATATTTCATTGCTGAAGTGAAACAAATCTATTTCCATTGTTGTTCCTAATATTTCATTCTTGTCTCCCCCCCCCTCCCAAATTGGTGGTGACCATGATATGATTTATTTTTTCATTTTGCGTGACTTTCAGTATAAGGTATACTTTTAACAAGATTTTTAAAATTTTGTTGTACTTACAATTAAAACATAACTTCAGAACTAAACATTGGTTTAAAAAAAATTAAGTTTACTTATTTTTAAATAACGCTCCTTATTCCTCTGACGTAATTGTATGCATAAAGATACCGAAAGAAAATTAAGGAAATGCATAGTACAAATGAAGATCGACATAAAGCTTCTAAAATAATATTATTTTTCTATCAAAATTTCAAATTTAGGAATATTTTGCTGGTAAGTTGTTATACAAAATGTTTCATTGAAATTTTTAGCAACTAACCCAGTGAACCAAATTGCCAAATAAGAGAATATAAATAAGAGGATATTATTCACTTAATGTTAAGAATAAATCTGAAGAATTTCGGTTCCGGTTTAATAGATTTGGTGGGATTTGATAACTAAAATAATGTTGCATTTGCTTGTATGCATTTGCTGATAACAGATTCTAAATTTTGATTTAGCAAAATTTAAAAATCAACAATGATTAGACAACAATTTGCTATTTGGTAGAACAATTAAATGCTATAATAAATTAATGATTTGTTTTCAATTTTTCAACGATTCAATACAACAAATTTAGCAATATGAAGAATCACACACTTGTTATCTAAAACAATAAGTACAAAAGTAATAAGTAATAATACTTTATAGATTATAAAATTTTAAGATTTAAAAAAAAATTCTATTTTCTTAATTTATTCCTATCATCAAAAATTTTCAAAATTTAGCAATTATTAGTAAGATAGATATAAAATCGTAAAATAAGAGTTTAGTAAAAAAAAAATTAAAAGTTTATCTTACTCGAGTTTTAAAAATTTTCATCTTCACTGGATATCAAGGTTTAGGGAATTACTTCCATATCACTTAGATTTTAAAAAGTAAATATATTATTTGGCAGCTCTTTTCTTCAAAACTTATTTCAGGTTTTGAAGATCAGAACTTCTAAATTGTTGTTGGAATTGAAATTTTCACAATGAGATTACATTTTACTTAGTATGTTATGAAAAAATATACGTTTCATATCTAAAAACTGCAAACTTCTCGTAGTCTATTTGAGCAGAATCTCTATTTTAATAACTTTATGATATCTGTCCTGTCCTCTCCTTTTACCGAAAATCATTCGATTCATCGACATTACATTAATAGCAAAGACCAATGCATTTTGTTAGTCAATAATTTTACAATCTTCTAAGAAACAGGTTTTTGAAAATGCCACATCTTTAATTTAAATACAATTTAAAAAATAACACATAACGATAAGACATAAAAACTTTTCAGTAAAATGTATCATAACATAAATGATTTATATTTCTTAGAACGTGAGCTTGACTATTAATACGAATTCAACGAAAAGGAGGGCGAGTATGTTACAGCAAATATATAAATAAAAAATCACACTCGGGCGCTGGTTTAAATTTTCAGTAAACTTGAAGCTTCTGATTGTTATGACGATTTAAATATATATAACTAATATTTTTTAATATAAATGAAAGTTCCAAATATAGCGACTAAAATAATTATAAATGATTCATAAAAAGCAATAAATTGTTCACAATTTCTAAAATGATAACGATTTTTAATGACAAAGCTCTAAAACGATCTTCAAAAGGAAATCTAGCACACAAAAGCGTTAAATAGCTCTTAATCTCTCATTTCATTCAATTTCAGCAGACGAAAATATACATCTGCTCAATTGGTGCTCGACTGTTACGTACAAGCCGTGAACAGCATCACTCTAAAAATAATTTATGTGAGGCGCGTTTTGTGTTTACTAATAAAACAATACAGCTTGCTTTGTCGATTCAGCTGTTTAAATCAAAAATAAAACCCTCATTTAGTCGAAGAAAAAGTAGAAAATAACTATTTGCTTTTTCGGTGAGTATAAAATTTCTTCATTTAAAAAGGAAGAAAATCTATTCACAGATAAGACACATTTGCTACGTAAATGAGTTTTTATGACAAGCAGAGCAAATACCAAATAATTTAACAATCACCTCTAAGAGGTAAGGTAAAGACATGACTTATGATTATACATATAAAATAATTATTACTCGGGATTTTTAAAAATTATTATTATTAAAGTTGATTTGAGTTTTAAATAGCACACAAAGCAGGTCAATGCTACTGTGATAAGGCGCAAGAGAAATTATTACTCGAAATTGAGAAGTAATAATCATTCACGAACTTTTTGGTCCGACTAATAAAATAGGTATTAATAATCTATGCAATTATTAATGAATGCTTAGTATTGCTTATTACTTATTTTAAATTATACTTAGTATTTATGTCCAAATCCTATTAATAATTGCCAAATTTTGAAGATAATTTTGAAAATTACTGACAATAGAAATAAATTAAGAAAATAGAAATAATTTTTTAAATCTGAAATTTTATAGTCTCTAAAATATTCAGTGTTCTTACTGTTTTAGAGAATCAGTATATGATTAATCACAGTACTAAATTTAATTTATTAAACAATGATGATGATGTCGTGTCCGCGTTACCACGGAAAGGGGGTGCAGTAGTTTCTGAGGGTAAAGACCCCTGAGCACCCGAAGGCAGAAGTCTGACTTCTAGCTCATATGAAGAACAAACTTACACATTCGCTTGCACAACCCCTTTTTACAGGGGGGCACATTCACACACCTCACAGATAGAACACAGATGAAGAACAACCATGCCCGAACCGGGATTCGAACCCAGGGCGCCTAGAACACGGGGAAGATGCGCTACCCCTATGCCAGGACGCTGGCTGTTAAATAATGTAAAAACTAAAAAACAAATCATTAATTTACTATAGCGGATAACTGTTATGCCATATTGCTATCTAACCATTGTAATTATTAATTAATATTACTGAGTAATCTAAGTAATTAGATTACTTAATAATCAAAATAATCTAATTGTAACTGACAATGACATATGTTGGGAAAAGTAGATATAAATTGATAGATTACCCAGGCAGTACAGCCTGTTGCACAATATTATAGAATATTGCTTGCACAATATAATATTGTGTGATAATATATCAATTAATATTCAACAATATTATAAAATATTGTAATGTTTAATGCCATACAATATCATACAATATATGTGTGCTACTCGGGTATCTGTCTTTCAAGCTGCATATGCGACGTGTTAACTTAACCTATTAATTAAAGAAAAATTACTTTAAAGTAATTTTAATCCTTATTTAAAGCTTATTAAACCAGATCAGAAGTGCAAAACCTGATCTCACCTGAGGTAACAAGGGAAATCCAAACAATCCTAAATTCTGTCGATCCAGCAATCTCGGGAACACAGCACTGGGTATAGCAGCCATGACTTCTTCGGCGAATGTACAGCAAACAAATAAAATGCACTAAAATTTGACGCGAATGATACGGAATATACAACCACCGGAAAACAATGACATATACAGACACACACACACACTAACGCACCGTTGTTGAAAAGAAAACCGAAATGACACTGAAACGCAGTACAACCGAGCGAATGGCTGGATTGGAATGGACAGAGAAAATTTCTTTTCTTTTTATTTTTTTATTGTCCAACAAGCGTGCGATCGGACTACGAGTACATCACCATCCTCATCACCGATTCTTCCTGCCTCGTCACTAAGTAATAAGAGAGGTAATTTTTCCGACGAGTCGCGTTTCAGCTACAAGCGAGGCGAATGAGTGTTGAACAAAAGCGGGAATGAGTAGGATCTGGCCTTAAAAATAGACTTCAAGAAGCGCAGGAAACCAGAGTTTATAAATACACAAGACATACGCGAAAAGGGAGGTCTGGTATTTTCACTTTTTGGCCGAGGAGAGAGGAAAACCAGAACACACAAACAACGCGGAAATTTGAAATATGCAGCGGAAGTGGCCAAAAAGTTCGAACAATAAAAACGTGTTAAATTCTCAAAACAATAGTTTATCTATTAATGGTTTTATTTTAATATACTGTTTTTTTATTTTTTATTTTAATACTGTTTTTTCTCAATAACAATAATTTCAAAAGAGATAGGAAACAATTGCAATTATTACAAAATTCTGATGAATGGTTATTCTTTTTACCAGAAATGATTTTCAAACTATATAGGACGCGAAATATTAAGGGAAGAAGAACGAAACACGAAAAACATGAGAACCTTACATTAAGCCCCTGAAAAAGAAAAAAAAAAAAAAAGTAAGATTCTCAAAATCGTAAGATTCAAAAATTATTTTATTTTTCATTATTTAAAATTAAAAATTTTATTTGAAAGGGAGCAAATTTTACACTAAGAGAGAGGACAGCGAATAAAAAATATATCCAAAATTCAGCTCCAAATAAAAATTTGAGTTGTCACCATAAAAAAAAAAATATTATTTTCACGGAAATTATAACTACCTATAAACAAGCAAAAAAGGTGAAATAATTCACGGTGAAAATTTACAGCAAAAACAAGAGAACATTATAGTAAGTTCAAGGGGGAAAAAATATTCTTAAAATCGTAGAATGAAAAATATTATTTTATTTCATTATTTTATTTTTAATTTCTTAAAATTAAAAATTTTATTAGATAGAGAACAAATTTTACAGATTCCACTAAGAGAGCAAACAGCGAAAAAAAAAAAAAAATGTACGGAAAAATCCAGCTCCCGATAAAAATTTTGAGTTGATACCATAAAAAAAATACAATTATTTTCACGGGAATTATAACTACCTATAAACAAGCAGCGAAAGTAAAATCATTCACAGAGAAAATTTATAGCAAAAACACGAGAACCTTATATTAAGTTCATAAAGAATAGATCGTCATTCTCAAAATCGCAAAGTCCAAAAATTAATCCATTTCATTATTTTATGTTTAATTACTTAAAATTTAAAAAAAATTCTAGGGAATTCGGCAAATTTTACATATACCACTTAGAGAGAGGGCAGTAAATAAATGTATGGAAAATTCAGCTCCAAATAAAAATGTTGAGTTATGTATTTTCACGAGAATTATAGTAGTCTCTACACAAAAGTAAAGCCATCCACAAAGAAAATCATAAGTAACAAATATTATCTTATAGATAGGTCATAAAGCAAAGAAAAAAAATTCACAAATGTGTGGAAGTATATTCGTATAATTTTCGAATGAACTGATACTTATTTAAAGCACCTTAATGTAATTTATTGCACGACACATTGTAATGAGAAATTTAACCTTAGAATGTATGACTTTTTATTTTGTTTATGACAAAAAATATACGTGTTTTGAATAGCTGTTGCATATCATTCAGGAAAATTATTTAAAAGATTTTAGTTCATTTTTTTTCAGGAGAAATTTCAACAAAACAATTAAGATGTGCCAAATGGCTACATTATGACATATAAACAATATCCAATGGCATAAATCTCGTAATAAAGATTCTGCAATAAAAATAAATGTCCCTTTTTACCAATACATTTTTTATAATGGAAATAAAATATTTTGATATACAACAAATTATTTATACAACAGCCATCTTGGTATTTTTCTAAGTTCCCAGTTTAAACCCAACTCTCGTACCACTCTTGCCATATATCGGTGTTTTCTGCAAATGTTTATCAAAACGCATTTAAAAAAGAATTTCCGAACACTCATTGTTGTCCTTTAGAACAGTCATATGAAGTTTATAAAAATGTGTAGCCAAATGACTACACGATGCATTGTAGGGTTAAATCTTCAAGCAAATAATGAATTATCATAAAAAGTTATAAAAAAGTTAAATAGGGGAATATTTTAAATATTTATATCCAAAAATAAAAAAGAAAGAAAAATTATTCCAACTATAGAAAGATCTTTTCAATCTCTCTCAAGAATTAATTTCATACAGATGTGCAATTGTTATTTAATATTGCATATCACGAAGAAAAATCAAACATTCTAGATTAGTTTATCGAAACAATATTTATTTAAGTGAGTCTGAAAGCAGAAAAATATATCTAGTGTAATAATGGTTCGATTAAGGCAGGACGATAAGAAAAAAATTCATGACGAACAGATCAAAGAAGACACAAAATAAAATAATCATTTAATAAGCTACTTATAAAGTACGTATATTTAATTATACCAAAGATATTTTTTGTCTTAAAACCAAAATCGACAGTTGCTGTGATTCGAACCAAAACAACTGCATTAAAAATTATTAAAAGCAGACACCGCTCACAATAGGCAGTAATTCCTCGGAACAAAAGCTACCCTTACTTCCAATTGTTTGCTCAACTATTACTTTCAGGCAGGACAACATGGGGACGAGCTTTTAAAAAAGCATTTTAAGGACACGATTTTTAATTATCTGTCGTGTTTCGAAATTGAAGATAACCAAGAGGCTTCATTTTTTTATTGCGGAATACATGAGAAATGCCAATAATGAGATCGTGATAATAAAGAAGATAGTAAAAATAATACTTTCTTTTACGATATTGCGGAGGTGGTATGAATAATAAACGCGCGCGCGGTTTTTACCTCACGCGAAGGCTTCAAATCGCTAGTGGACGAATAGCAGGTACTTAGGAAAAAGCGTGATTAATGTAAAGGGAGTTTTATTTCAAGCGAGGTCGAGAAATGAGCATTAAGCCCGCCCGCTTGGTCGTCTTTATGCAGTCAGGCAACCGGAATTCCGTTGGAGCTTCCGTACAGTGTTGTATTGTGTGAAAAGGAAGGCACTTTTTTAGAATGCTATAAAAAAAGGTCGTGTTCAATGCAGAAAGCAAACAGTTTTCTGTTCTTTAAAGGGATTTAAAAAAAAAAAAAAAGGAAACGTCAATTTTACTTTGTATTTGTTGACAAATTTGAGACACCAACCCGAATTATATCCAACGGATCATTGATTTGAAGAAACATCTTCTATTAAAAGTTTTAGTATAGCAAAGTGACTGACAAAGTGATGTAATTCTGAATGCCCCCCCCCCCTCACGGAGGTCAATATTCATTTCCTTCGGAAAAAGCCCAAATTAAAAAACTAATCATAAATTTAAATTTCATATCACAAATTTCAAGTTATCATGTGAGAACATTATTTTTTTTAGGTCACATAGTATCAATCCGGTAGAAAAACATCATGTTCTCACAAGACTCATATTTCGCAAACACATTTAGAAACCGATGGTTTTTGACCATCTCAAAATCAAACGAGTTCTAAGAAATTTTTTTTCTTGGAAGGCAAAATCTTTTCCCATGAAAAACAAGTTTAAACCGGTTTTAAACAATCACGCATGATTATCAGATTGCGCATGCGTCAATATTTAGAAAACGATGGTGATTCCTCCCCCCATCTCAAAATCGTTTAAGCTCCAAAACTTTTTGTCATCTAGAAAAATTGAAAATAAAAAGTTATATATGTATATATACACCTCAGCGAGGGGAAGTATACTTTTGATATCTCACCTCGCTGTTTCGCGTTCATTCCCATTTTCTTTTCTAAGTTTCTTCGGGCGATAATTCTTTACGATCCTGCCGTTCATTGGCCAGACAGGAGAATCGGCTACATGACGAACATTCGCGCCAAATCGTAACTTTTTTTTTGTTGTCAAATGTGACAACCTTCTTTATCATTTTCTAATAATCGTAAAAGTGAAAATCGATGCCTCAAAAGCGATGTATTGCCAATTTTCAACCCGTGCATTTTGAGGCTTCAAAAACCCCAAACCAAAACACCATCATGTTCTCATATGATAAAAAATTTAAATTTAAAAAAAAATACTGTATTACAGAGCAATCCTACGATATCATTAACTATACATTTAATTAAAAAAATATCAGACAATCTCAGAGCACTTCTGAGGCTAATTAAGTGTAAACAGTAGACAACTATAAACTATTGAATTACGACAATGGTTTAACTCAATATCTTTTACAATGTGTACAAGCATGAAAAAAAACTCATAATAACTAAAATACTTTTATGAAGGAAAATGTATTCGCATGTATGACGATTAGCTATATAATTCGCAGAAATATCTTTTCCCTTAAATTACCAAGCTGTGACAAAATGTGTTTCGGTTCAAAAAACAATTCATATTGTGCAATAACAATGTCGGACACGTATGAAAGTGTGAAACAATAAAAATAGATAACGCGTCGTCAACTGAAACATTTGATGTCTAATATCCAGAGAAAAAAATACATTCGAGTAGATGATACATTTGAGCAGACAACCTGTTTAAATAGGAATAAAAAGTTGAAAGTAACAATAAGAAATGTCGAACAGAAATATATATATATAGCATCAATGTTTGCGATCTCGTAACTATTTTTTAGTCTATTCGGTATATGGTCGTATAGCTCAGATAAATAACAGAATTGTGTTATTGTTCTACAAATACATGTCTAAGTATTTTGAACATTCCTTAAACTCTAAAGCAGGGTGGATATAATTAAATGACCTTATTTAAAGACCTTTCTGATTTTGTTGAAATCTGGTATAAACGTTATCTGAAGCAAAGAGGGAAAGAAATCTGCAATAAAAATTGATAATTCAAATTACCAGGTAAAAAAAAGGTGGCACATAAAGATTTCAAAAAAATCTGAAGCAGAAACCTTTATTTAATCACATTTGTTCAACATGCATTCTGTACATAAATATTCACCATATTCAGCTATATACACCACGTGTTCAGTGCAGTATAGTTATATTTGGCTCTTTCGCCATCAAAATCTAAATTCCAGTTCTTATATAAGTAATTTGAGTAGTGTTAGCATTAAATTTAATATTTCACCATCTCCACTGTTAATTTCAATCGGTTGCATAAAGCACAGCGTTAGATTGTTATCATTCTTTACATATATGATACAACCATTAAAAACACAAGATGGAGAATTACAAGCGCAGATGTGCTTTTGTTGCAATACTATTGTAAGGATACGAAAGTCAGTACAAAGGTTCCATTGAAAAGTTTCTGCATAAAGAGCATTGAAATTTTTAAATATGTTAATAAAACGAATATCTTTCTAATTATAGGAAGATGACATTCAATACAATTAAACGGAATAACCAGAAATTGCAACACAAAGGACATCATATGGGATGGAAAAAGATGACAAACTAGAGTAAGAAGATGGGTGCAATTCAGTCTTAAAAATAAGACATCTTACATTTTTCTTTTATTTAGTAGTAGTAAGATGGATTAGATTTTTGAGATTTATACGTTTTCTATGACAAGCAGAAGAATAGCGATTTCAACTTGACGAGAAGAGTCAGTCAAGAATGGACTGAGCTCAGGAAAATTTTCAGTGATAACAGGAGAGTCAGTTATCTGCCAATTCAGCGTCTAGTTATAAATATTGGCAAGTGGAAACGCTTTAACACTGAGTGCAGAGAATAGGCGAGAGTGGAAATGGCCTAACGCTGTCATGACAAGAGATCCAAGTGCCTGAAAACAATCCCTTTTCTAAAAGGTTTGGCGTCTCCTAATACAAGATGATAGAGCAACAATGCATAGTGGGTATTGGGGAATAAAATTTATCTTAAGGTGATAAAATGGAAATAATGCTTGTTGGGGGAAAGAAAAAAAAAAGAAGAACGGGATGAATAAAATACAGACATGGGAGACTAAAAAATATTTTTTAGAATGAATAATGAAGCGACATATCTCGAATGACAGAAACTAGAATGTTTTGCCAGCATTTTATACTCAATTAAATAAAATTCTTAAACCAGCTGTAATAAGTGGAGTAAGTAGATTAAGATTCAAACTTTAATGCCAATAAAAGAAAATAATCAAAGAAATTTCCTTAATTTAAATCTTTAATCAAATAACTGCATTAAATCAATATTCTTTTCTGTTTGTCATTAATGAAATCTTCCTTTATTTTATTTTGCCACACATATGAATACTACTAAATTTTCAGTAAAAGCAGAACTGCAAGAGAAAGAGAGACTGAATAGAAAATGTATGGGAAGTTATTTAAATCCTTATGCATAAATTAATTTTATGAAAACAACAAAAAATAATCAAAATTCTCACAAAAAATAAGGTAACTGAATATAAACAATTTATTTTTTTTTTTTGATTTTCATTTATAAACCAAAAGCCTTCACTTTTTGGAACTAGTTAGTTTTTCAATAAACACAAACAGTTCATTTTTAATACCATAGTTCATCAGTAATTCCTTTTTAATATTATAAGAACTATTAAAAATGGTAAAGTTTTGATATCGGTGCTTTCTAGAAGTAGTCAATTTTTCACTCAATCTAAGAGTTTTTTTTTTTTTTTTTTGCGGTAAGTAGTATTGGGTAATAATTTATTCCCTACCCCTTTGGAATTTAAAAACCATGCAAAAATGCATTGCAGAAACGACCTAATTATTTGAATGAGAATTTAATGCAGCACAAGATAGTAAAATTTTATTGCTTTTTGCACATACTCCGATCATAAAAACAGAATGACAAGTACAGAAAATAAGCATTTTCGATTCCCTTTGCTTTCAATGTTTGATAGGGACGTTAAGAAGGTCCAAGTTATAGGTGAGAGCTTCAAAAAGAAAAGCAATTATAACAACTTCGTCAAACAAACAAGATTTTTTTTATACAAAGTTTGAAATAAAATTGAAAAATACTCGTGAATTAATATTCCACCTAATATATAATGTCGTCATAAAGTATTTCCCTGATTTGTATATAGGCAGATGCGTGCCCGAATAGAAGAAACTTTTCAAATTTTAAAACTTTGATTTATTTCAGCACGGGAAGCATAATTTACGCAAAAAGAATAAGTGATGAGAAATACGTCAGTTTACATCGCAACACAAGAGTAGAAAAGCAAAAGAGACCGAAATTTCCCTTTCAGTGGTTTTTACAATGAGATTCTGATAGGGATTTCTTTGACACGTGTCGACACAGGAAAAGGAAAATTAGGTATCTTTAAAAGAATGTTTTAAGCATTAAGGATTTTTATCCCTTCACTCGGAGTGTGGGAACCTGCTGAAGTGAGCAGTTTTATAAAACGCGTGTTGAATTATTTAAATAAAAAGTAAGAATTGAATCGGGAAATGAGAGATTTTAGAATAAAGTTAATATAGGCTAAATTAAGATACAAATTAGAAAATTAACTAAGATTTAAATTAGATTAAAAGATATCATTACACATACATCGTAATCAGAGAAATACTATAACATTTTTACAAAGGTACAGCCGTGTTCTTATTTTTTTTTATCTAATAGATAGAGACAGAGATTTTACATTGGTTTGTAATCAAAATGGTGTAAATGAAAGTTCACTATATTTACTGGTTCCATGAATTCAAATGCCGTTACTGCTTAAAATCAATTTTGAGGTTACATAAAGACAAAGAGTTTGCAATGCCAATTGAAGATAAGGACACATTCAAAGTTACGGTCACAGATGCTGTGACAGTATGACAGTAGAAATATTGGACAATACTTGAAAAAGAATATTGTCTTGATATTTTTCGAGGTACCAAGCATGCTTACACCTGTAATTTAATGACGTAAGTGATTTTACTAAAAAATTTATAAACATATTAACAATACGTCGAAATAATCATACCAAAATATAATAGTTTTTTCACGACAACTATCTGTAATTAGAGAAAGATTTTGTGACCAGCCTGTAAATCAAATCCAGATTTTATATAGAGAAATATAAGCCAGTATTATTACTCACATGTACAGTTTGTTTTTAAACGTCCTTTCCATGTAACTCAACCTTTTTCACAGCAATTCGTTTAACTTAATGTGCCAAGAAATTCTAATGACCGGAAATAAGCAGATTATTACAAAGAATTTTTAGATAATTAAAAATTAGTTGGTTACGATTCTAAAAAACAAAGTAAATTAAAAAATAAAAATGTATTCTAGTATAAATATCTGTATTTTATGACAGAGGTAAAAATGAATTAAATCGGGAATCAATCCTGACTCTTCAGCGTCTACCTGTTTTTCAAGGTGCTTTATGGATTTCGGTTCTTTTCGTAAAACGCCTTCAAGGCTAATACAGATATTGTGACCTTGAAAAGTGGCAAATTTGTTCGTTTTATTGTTTCTCGTATGCTGAAAACAGTGAAGAGCTCTCCAAGCAATTAAAATTATGAGGTAGAAAAAAAGGCATTTTTATCATCCATAAACTAATTTCGTTTTTTAGCTTCGAAAGACATAATAATAACAATCTGGATAAGCAATATTACATTTAATTGAGGACGTGGAACATGCAGATTTTTTGTGAATATAATTTGGAGCAATATTTCCCATACAATATAGAGAAAACTATTCAAAAACAAAAAAAGATTGGCGTTAATGCCCATTTTTTTTTTAATAGCTCACAAGACATAATTACCAAAAGGTTTACAATCAACTAAAAGTTTTTAAAGTGTGTCAGACTCATTTTGCTGCCTTTCATCAACAATAGAAAAGTAATTGATAGCCGAAACTAATGTATGGTCACGTTCTCCACTTCCGCGCAAAAGCAAGAATCCATTTAAAGTAAAAATTTAATTAGATCGATAAATGGCTGCTTAGTAGGACGAAACAGAAAAATGCCAAAACAGAATAAAATATAGCAGACATGATCCCGAATTAAAACCGTTTGCGCTTCAATCATAAATCCTTAATTTTTAAAAATTAATGAAATATGCTTATTTTATTCTCTTTCGTTATAAATGAAGTATAAGCAAATCTTAATCTCTTTAAACGTTCTCAATTTACATAATAAAGTTTCGAATAAAGTTCATTAATACACAAAAACAATTCAATTTAAAATTCAAAGCTACTGAATAAGCTTTAATGAATATTTAAAAACCAAACATAAAATATATTTACAAATGGTATGTATTAAATTAGGAGTTTTAATTTTCCTCATGGCAGTTTTTTTTTTTTTTTTGTAAGAAAAAGAATAGCAGCTTTTACGACTTTTTTTAATACATAAAACAAAGAAAGAATTCATTATAAGAAAGAATTTAGTAATAAGTAAAGCTATTTGATAATGTTTTAAAAAGCGGTTTTATCTTTTAATTAGTATGTTCAGCAAGAATCATTTCGAATAACGGGCTTTCAACTCCTTTATCACCCTACAAATCTAAGACTACCAGCTTATAAAACAAGTTTTAAATCAATGTACAATACAAAAAAATTTAAAATTTTTATAAGGCGTATTATATCTGTCTAATAACTGGCAACAAAATATGCACCAATAATTTTTGCGTTTTATTATAACAAATACTTATTTAGAAGCTTCAAAAAAGAATAATACGCATAAAAACATTTGTATTATTGAATTCCAAAAATGTGCTGAGGATTCCATGAACTAAAAGCATAAAAAAAAAAGCATCACAGCACCATTTGAGTAATAATAAACAGCGAAATAAAATCTTATAATACCTAACATAAAAATTATTACTGGTGCCACAAAAGAAATGCATTAAACCGCATATATAATATTTTAAAATCTAATTTCAACCCTAATTAATTTCTAAAAGTTTTATCTGAATTTAGCCAATGTCAAAGTCATTCTCAAATGATCCCATTCCACTTCTTCTATCTTATTAATTCAAGAGAAGCTTTGTAAAAATACTTTCGTCAGCGGTTCTGCGAGTGAAAGGATAAAAATTACTGATCTAAACAAATACTTTTTAAAAAGATCTCTGTGTTTGCATTGCCTGGTTCGCGCCTGAGTCGGAAATCCCAATCAGAATATTAATAATATATTAGCACTGTGAAAAATTATTTTCCCTATCAATATCTCATAATATATATACAAAGAGAGAGGGGGGGCAGTGAAAGCATATCAAATTTTAATAATATTGATGTTTAACTGGAAGTAATATCATTTTTTTATGTCTCAAACCTTCTAAGAGAAATTTCTAAATCCAGTCTGACAATACTATTTTTGGTATTTCATTTGGCAAATCCTTGGTCATTAACTTGCAAACATTTTTCTATTACTCATTAGTCGCCTTTGGTGATCAGCTGGCTCAACGGAATAAACAGTTGATACAAAGTTCAATTACATATTTTTTGTAACTAATAACTCTCAGCAAGATATTTTCTAGCTTCAAATTTTAATAAATATAGAATAGATAGATATAGAAGTTCACTTTTAGAAGCCTTATCTTATTAGAAGCCCCATTGTGTTATGCGTTTCCGTTATTTTCTATTTACACAGTCATGCGCCCTAATAAATCATAGGAAAGAGTAGCAATGTTTAAAAATGGAAGCACTTTAAATAACTTCACCATTGTTTAGTATTAAAATTCAACTGCAAATAAAACGAAAATTTCTAAATTTTTATTAAAAGCATGTTTTATACTAATAATGAACTGGTCTAGCCTGTAGAACATAAACAGACACAAGTTCTCTTTTATTATTAGCAGAAATCTAACAAATGATATAATATTTTGAAAGTGCTTGATAATTGATCAAAATGCATGTCACTGAATCAGGTCATTAATTTTCATATTGCTTAACAAATTCCAACTGAATGAAATTAAAAATTCCCCGCCCACTCAATTCTTCAACTGGATCCTGATTTAAAGATTCTAAATAATACATCAATGGCAATATTAGAACTCGAGGCAATTTTTAGAAAGTCAATATTTCTCAAACGTTTTTTGTTTTCTAAACTGGCGTTGAATGCAAACGCTTAGGTCTTTTAAGCAGCTTCTTTCATGTCATTAAATGCTTCCCAATTCCATACAGGTATTTACAAATACAGTAATAACGATGATTTATTCAAATTTTATCTCATTTTATGGGTATTTTTTTACGCCCACTGCATTTGCTGGCTTTTAATTTTCGTTCTATAAAATTATGATTCGAATTTTGTTATAAATTAATATGCTGGCTCTTTTTTCATTAATACGATTAACACTTTAAATTAAAATAATATCTACATTTTTTAACTGCAAGATTTTTTAACTTGCAATCGATAATAAATTATCTTACATTAATTTATTACTGCAATCAATAATACATTTTCTTCCATTTATTTATTATTTTATCCTTAATAAATAAAAAAAAACCGAAACCTAGGAATTAAATATAAAAAGGGACATAAGAAACAAGCAATCTAACAATATTTTTAATGGTATCAAGGAAAATTTTTTATTTGGCAAATTCTACTATTAAAATACGGTGGTCAATAGTAACATTTTGTTGAGTCACAAACACACTACCTTACTTAGATTCTGAAGTAATTATCACAAATGCATGTATTTGGTAATTCTATTAAGGGTCACTTAACATTATCCAAGAAAAGCATCGTAGACTTTACAAAAAAAAAACAATAAAGGAAACAATAACATTTTTGCAAAAAATTATTACATTTAAAACAAATTTTTGGCAACTTCAATTTAACAATGTTTTATAACAATCTCTTTTTAATGGTTTTTTTAAAATAAATAATCAAATCAAAATATATAGTATAGAAAAAAAGAGAAACTAAACATCGGAACTCGACTCAAGTTCAAAATATAGGATGTTGTTCCACGCGGAATATTTAAATTTCATTCAGTCCGCATCTTTTTGGGAATAAGTTCAGTGATATTTATGTGATCACACAATAACATTAGCTTTAAAATTTGAACTCAAAGATTTTATTTCAAAGCAAGCATTTTCATCTGCATCCCGCAAAAAGAAAAAAAGAATGAAAATCTATATCTATCCTTTTATCCTCTATTGAACAAAAGGGAGGAAGCGATGGGGGAAGAGGGGAGCCTCCTGCATTTGGGAAGGGCAAATGCATAGTTCACCCATGGGAGAGGAGCATCCTCCCATCCATATTTCGAGCAAAGCTTGCGGAAGAACGACTGAGGAGAAAATCGAGTGATACAAGAATCCTGTTATTTATTCAACCGAAACATAGAGACAAGTAAATATTTGACTTTATTTCTGCTTGATTTTTTTTTTCTATTGGTGCATTTGGACACAATTAGCCCTTTATTACTTATTTTATTATATTTATGGTACAATTTGTGGATGTATATTATCACTTTTATTATTTAATTACACAGAAATCGAACATGCTATAATTAGTGACAACTCAAATTAACAATAATAAGCAAGTTCGAGAGATACTACATAGGTGGACAATTGTCAAGGATGGATCACGAACTGCTATACAGCGCATAAAAAAAAGTAAGCGGAATTGGATGTAGTCAGAATGCTAGGACATTCTTACAACAATAATTTATTGTGCTTTGAAATCCAGAAGGGTTTGAAAATTGTTTGAGGAATAAAATGATCATATTAAGCTGAATATATAAAAGTTAATATACAGGATATGACCACCATGAAAGGTAATACGAGATTTCACATGTCGTGGCATGCTGTGCACAATATTATTCGGCAACTGTTGGAATAATTTATCCATTTCCTCTGTTAGTGCATGGATGAGGTGTTCTGGTTGTTGGAGAGCTTAGTTGACCAGAAAAATCCTCCTTAAAGCATTTCAAGCATTTTCAATGGGATTCAGATCTAGAGAACTTGCTGGCCACTCGAAGCGTTGAGTATCCTCGCTCTCTTAACACTCCTGGAAGCGACTATTCGATGACATGTTGCATTGTCATTCATGAAAATACAAATTTATCACCGACAGTACCAAGGAATATGCGAACATGAGGCAGAAGAGCCCCATAAACGTCCATGTTAGTCGCGGTTACAAACGGAAGAATTTGCCAATACATACCAAGACACCACATGTAGGATATTGGTCCTTTCCTGTACGTTTGCCGGACTATATGCAATATCACCCTCATGCCAGATTAGCAACTGACAACTGTGACGTCTGGACAATGGGCTGCACATAACAGAATGGTAGTCCTCCGTATAAAGTCTGGCAACACAGAAAGGAACTGATTTGCTACCTTACTAGATGTGCTGCGCTTTTTCCTCTTTGTCGATAGCATTACATACTTATCTTCTGCAAGCATTGTACTACCAACATGACCTCTTCCGTGACGTTTCCTACATATTTCAATTGTTTGAAATAATTTCTAAAGCCTAGAAGCAGCATTGTGGCTGTCGTCGAACCCCCTGGCAACACCTATATTATATATATATATATATATGAAGAAAGGCAATATATATATATATATATATATTGCCTTTCTTCAATCTTGTCGATGTAGGATGTAGGATAAGCTAATAATATGGTCATGCATAAATTCATTTAAGCGATATCGGGAACACATATAGAAAATTGCAAGTTCGTCAAATGATTCTTTCCCGTTAAACTTTGCGTTTAAATAACAATAGTCGATTGGATACAGTTCCGTTACATGTCTTATCAGCACTATAGCACGAAAAACAAATTCGGCAATCCAAAATTTGCATACGCACAATACGTCTTACTATATCCCACATTTATACTAATTTCCGCATTTGTCTGCCTTTCATTTTGTAGTTATCTTTGCTGCTGCCATCCGCCCTTAGCAACTGTCCACCAATATATTATGTCTGATGATAAAATACTTAAAAGCAATTTATATATTTAAACAAAACATAAACAGTAATCATGGACTTTTTTGTACAGGAATTCTAAAATTTAAAAAAAAAATTAAACCTTAATTTCCTTAGGTATAACTCTGGTCGTCTAGAAACACGCTGCATCTTCACTTGCCAGAGATTCGATGTTTTAGCTGTCCATGTAAAGCGAACTATAGCGACAGACATGGCCGATTACAGTCAAATTCTTTCTAAATAGTCGAAGCTTAAAAGGATTAATATTTTGAACACTTAAAAGGAAGGAAAAAAATAGATTAATTTTGTTTAATTCATATTCAAAACAATCGCAGATAGCAACAAATAAATATCAGGAACCATAATAGTTATTAAATATTTTCTAAAATGAATCGAAATTATATTTTATATTTTATTATCATTTGGATCTTTCATTGTGTTTCTTTTGGTATTAAAAATTTTTTTTTGTTGTTATAAATGGAAATAAAACACTAACATATCACAAGCGCAAACAATTAGTTATAAAACCAGCGAAAAAAAACGGACTTATAATACATTAATTATTGAATAACTTTGTATCTAAATACGTAGACAAAATTTCGTATAACAAAAGGCTCCGATTTTATTTTGAATTGTGTATTACTCACCATTATTAACAAGAAATCAGGGGTAAATTAATAAAAATCAACATTAGGAGAAGATCAACAATCCAATGTATGCCCTTCACTTATGAGAAAATTTTTATCCTAATCTTTTGCTTTATTCATATCATAAATATAAGCAAATGACAATAAAATTCGATAAATCAAGATTTCAAACACGAATCAATACCAAGCCTAATATAATCAGTTTAATTAAACAGTCTTAAAATAATATAAGATTTAATATTATTTAATTAGACAGGCTGATATTAGTAAGCAAAAACCAAATCTGGAACATTTTTTTTTTATTTCAGTGCAATACGTTTCCCATCTACATCTACCCTTTTACCCTCCATTGAACAAGAGGGGGGAGGAAAAAAAACGATCAGAGAGGGCCAACGCATGTTTTCACCCCAAGGGGGAGATATCCTTCCGTCCACATTTTCGAGAGTGGCTTGCGGGAGAACGGATGAGAAGAGAGGAGATGAGTGAGTGAAAAGTGATGGGAAAAGGAAGAACGGGAGGGGAAGTGTTTGCTTTTTTTGCTGCTTCTCTGAACTGCACCTTTGACACGCCACATGGCTGGGACAGAGGGCAGCTACACATATTATTCTGAGTCTGCGCTATCAAAACTTTCATAGCCCAGCTGCCCCGTTTCGATTAATTTTTCACAACTGAACTGCGTTCACGATTTGGAAAAACTTTCGAAATTTGGCAAATAATATTCAAATACATAACGCGACAGATATTTTCAGGGAATAAGAGGAAAAAAAAACTGCCATGATACTTTTCTGCAGTATTTGTTTTCGAGTACTGGTTAAATTTTTCATTATATTTTTTGTAATATTAAAAAAATTCTTCCACGTGGAACGCAATTATTTTGCTTCTTTGTTTACTGAATCACATTTTTTTTGGTGATGATTAATATTTTTCCAAAAACCATAAAGGAAGGGAATGCATGAGTCTCACTATGGTAAAAAATAAAACTATTGAATAACTTATTACGAGTTTGAAATCTCAGCTGATTTTTCTTCAGGTGAAATTTCAAAATTTTTGAATGAAGGTGAAATTGTCAAGATTCGTTCAATTTCTTATTTTATCAAATAACGTGAAAAACATCGGAATGAATAAGAGATTAAAAGCTATAACTTCATGTATGCGTCTGAAATTATTACATGAAAGAAAACAAACAATCAGCATTTAGCAATATGCATGTTTAGTAATAAGTATTCTTTCTGAAGATATCGAACTATTAAACATAAATTAATTTTTTCCAAAATAATGTTCGACTTCGTTCGATATTCGTATGAGTGCCACTTTTCGACCTAATCATAAAAAGTGATGTAAAGAAAACCGCAGAAATTAAGCTTAAGAGCATATGAAATCTGAAACAAAGGTTACATTAAAACATGGTTGTCAGAAAGAAAGGAAAGCAATGGCGTTTGTATATGAGTTTCATCTGATAGCAGTCAATGACTGGATTTCGAAGACAAAATCAGAATCAACATTCAATGAGGTATTTTTGTTTGTTTGTTTTTTGTTCTCTCGTGTAAATATTTAGCTCCTCTGCCCTTAAATATATAAATAAATATTTATATTGAAAATATTAGAATCTTTTTTTATATATTCCTTTTTCTTTTTCCTTTCTAAGTTTTTGAAAGTAGAAAATTGCCAAAAACAACCTTCAACAGTTTAGAAGGTGAAACTTCTATTACTATCTCAGAAAAGCATAAAGCAATTAAGTAGGTTTATTATTATTATTATTTTAATCTGAGATGATAAAAACGTAGGCCTAACTGGTATGTGACTTGAGAATTATTTATGCAAGAAGCGCTTAAACGCAACGAAACACAATAGAAAACGCGACAGAAATATTAATGTTCAGCCTTGAAAGACGTACAGCGATATCGTAGGCAAACACATGTTAAACAAAATGTCAACAAATGTTATGTACTATTAAAATGCTTCACAATTATGAAACATTATACAATCAAAGGAATAGGAAGGAACTACGAAAGATATCAATTTTAGAAAGGAAATTTATTATTCTACGCAGTGTTCCTTGATTTCAGAATTGATTAGATTAGACAAATATTGTGCTTGAGCTACATAAGTGGTAAAAAGTTAAGGATTCTGTAGTGAGAAATATATCATGTAGCAGATAATAAATATTTTACTTTTATAATCTTTTGCGCATCAATGTCCCCAAAGGCATTTTCATATTTTACATCGTATTATTTCCTATTTATATTTACATTGCCAATGGCATTTTTAATGCTTTCAAACAA
Source organism: Argiope aurantia (assembly GCA_026543865.1). Lineage (NCBI taxonomy): Eukaryota > Metazoa > Arthropoda > Arachnida > Araneae > Araneidae > Argiope > Argiope aurantia. Next base: position 1,768,739 of record JAPMOR010007077.1, read on the forward strand.
AAGCAAACCAATATGAAGAAGAAAGACTCTCCAATTGCATCAACTGTTTGTAATGTTTGAAAGAAAAATGCAAATGCATTAAACTGCATTGATAATACTGTTAGTAAGCATCCGATTCAACATTTAAAAATGCAAAATGAGGTTTCCGATTTCCAATTTCTGTTTATGTATGAATTATATAGAATCGATGGTATAGAATACAAAAACAACTTATTAGTTCCATACAACAGAAAATTCATAATTCAGAAAATAACAAAATCTTAAAAGGGAGAAAAATTGCGAAATTATTTTGGGACTGATGAATAAAGAATGTGAAATTCAAAAATTGTTTTCCCAACTCTTTAAATAGTCACAGTATTTCTTCTATCATTTATCCAGGCTTAACAATGGCTTGAAATAATAATAATAATAAACTGTACTTCATAAAATAATGAAATGTGCTAAACAGAAATATCGAGAAATAAAATAAGTACGTTTAATTGCACAAGTGAATAAATTTAGCATAAAATATTGTAAATTATTATATAAAAGAAAATTATTTTCAAGAAATGATAAAATTCGAATCCGAAATATTCACGATTCCGCCTAAATATGTCTATTTATCACTCATTTGACTGAAGCGAAAGATAATCTAACAATCAAAAATTACAATTAATATTTAAGTTTCAATCCCAACCGTAACTGTCATCGATGATACTGCTACAATAAATTGATTGAAATGCACATGACAATCATATGTGAAAGTCAATGATCAATCATAATGACAAACTTTTCTTAAGCTAAAGCAGGGTTAATAAACATATTTTCTTATTTTTACACTCTCAACATGGAAAGGGTTCTAATCAAACTTCAATTTTATTGTTACAATCCCCCCCCCCATCCTTTTTAGGTGTGTAAGGTGAAAGAATATTAAGCCAGAGTGGTACCCTGAACGACATCCCAGCCACTGAACAAGCACACTTGGTCATGCAGCATTGAATTATTACAACGTAGTTGGATGCGACGCGAACAAGTACGCATTTAGAGAACAGTCCCGATTTTTAAATTTCATACCAGAAGCGACTGCAGTGAAAAGATAATAGCCCACACTCCAACCAATAAGGCAGTTGCTTCATTCATTTGCAGACAAACAGGGAGGAGCTAGAAGGATATGAATCAAGATTGATGTCGAGAACTCTTCTTTCGGACTACGTCACTTTTCGGTGGTTCTAAAGTTGCGTGCATCACAATATGCCTCCCACCAAGTTTGCAATTACTCACCGAATTCTTAATTGAACAATCAAGCAGCTTTTATACATAGTTAGAAGAGTGAAGACTCGGAAGTGACTGTTCTTAAATTACGTGGCGAGCAACTGAGGCCTTTGAGAAATACAAGCTGCATCGCATGAAAAGGAAAAGATAACGTGTGAAATATTTTTATACATTATTTTAAAAGAAATTTTAGAACTGACGGTTTTTGTACGGTGTAAGCAGCTTCGTACAGCATCACAAAAAATACTGCTTATGCAGCAGAAAATTTTCAAATCACTGAAGACAAACGCTACAAAGCATTTGAGCAAGCGAAATAATCAATCTCTTTAATAATTAATTATTTTTAATGTAATAAATATGATCCAATTGAATATTTGATGGAAATATAAAAATTTAGATTAAGGCATAAGTGAAGACACAGATTTAATAACGATAATTTTACTTTTAAAATACATATTAAAATATATTGGAAGGGAGCAAGCACTACTTCTTCCTTAACACAATCAAGTTACCAAGTTTTAAACTAACGGAAGTGGTCTCTTCGAAAGTTTCTCGCATAATCTCCAACAAAAGTCTTATCCCCTTAATCAGCATAAGGATTATGGATCTTGGAAGAAGCCGTTAATAGCAGTGGTGAATGATCGATACAAAATGCAGATCCTTGGCGTAAATCTAGCAATTTTACAGTACCTATCGCGAAAATGTGTATATTGGACATCTTCGTATCGGCCTATTAACACCAAAATTTGATAAGAAAATACAATTATAATCACAAAATAACACAACATTTTTTTTAAGTTATCGTGTTTATGAGTTATTGCATTTATATGTATTCGAAAGTACAAACAGACAGACGATTAACCCGTTTGACAGATTTGTTTCAAAATTTGATAAGGATCCGTATTTCAGATGCTAAGCCCGAATACCGAATGTTATTTACCGTGCTCACTGCGTGCGTTACATAGATATCGAGATCAGGCAGACTTACTGTGAATGAATTCCGTTCGAAATTTGATAGAAATCTACTAATTTGGTATTTTATTTACCTAGCTTTTGAGCTATCGTGCTCAGAGACAAATATAATCCCAAAAATGCGTTTTTCGCATTCAGAATGGTCTGAAACGTGGTGATATATCAAAACCTCGAATTCAGACATTTTGATGATTACAATACGCCCTTGATACTTGTATACGAAAAAGTAAAAAGATTGAACATTACATAGTGAATGATATTTATATACAACAACTAACAACAGAAAACGTTTCAAAATAGTTACATTCTTGTACTCAATATTGAATACTAAAAACGCTTTCTAACTTATTTTTTATTTCCATCAGTAAAATTGATCCAATTTTGTATACACATTTCATACAGTAATTAACTTCTCCAACTCAACAAATGATAACTCATTTTTTTTTTTAAGTAGGAAGGGAATTATACTAAAAATTCCCAGACTTTCTAGTTTCACAATAATTTGAATTTGTTAAGTGTTCTTTTAATGTTTATACTCGCTTTCAACCACTACTGACTGAAAACAAGCTTAACCTTGCTTTATCTCAGATCGTTTTCTTTTGTTAAGAAATATACATTCATTATAATGCAATAATACAAGATATTAGACATACTTTTTTAGAGACGGTATATAATGGCCAAAATAATTTTAAAGATAAGTTCAAAAATTTAAAATATTTAAAATTCAATTTAAACAAAAAGAAATGGGCTGATTTAATGTCTGATAAGTTATAGGATACAAAGGCACACTAGGAAAGAATATAAAACATAATTTATAAGTCGCTTGAAAATTTAGAAGATGCATTGTTCAATAGGGTAATATTTTTTCCTTCTGCAAAAAAAAATATTTAGTTCTCCTATATATTCGACAAAATTCGGACAAGAGCACGCATAAATAAAAGATTCGATAGAATAAAACATTCCTCGAACAAAGGTATCACTGTCGAATTACAGCTATGTTCAGTATAACTTATTTCTCTTGGTCCTTCAATTATCAAAATTCTACGAGTAGGACAGAGACTAAACATGAAACTACGGTCATGACAATTTTATCTACTGTGTGACCTTGCGAGTTATTTGTATGTTTAAGTCAAATAGAGTATTGTCTTAACTTTTCGAAAACATTTATTTTATTTCAAAACGGCAGATGCAAACAGTTTAACTTACCACAAACAATACTTCCTCGTCTCTCTTCTCTGAAAAATTTAATTAAAAATTTTTTTAGTAATACATTAATGTTATTTTAAACTCCGTCTGAAAATAAATCCGCCAAATGTGAACCTCGTGATGAGCATCCTCGGAAAATATTGTTAGGGTACTACAGCTCGAAATTCTATTCAAACATAAAGAATCTAATAAAAAATTTAAATCTCCAAAAAAAGGAAAAGAAGAATAAAGCCATCAATATGAAAGTAAAAATTTCGAAACTTCTCGACTTACGGGGTATGTGTGTGCGTGTGCGTGTGGGGGGGGGATGTAATACTAAAATAAAAAATTTAAAAAAAATCTTATTAAATAAAGATCTATGATAATTTGAGAAAATTTTCGTAAAGTTTCCTAAAAACCAGTATAGAAAATTTCCATGTCACCAGTGTTGTTCTAAGCAATTCCAATAAGACATAATCCAATTTAAGAATATAATCTTAAATATTCGTTTAATTTTTCTACAATAACCGCAACAAAAGATTTTTGATTAACTACTAAAATAAAAATTTACTTTAATAAATAAAACATTCATGATTATTTCCGAAAATTTTAACGAAAAAATTTATTAATCTCCTTTATTAAGATTTTTTTACTTCATTTATTTTTATTTATAAATAGTAAAAAGTTTCACAGACTGCATTATAAAAATTTCCCACGTCACTGATGTTGTTCTAAACAATTCCATTAAGGTCATAATCCAATTTAAAGATTTATTCGTTTAATTTTTCTACAATGACTGCAACAAAATCTATAGATTAATTTACAAGGAAAAATGAAAATTTTCACATACTTTAAAAACTTCTTTCGGAAAAAAAAAAAAAAAATACGATCAAATAACAGGCAGTTACAATACGTTTTGACAAACATTTAAAGAATCGGAAATGTGCAGCAACTGCAGCAATTCTAGATATGTATTCATTCAATCAAATTCCGAATGGAGCAATCACCTTTATTCTGTCGACCAACGCCTAGTCCCAATATTTCACGCACCTATACATGCCATTACGCAAAGTATGGTGTAAATGTAAGTGCTGCAACTCGCCCAAGCACGCGATTCACAAGACAATGTGAACAAATCAGAAAAATATAAATAATTCACCGAAAAGAGGTCATTTCACGCTAGCGTTACGTACTACAATAATTTAGGCATCTATCTCTTCGTGATGCAACGGTTGGATTCATAGCAGTCTCTTCATCCGATTCTTTTATGTGAAAGAAAAGATTCGATTTATTCTTGGATGGAATGAAGATGGAGTAATTTCAAGAACATTTCTTCGATTTTTCTATAGAATACTTCTGTTTAAAAATTTAATAAAATAGAGGGCCGATGTGTGTTCTATAATATTTCAATCAGAGAAATACACATAAGTAATTGAGTATCTCACAGCAACAAAATTTAGAACTTATAGTATTTATATTTACTCTAAGATAAGTAAGTATTCTTTCATATGGTGAAATGGTATTTAAAAGAAGATATTTATTGCATTTTATAAACTTAAAATCTTGCCTATCTTAAATTTACTGCCCTATGTACAAATGTGATAAATGTGTAAGATTTTTTTAATATTATCTTAAAAACAAGTTGAATAGAGAAATTAATTTTTTTAGAAAAAAAACGCCCAATTTAAAAATAAAAATAATTTAACTGTAAAGTAACAAATATTCTATAACATGATTAGTTAAATTAAATTAAGAAACTTGAGACATTTAATACCATTTATCTCTTTCAAGCTCAAATTTAACGTGAAAGAGTATTCTCTCATCTCGATTTTCTGTTGCATCAACACAATATGGCGGATTTTGTATAATTCAGTGGGGGGAAAAAACCGACCGATTATGGATTCTAGACATAGAGCTGATATAAATAGAGGAAGCTAGTCGCTTGTTTCTAGTCTAAACAAGTGTACGCAACATGAGCCAAGTCACGTGTGAGAAATCTGGCCTTTTTTGGCGCCATATCGCAAATCTTGGCATACTCAAAAACTGCCGTGCAACGTTTTGTTTCCCGGCATTGGGTCCGGTCGGTTTTCATTTCCGGTTAACATTTCCTAAATAATATTATATATATATATATATATTCATTCTTTGAAAACTAAGCAAACTGGTTTCGAAAATAATGTTTTCTTTCTTACATCAGTAGCCGAGTTCCTTGATTTAAATTATGTTTACTTTTTTTGTGCATTAATTAAAAGTGAGTATTTTTCTTCTTTAAGTAAACATTTTATTTCTTTTCTTTACCCCAAAGCATCTTTTAATTTTACATTACAAATACTTTTATCATTATGTATATATTTTAAAAATATGTTCTAATACTTTTATCATTATCTCATGCAGATAAAAAAAAAGCAGATTATAAAAGGTCTTTTTTTTCCCCCTTGAATATTCTGAATAATATTTATTTTTACATAAAAAATGAAAAAGATTAATTAAAATTGTTAAATTATTTTGAGATAATTTAGAAAGAGAGAGAGAGAGAAAAAAAAAACGCTAACTCAGAATTGAACCCAGATTTCCTGAATGCTACGCCAGTGCCCTAACCACTACACTACTCGAGCGCTCGTTCGGGTAACCCATTATTAATATATAAGCTAATTTGAAAGTTTTAAGGTTGACTATTGAGTCTTAGTATTTTCATTAATAAACATTCTAAATGTATACTATCATTATACAAAATCTCATTCCGAACTCAATTTTAAACCTCGTGCCTTCTCCTTGTTAATATCAGTTTTAAATATTTCGCTTCTGGTTTATAGTGTTGGCGGTAACTTTGCTTCTAACTACCGCAGAAATAAAATTAAATCATTTTTGGAATCTTAAATGTGTTGATTTAATACAAAATAATAAGGAAATTCGAAATTTTTACGAAAACGGTGATTTTAGGGTATGTGCATATCGTAAGTTATTAATAAAGTTAACATTCAGACAAAATTTTTATCTGTAAAGATAGCATTTCTTTCTTTAATAGTTTATCTTTAGAATATCCACTAGTTTCTTATTGGATCTGAATTAAAATTTATAAAATCATGCAATTACTGCTAGCACATTTATGAAATTTTACTATATAACATTTTCAATAAAACGTTTTAGTTTCACGATTTCATTCACAATGATGATTTAATATCTTTTACGGTATAATACGATTCGAATATTTATGGTAAAAAAAAATAATGGAAATAATAAGGAACTTTATTTGCACTAAAATAAATACACAATTATTAATCGGTCAATAGTGCTTTTTTACCATTACCAATAGTGTTTTTATGTAAACACTTGTATTGGCGAGAAAAAATCACGCCAAGCTTGCAGCCAAGCACTTGCAACACATTCGAGATTAAAATAAAGCAAGTAACAAAATATAATGCAGTTACATCAGTTTAAATGAAGCTTAATAACAAATTAAATAAATTTAATACAATAACTAAACCAAACTATGAAATATTATTCAGTTTTAACACCAAAATCACTGAGTGATGGAGATTACGAAATTTTAAATTGACTTAAAATGGACATAAACAGAACATGTTTATTGTACATATCTGTGAAATGATACAGGACTGTCCATAGAAGCTTTTTCTTTGCATTCAATTGCACAGCAATAGTTAACCATTGCTTAAATAAGTTTTAAAATCCAACAGTTAAATGCGAGAAAAAATTTGCCATTGAAATATAATAGGGAACGGAGAATGCTGTTACAGTGAATACAAATTCTGTCCACAAGTCACGTGATTTTATCTTGTCCTACACCAAAGTAGGGTTGCACTCCCTCTATAAGTATCTCAGCTCTATGATTCTAGATGTCTTCCTTTCAACTAATCGGGTACAAAAATTTAGATTGACAAGAGGTTTATGACAAGATCAAACATAAAATTATATTTGTCTAAGCTCCAAAATATCAATTTCCACAAAGCATTCTTTATCTAAAATATCACAGGACAGCAACTACGTAAGAGATTAGTTTAAATATCATTAAAACCACTATTCAAATTTAAGGTATCATCAAAAGTTGCAATGAAACTTTTCTATCGGAAAGAAGGAAAAAAAAAAATGACAAAAACATTTCGAAAAATGTCCTCCGAGTCGAGTAGAATCATTTTAAGTTGTTAAATTATGAAGTCAGTTACACTAATAGAATGCCAATTATCGATTTAGTAGTCTCTAAAATTCAAATAGGGGGGGGGGACTTTTTTTTTTCCTTCCTGATTGTAGATAATTGCTTCATAATATCGCGCCAATTCTTCGCAGAACATTGAAAATTCTCTTCTCTACAGAAGAATCACATCTCCAAATGCAATAAAATAATCGATCTTTGTCAGATAATTAGAAATATCTATCAAATAAAAAAAATAAAATAAAAGAACAATAATGAATTGTAACAGAAGCTATTATGACAATCATAATAGAGCATTATTATTTCAACTACAACATTAGCCAGACATTGATTTTTTCGGTTCCATTAGAGATGATTTTGATGTTCCATTTCAAGCTTAATGACACTTGATTTTACTATTTTCCTTTAACTTTTTATCTTTCCGATCTAATTTAAATATTTTTTTTCTTCGAATAACTTTTTTAAAAAATTAATAATTTTCTATTTCAAATATGTAATAAACTAACACGGTTGATAGCCAAAACTTTTTTCACAATATATCAGACATTATTAATCTAATAAAATTTTAAATATGATATTGAACTTTCACTAAATAATAGATCTATATCAAGTGCGCTTAATGTAATAATACAGTTACACGTCTTTTAAGAGATTGAAGTAAAATGCGTTAAAAAGCATTGGTTAAAAAAAAGTTTACTGAAAAAATTCAACCACCGACTGGCATATTGATTGTCAGTAAATATTAAAAGCAGCGTTAGATCAGCGTTCACGGAGAGTTTTTACATTGAGTTTGTGTGTTTCGCAAACAAAATAAATTTGTTTTTCAATGGAGCTTATTACATCTTTAAAAGAAAATAGAACAATTCTGCACGTTCTTCTTCAACATCGTCGTTTAAATGAGCACCAAACGATTTTTCTATTAAACAATAATCGTGAATAATTTCATGATATCAATATCACAGTTCACATACTTCTTGAAAAGGGTCGCTGCTCAGGAGAATGTCATGCTAATATTAACATCACCTATTCAATCCGGAGGTTAAGAACCTTCAGTTCAAGAACTCCAAGACACATCCCTCAAATCGGCAGACCAGGAAATTCCAACACTGACTTCTTCAACACCAAATTCGTTTCCAATACCAGTTTTTCGACACCGAAAACAGTCTATAACCGAAGTTATGCGACCTTTGCATTGAATAAAAGAAACTATCATTATAATGGTTACGAATGTATCGAATCTTAGATTAAACAATCTATAAATGAGAAACGTATTGATCATCCTTCACTGTAATGCGTTTTGATTCCACACACACACACCCTCCCAGTAGTACACTGTTCCCGTCACAATGTCATTTTTGAAGTCATTTAGTCACTAGACTGATATACATACAAGCATATTACTGTAAAACAAAATTCAAATAAAACGCTTTTGTGCATGAAATTTTGGAGATAGCAAAAAAGGTACCAATTACAACAAAAACATTGCTGCCTCAGTCAGTTTAATCTGAAATGATTGTTGTTGGAATAGATGTATTTTAGATAAATCTACCGCATTAAGAAATCTTCGCAAAAAAATGACAATAGATCAAATCGATCATTCGCAGAGTATATTTTCCTGGTAATCAGAAAAATATATGAAAAAAAATGGGAAGATTGGAAAGGGATTTCAAAGAACAATGACGTACTCAAAAAATGTACCGTAAAGAAACTAGTAGAAGTTCATGATATGTAAGAAGGAGGGATGTAATAAAGCCGAATCGCGTCGAACGTCGATCCAACGCTGATTATTATTATGAGAAACAAACAAGAAAATTTGGAAGATATCTCTTTAAAACAGTAGATCTCTGTTTAATCTATACTTTAAATATTATTGATATTTCAAATATATGAAAGTATAAATAAAATATCTAGTAAGCAATGACAGTAAGATTGGTATAAAAAAAAATTAGAGATGCGAACATTTATTTTATATTTTAAAACTGAAAACCCACGATAGTTTCAGAATTGATTCTACTCTGAAATTACTCAATTTTGAAATAACAAATTTTTAAAAATTATTACTTAACGTTTTTGTTTATATTATATATTATATATATATATATATATATATATATATATATATATATATGGTCTGATATCGACATCACACATTATGATACCATAAAAAGTAAAATATCAAATAATAGCTTTAAAACATGCATTTTTTCCCAAGATTCTAATGCCTGTCTCAACCAGACATGAAGGAGAACGTGCGTGTGTGCGTGTGTTTCAGCGCAAGGCAGATTGTTTGAATTTGAGGTACCGAATTTGGGGTCATATAATTTGAGAAAATAGGAATGTGCACTGTAGGAATGGTGTCCTCCCCTTCTTTTTTTCCTCCTCGTTTGAAATTTTAATTAAAAAAATTAATAGGTTTTTACCTCATTTTTCCGCGATAATTTCAGAATATATTATAGCAAAAAATTGACTTTTACATTATTTCGAAAAAAGTCTTTTTAATAATACCAATTTAACTTTGCATATTTTCAATGCATTTTGCAATGTCATTGCATATTATCAATGAATTTTGGCAATTTTAAAAAAATATTTCTTGACAATAATCTTTAAGAATAAATTTCATTGTTGAAATATAAAGAAGAACGATTGTATTTAATATCTATGAAGCTTTCATGGAGAATAAAAAAGAGAAGTTACAACGCCATTAAGTTAGAAAACAGATTATTACGTGCAGTTCCATTTTTATTAGCACTCAGATGACAAGTAATTTGAATCTATTAGAATGATCCATATAAACAAAGCACAGAACAAGTACAAGGCTAATAAAATAACACAATTTTAATGCTTATCAAGATTTGATATTAAAAAAGATACGAAGAATTAATTCGATATTTACTGTGATGAATAAATAAATAACATGCAGAAAAGATTTAATTTAAATTAAATGCAAACATTATTACTCATGAACCAGCTGGTCGACAAAAGTAGCAAGTGGAGAATAAGAAAGAGAAATTACAGTAAAGCGAAAATTAGAAAATAAATAAATCGGAAATTAACTTTTTTCAAGCATTGTGATGATCATTTGACATGATTTTATTAAGCTGATCCACGTAAACCATTAACAAAATAAGAGTAAGACTAATAAAGTGCGCGGTCTTAATAAGATGGGTAGAATAAGTATATCTTTCTTAATAATTAGGATAATTTAAGCCATTAAAATTTTAAAATTCTCTTCGGTTAAATATTTATTTCATAATAAGGATTTCAGTTAAAAAAATTTCATAATAAAGATTAAAGTTTTAAAATTCTCTTCGGTAACATAGAACACAGATAAAATTAGATTGGAAATGTTTTTTGTGTTTTTTTTAACCCACGAAATCAGAAATAAAATTCAGAATATAGAAAAATTCCGAATAGATAAAATTTATTGACTTTTGATTGGAAAATTATTAACCTGTTTTACTAGAAGAGGAAGAAAATTTTTACTTTCTTTAAAAATTTCAGATTTTTTACTATTTCCTTACAACAATGCTGGCAAAATATTTCAATGAAATTGGATAAGGTGATTTTACATTTTAAAAGCAGTCTCGGGGAACCTAAAACTTTTTAAAAGCTTTTAATAAAATTAAGGATAATAATAAAGAAACATTTTAAAATTTTATTTCAGACTTTACCATATCTTTAAAGCCTTATCACGAGAATTCTAAGACAGGATCGCAATTATATGCTTCTGTTCAACAAAATAAACTATGTATAAAGGGACAACTGATTAAATTAATGTATATCTATATGAAAGGGATATTTTGTGCATGTAGTTTAATGTCACAACTTTTGCAATAAGTACATTGTACGTATTGATATTTTGCCCAAATATGCTATCTAGTACTTTATTTAATGCATACTTAAGTGTACAATTGACCAGCATTAAATTTTATAAAAATAATTTTAGAGGTGGCGAAGGAGGATAAAGTATTCTTATAGTTTGACCCCGATTTCACTGTAGAGAAAATAAGTTAAATCTTTGTTAACTTTTTAAGACTTTCTTTGTAGGATATGACTTAGTAATATGATGAAGCAAAAAGCTTCATAACAACATTACGAAGTAAATAACATGTATATTTTATTTGATTCATTATTGATTTGAAAGTAAATGATATAGTCTCATAGATATTCTTATGCGTATATTTGAAATACAATTCGCCAAATGTCGCTGATACAGGAAAGCGAAATATTCAAATATATCATATATATGCAACAAAAAAAAATTAACAGAAATTATGAACAAACATCACATCAATACTTGAACCCCATCAATCCTTACAACAGTTAAAGCCAATTTCGTATGTGGAGAATGGAGTCAATTAAAAAAAACTAGATAGCAAATTTAACTGCGCATGCTATGTTGTAAAATCAAAAACATTTTTCTCCAACAACATTTATGTTGGATATAAAAATTAAGTTGCAACAGAATATTTGCCGAACCTTATGTGAGCATAAAATCACACCATAGTGTTGTTATTTGTCCGCAAACTATAATCGACGATTGTCATAAGGTTCCGATTGTCTATAGAGAAATTTCTGTAAGTTTTCAATGAGATTTTTTATACTGCAAGATACAGTACGGCACTTGTACTTAATTGTATTTTGTCCTGACTTTTTTCATGCATTTAAAAATAATCATCGACGTGAAAAAAAAATTCTTCAGAACGGATGAGATGGGAAAAAATTTGACTAAAAGATATTTCAAGGTATCATACTGATAAAATTCTAGAACGAAAATTTCTAAAAATAAAGTATCATTTATTCAAGAGTATCCAAATTCACTTGCACTAGAAGTTTCTCTTGCATAAACAAGACACTTATTTGTAATTATTATTTGTTAATAATTACAAATAAGTGTTTGTTAATAATTTACAAATAATACTAATTATTATTTGTAATTATGGAAGCGAGATCTCTAAACCACCTTCGAAAGTCAGTAAATTAATTCAAAATTAAATAGCAGTGAAAGTAACAAAGTTCTTATTTCACTTTAAATTATAATCCTAAATCCAGACAAATAAATTGAAAATAAAGGAAAATCGTTTCGGAGAACTAGATAAACATTCTACCTTTAAAAACAGTGTTTAAAACACGATTGTTGACATTAAAAACACTGTAGAATTACCTTTATAGTGAAACTGCAATTTATTTCATCACATATTCTAGCTAAAGAGACATGTTGATTTTTATTAAATTATATAGACCTGTGCAGCAATACAACAATATAAAATAAAATTTTCTACTATACTAATAATAAAGATGTGAGTTTGTGCATGCTATCTTACAATAACTTAATAAAATATAATTGCACAAAAATAAATTTTTAAATCGCTTTAAAATTTTTTAAAATGCCTTTTAAATGATACCAATTTAATAATCACACGAAATTTATAAGTCAAATAAAAGTGACAATTTATAAGACAAATAAAAGTGAAATTACAACATTACGAAATTTGAGATAGATGAATCGGTTATTTAAATTTTTAATAGTGCTGTGATGTTATGTGGCCATCTCCATTAGAAAGATTCAGGCATACAAAATAGCAGAACTAAATGTGAAAAAATATCAGATTTGGCGTAATCGTGTACATGACTAATCTTATAATTAAACTAAGACAAAAAAAAAACATACTAAAAAACATGTTATAACAAAGCAATTTTATGGTTGAATCAAATGGTTAAACGATTTTATGATCTGAAATCAAATATAACTAATATTCCCGGGGAATCAGCTGGTCGCCTGAGGTAACTAGTCATTTTATATTTCCATTATTCTAAGCCGAGTAATAATAATAAGAAACAACAGAAAAAAAATTTAGAAACGGAGATGAAACATATAAAGCCGCAATAGTACCATGAATTAATTTTATGGTTAAGAAATTGACAATATTATATATATAGTAAATGAAGTAAAAATGATTTTTTTTTTCAGTAACTATTTCCTAAATTACCACTAAAATACTTTAAAATTATAAAGACAAAAAACAGAGCCAAATCGACATTGGGCGAGAAATGATAAGTACTTTTAGAGCACTGATTAATAACAGTTGGAAACTTCTGACCACATAACACATGGGCGGGGGCATTAGCACAGAAAAACAGAGAACACCTCATAAGTGACACTTTTGTATGAAAAAAAAGGGAGAAAGTCGTGAAGAGAATCCCAAATTAAATTATAAATACAAAACTTTCACAAAAAAAATCGTTGAATCGAATTGATTCGATAGAAGGAAAGAACAACAAGTTCACAAAAACATTTTAAAAGTACATTTCCCTATGATGAGTGCGTACTTTGCAGTGTTACTGTTTTGTTTGTTGTTAAAACAACTACTAATTATTGTTTCCAGTTTCGAAAACTGCTTAACTCAATTCATAATGCGACATAAAATGGAGTAAATGAATATTAATTTAAATCTGTGGCCCTGTTAACTTCTACAGTTCAAAACAAATCACCTTTTTAAACCTTCTTGAAAATTGTAAATCACATTTGCGTGTATATTAAGTGAATCAATGTACTGAGCAGTCAAGAAAAGCAATTTACAAAAAATATGATAGAATGTTTCCATCTGCCAGAAACTGAAGAATACAGAACGTTACGACTGGTTAGAAATTTTACGATTCGGATACTTAGCATTTTAAAGATCTCGAACGCTTTCTAATCTAAACTAAAAGAACATTAGACAACAATAAATGTCTTTGACAGGGAATGAGAAAGAAAAATGCCGGGAAATCCCATCCAGCATGTCGTTGATATCAAGTTTCAAAGCAGACAAAACAGGGAGACTTTTCAAATATTCCAGCAGACGAATCGATTTTACGAAAAAGCATTAGCCACGCACCGCTGAATTCGGTAACACATTCGAAAGATTCTATCCCGCGTTTAGGCGGGCTTTCGCAAGGCAGAATGAATAAACGTTTGGATGAGAGAAAATTAGTGAAGTCGCGTTTTCCGCTTGACATACCGGAATGGAATCCAACGTATAATCTTTAGGGATGAAGTTGAATGTTCTGCTTCAGTTCTATTCTGTAAAAAATTCAGAATAATATTCATTTATAATACTTCTATTTTATAAATAAATAAAAAAAATTCTAAAAACGTGTCCATCTAAACACAAACTACACAACTGGTAACTAATTTTAGAATTTCTATAATAGCTTTTACCATAACCGCTGTGAAATTGTATTTTATAAAAATGATTGTGTACCAATTATGTTTTCAGAATCACTTATTATTGATGATTAAAGAGATTCCGCCTCATTCTAATTTATTAAATACACGCCTTTGGTGACCGGTTGGTTTGCCGGAAATATTCGTTATATTAATTGCTGTTAAATCGTTTAGATAAAACTTCATACCCATGATTCCATCAAATAAAATTGTCAGACAATAAAGCTGCATTATTTCAAGTCTTGCAATTGTTCAATTCATTGCACATATGAACTTTATAATGGAAACTAGCCCCATGACATGATAGCGCCTTTATGTATCATTCGTTTTTAAATTTATTTATTCATTCTGTAAATAGATATTAAAGTGAATCCTCCTTTAGCTTTTAACAATAGAAAAAAATCACGCGATCAAATATTTGAAGAATATTCATTCACAACAATGAACATATTGTAGTGACATATACTTAAAAATAAGTTGTAAAGTTAATTAAAATCCAGACTAAAAGAATTTTACAACAACTAAATTGGCATAATTGAAAATATAATTTTTTTTTTTATCGTTAAAACAGTGTAAAAATCATTTTTAAGCGGCAATATTTTCGGAAGTTACAGTTGAAAAAATTTCAAAATCTCATTTATTTTTTGGCAAAACCTAGCTTATTAAATAATATTCTAATTAATTTTTAAATGCTATCCGGGATGCATATTCCAACCCTTTAAAGTATAAACGTGTCAAATTTGGAAGCTGTAAATCGAATATGGCCAGTAGAACGCCACTCCCACACACACACACACTGTCATCTTTATTATTAGTATGGATAAATATTAACAACAAACGTGTTATCAACATTAAAAAATTAGAAATTCAATAAAAGAATTCATATAACATATATTCTAATCTGTAAATATTTATCATTAGCCATCTTGGTGACGAACTGGTACATCAGGAATATTGTTTATATGTATTTCTAAATATGCATAACTTAATGCTCATGATACACCTCCATCCGTGTTATTTTTAATTGTCTGATGTTCTGTTCATTGTGCATATTATCCTTACTAATGGAAACCACTCCTCCAGCTTTATTAAAGATGTAAATTTACAGCCCATTTAACTTCTAAATTTCGCGGTACTTCAATTCCCATTCTCTACTTAAATAATCCTTCTTTAAATAATAATATCCCCCATAATAAATCCTTCTTTAGCTTACAGCAATGGAAGAAAATCACTTGATTAAGTATTTAGCCTAACAATGAAAATGGTTTGAATTTCAATTCAACGATGAAATTTATTGTTAAAAATTGGAGAATACACACATATATATTTTAATTAAGTAAAACACTGCATAGCAATTAAACAGATATAATTAAAGAACAGTTTTTAGAATTTTTAAATGATGTGAGAATCATATATTTTCTGTTATATTTTTGGAAGTTATTATGGAAAATGATAAAATATTGCTTTTCTTTGAATACATTACAAATATAACTAAAATTTCAAAAATATCCTTTCGAAGTGCACATTCCAACCTCCCAAAGTACATCTGTGCCAAATTTAGTATCTCTAAGCCAAATAGTCTGTTCCGTAGATCGGTAACACAAACAAGCGTTTTTCTTTATTACTACCTCATATATGAAGTACAGAAGCATTGTTTGCAATTCGTCAAAATATGCAAGCTCGTGACTTTAAAGAACATGACGTTTTAGACCTCCTTGAGTTTGTAAAACGCATTTTTGTCATTATATCTATTTATTCGTCTTTGAACACGATAACTCAAAAACGCTTTGAGCTAATTCGATGAAATTTTATATGTGGACTTTAAAACAAATATGCAGATTTCAATTAAAATTTGGAAAAAAAAATTCATTTACAGAAAGTCTATCTGCCTGACTGCTCAAGTACAAGTGAACTCGATGAATAAGACACAAAGAATAAGAATAAGACACAAAATTTGATGGACAAGTTAAGAATCTAAGATGCAGAATCTTATCGAATTTTGAATCTAATCTGTAAAATGGTCGGTCTGTATTTCCATATGCATTAAACGCAGTAAATGAAAATGTAATAACTTCATCGATGAAATCGGTATGTTGTCGATGTATTACTAACTATAAATGTAGTTCTTGTTAAGTTTTTGTTGGTCGACAAAACCGTATTCAAGGTACGTGTTCATCGGACAGATTTAGTAAAAATGCTAGATTTACTTTAAAAAGCTGTATTTCGTAACTATTGCTCGCCCAATGCCATGCAAGGCATTCGAACTCTTACCGTAAGTTCACAATTTTATGTAGGGGGAGGGGGATAAGACCTTTTATTGGAGAGGGCGCGATAAAATTTTGGGGAGACCACCGCCTGGTTATTAGTATCGGTAAATGTATAGTTAAAATTTATTGCTAAAAACTGTTGAAATACAAGAAAAGGATTCTGTATGCATTTTCACACATTCGTTAATATTTGAAGAATAAATTAGTGCTATTAATCTTTAAATTTTAAGAGGAAAAAATAACTTTCGCGTACTAACATACTTCCATAATTTTTGTAAACCAAAACATATAGGTTTTTTAAATTAATTAATTTTGTGGATTTTGCAAAACATGGGAAATTTAGAACACTTCGGCTAGATGAAGTAAAACTGCGTCTCTGTCGCCTTCTCAAACTACTATTAAAATTTTTTTTAATGGTTTCAAATAAAGCAGTCATCTTATCATTATCTCATGCAGATGATTTCCTATCCTAAGCTGAAAAGGCTAGAACTATTTGGATGTAAATAGGTTAATGATAGGAACGGACGGAGATGTTTAAACAGCTGTTCCAACATTCTCCTATGAGTAAACTAAACACGAGTAAATCCATTCGAAAGAAAACGAAATAAAGATGGTGAAATACGCTTAATAAGATGCACAGAGTGCTGAAACGAAAAGAGGAAGCGCATAAAAAAGTGCTCGGAGGGATGAGAATACACTACATTGAGAGGGAAAAGACGAGTGACGTAAACCTTGAAGGTCGTCTATTTATAAAAAAAAGAACGTCGGGGAATACAAATCAGCACTGATGAAAGAATGGCTCAGTAAGCTAACATCCTACCCTAAGCAAAATACATAGTCTGGATTCGCCTTACATGGAATTCTACCAGATTATTACAGACATATCAAAATGCTTTTAAACGGTTAAGTCATCACTTTTTTAATTGTAAGTCCATATCCCGAATAAATTCATTGAATGGAATTTGAGTCAAAATCTGTAGAAGTGTCTAAAATCATCAATTGCCAATGTTGAAAAATGCATCTTGGTTACATTTTATTCCTCAAAATAATTCATCCATAATATTCATTTATTTCCTAGTTCATTATTATTGCAATTGCGAAATTTATTTTTATACTTTTTGCATAAACTTACGGATCCCTAGCTATAAGGAAAGGGGAAGGATCAGATGAAGATGTGTGTGGCATTACGGATCCCCCCCTTATCAAAAAGGTGATATAAGTCGTAATTTTTTTAATGTAGCAATAAGCAAATAACATAAAAAATTCCGCCATGATATTAATGAAATAATATAGCAATTATTTAGATAAATAAGTATTTTTTACACAAGAAACAAAACTACTGTCACTAAAGAGCGATTAGAGTCAGCCATTATTATGCTATAGAAAAAATTAACAATATTACTTTTCTGAAATTAACATAGAGAGCATGCAGCAAAATATCCCTACAAATAGCTTTTCAATGCCATAAATTTTTTACAGATTAAGTGCACCATAACTTAAATTACATAAGCGAAATAAATTCATTTAATCAATTTTATCTCTAGATACAAATCCAAGGCATATAAGATTTAATAAATGTATTAATGGCTTAGTAATGATGAAAGCATCTCTTATATTTAAAGAATTCATTATTTTAAACATAAAAGATTCATTAGAAAAGGCTGCTAAGATTTGAAAATTGATTGCCAGTTTGATAGCCTAATTTCTAAGTTGTCAGAATCACATCAATTAACATAAATTTTTAGCACAATACATTTTATCAAAAACATCATATCATTAATGCTTATTTAAAAAGTTAAAAAATACAGGATGTTTCAAAATTAATGAGATGAACTTTCAAAGGGAATAAAATAGAAATACACTTTTAAAAAATACTTTTAATCATATAATATATGTTTGTAAATTATTACAAGCTGGAAGGAAAAGTATTTCAGGAAAATGTGTATTTTTTATATCTAAAACATGTATCAAGTTCCTTGTATCTGACACAGAAACAATTTATTCGATTTTCAGTGGTGATGCAACCTTCAATACAATGCTAGGATTATTCCAAAGCAAATAAGAATCTTCATGGCAAGTAAGCAATTCATGTCTCAGAAGTAATGAGATAAATATTAACAATTGCATATTTTTAGTCTTGAATATATGTTTAATGAATTGTGTAAGTTCTGCTTCTGTTTAGAAATTGATTGTATGGCAGAGAGCACAGAAAACAATTTCTCTAACAAGCCACCATATCAAACACAACCTGCAATCCATGGCAAAAAATTTTTTGACATGCTCCACCATCTAAAAGTTTACTTTAATGGTTTTAAAACATCCTGGTAGTATCAGGCTTTAAGATGACTCATCATAGGCAAAATAAATGTAATCAAAGCAGGACAGAGTTAATTAGAACTGTTTTCATATAAATCCATAATATTCATTTAAAGGTAAGTAATAATTGCATGCCATTGGCAAACTTTTGGTTTAAACACATGGCACAGGTGAATTTTGGACTTAATAGCATCTCATTATTAAACATATTCACTAAACTACAATGACACCATAAGTGATATTTTTGGTGATTAATCAAAGACATATGCTTATAATTTATTTAAATTTTGCAATTCTAATCTCAACATCTATTAAATATAAAAAAAAATCTTTATTTCCTTTTTAAAAGAAGAAAGAATTCCCTAACATAATACAAGAAGAGAATTCACAATTTCATTTCATTGTTCCCAATTTAAAATAAAATTAATATTTTGAAGTAGTGTCGTTTCTTATTCACAACAGAACTAAGTAAGGCCAATTACTTCCTGTTTTCATAATACATTAATACAAGACATAAAAAATAATATAGAGAAATTAATTAAATCTTATGTTTGTTAATTAGCTAATTTTTATTTCTAAATTTTATTTGACAGCAGTTATAAATTATATATAGTTAATCATTAAATATTTCTGTAATAAAAAAAAATTTGCTACCCTTCCCCCCCCCCCTTTTTTTTTCTTCTTCTTCTTGGAATTTCTTTAAGGATATTTCTCTTCATTAAGAATTACTAAAAACTGGACCAAGAATTGAAAAGTGGAGCACAAAATATAATGGAGAGGGGGACAAAATATCTTATGCTTTTATCAGGCTGGTCCATGTGATAAAAACCATGTCAGTTCTCATTATAAACCAAAGCTTAAGTACCAACAAACAAAATAATAAAATTGTAATAACTAAAACAAATTAAATTTTAATAATGTAATTTAATTACAAAAATATTTTGAAAAAAAATAGAAAATTTTCCTATTCACAATGTATCAAAATTATTGAATAACAATCTTAATAACAAATTTTATCAGTATTCCTTATTACAGTGACAAGAATCAGTTACCCACCAGAACATTCAGCATTAAGTTAAATTCAGAAATAGATGAAGATAAATATTTTTTTCTACCCATAAAATAAATCCTTAATGATTTCCCCAATTGTTTTAATTTCACAGCTTGTATTCCAAAATAATCCCCCCCCCATTTAAGTACAATTATTTTTATAATTATGGTACTAAAGACATAAAAAAAAATTTTCACTTATTTTGATTCAATCATGACAACAATAAATTTATTTATTTATTTCAATTCATTGATCAACTTTCTAAACACAACCCATAAAGAAAGCTCTAAAATTTCAAAATATGGATACATGTGAGAAAACACTTATATCCATATGAAACACCTAAAAACAAAAATTTCAAAACCAAAATTATAATTAGCTAAACAAATTAAATGGAAAATTATTCACTATGCAATCAACTGAATGAAATTTAATTCTTTTTGCAAATCAGTAAACTGATAGCTTACTATAATATCAGAACAACAACATGGCCAAATATATTAATTTTGTGGCAGAATGACTGATGTAAAATTTTGTTCACAATTATAATTACCATCCAGGCCATTTTTTGCTCAATGGAAACTTATTCACCTGACACAAAAATATAGTCAGATTAAGTATATGAATTGTATTTTGACTAACCAAATTGGAAATACCTTAACTGCAGTGGCTAACTTTTTTCAGTTTTTCATATTCTATTTAAAATAGATTATTCTTATTTCTTTGTTTTCTTAACTTATCAAACAAGTAAAATACAAGAGATATTCTTGATAAAATATTTTTGAGATTTCAAAGTTTTAATTATCTAACTTACAAAAAGACATCCGATTTATTTACTTAAAAAAAATCAAATTGTTTCAAAAATCATAAAGCAATTAAATCAAAATAATTGATAACTTTGGCCTAAGCCATTTTATTTTCAGAAAAAATCACATCTTTCTCAATAATCAGACACTAATTTTTTTGAAGGTTTTGATGTGAATGCTACTTTTTACTTAATTTACATTTCTTTATGCTAACTTGTATCATTGTCATTAACACATTTTACAACTCAATCAGATAAAACGGGGGAAAAAAAACTTTTAAAAACAACAATTTAAAGCAAAGATATGTTTTATCTTTCAGTGTTCTTGGCAGTGAATTATTTTCAATTATGTGGATTCCAGAGACAGTTGTCTCCACAATAAGCATAATTTTTTTTAACTGACTACTGAATTCTAAAATTAATCAAGTTATTTAAAATATTAGTTTTCAGGTTAAAATGGAAGGTTTCCTTCCTTCCTGCCTTTTCCCTTCCCTTTTTTTTTAAACGCTTATATGGAGGGAGAATTCAAGAAAGTAAACACTAAAAGCCAATTAAATAAAAAAGAATAAAATAGAAGCACATAAGAATATTTTAAGATTGTTTGAAAACCATCATGCATCTAAAAAAAATTAATTTATATAAAGTATAATTTCTTAAATACAAATTTCTTCTTGCATAAATTTTAAAAAATTATCATAGGAAGTTGTAAGAAATTGTGCAAAATCATAAATTCTAAAATAATCCATCAACTGTAAAAATAAAGCATAAGAAAAAATGAATAATAAGTGGTTTTATGTCAAGATATTTTAATTTTGATTTAAGATTAACTAACATAATGAATTTTACAGACATGAAGAATTATATTTAAAAATAATGCTGAATACTGCAATCTAATAACAAATTTTAGTAAATTAAAATAAACCTTAAAAATACTGAATAATATTATCAGATATTATGAAGTCACTGTGAAAGATAATATTAAAATGTGAAGAAAAAAAATTTATGATATGAACAAGAGAAAAATTTTACTTCAATAAAAATAAAAGCTTAAATAAAATTAGATTAGATTGGATTAGATTAATCCTAGCATGTCTACTGTTATAATTAAAATTATCTAAATATCTATACATTTGCATGCTATTACCAAAAACAAACTAAACAGTAACAAAATGAAAAACTTATTTTTAGTCTTTCAAAATATTTTTGATGCAAACTAAATATTACAACTATATTTGGAACAATTCTTAAAAAACATTAAACAGTAAATAACATGAAAGCCTACAATTTTATAAAATTATAATTTAAAAATTTTATACTTTTTATAGAATTATATAATTAGGTTATATAGTGAATTTATAAGATTTTTTATAGAATGATATAATTTTAAATATACATAATAGATTGTGTCCAAACAAATTTCTTTTCTAAGGAGGATTAAATATTTTGTTACTACCTTTAAAATAGCACAAGGACTGTTAGACTTTAATTAATCTCAAATTGTAAAAACCAGCATGTTCCAAAAATGATTTCATAAACTCATTTACATCACTGCAACATAAGTTTCTTAAATATAATACAGAGCAGCGATTAATTATCAAAGATGCTATTTCAATTTATTGACAATATTTGCATGCAGTTAAGCCAACAAAAATCACCAATGACATGCAGTCAATACATAAGTATTGTTTCCTATTTTATGATCAAAATAAAAATTGTAAAAACAGGCTAAATTTAGTACTTTTCTCCTACATGGCACATCATTAATTTATTATTTTAAAATTTATCCAAGAAAATAATATTTTAAATCCTCACCATATGAAATAAATAAAAATAATATTAGTCAAAACAGCTTTGCCCATTTCTAGATAATATTTCGAAAATTCATGACAGCTGCAATCTACAAAGAACAGTGTCACCGATTCTGTATGGGAATCAGTTTACACTGCAGAATCAAATTGTTCTGAGAAGTGATACACAAAGCAGTTCTCTAAGCATCCCTTCATTTGGATGCTCTTAGCTTTCTTCATTAAGATGAGGAATGAATTTCAGTAGTGATATTTAATTTAATTTTGCTAAAAATTTGGAAAGAAAGTATGAAAAGTTTTTAACTAATCATAATAGCTAAATTATTGCATGAATCAACATATTAGTATGTAGGATACGGAAGGAGAGGTTGCAAGTTG
This sequence comes from Argiope aurantia, assembly GCA_026543865.1. Taxonomy (NCBI): domain Eukaryota; kingdom Metazoa; phylum Arthropoda; class Arachnida; order Araneae; family Araneidae; genus Argiope; species Argiope aurantia. The sequence continues at coordinate 1,792,144 of JAPMOR010007077.1, forward strand.
AAGATGATTACTATTAGGAAAACAGAAAAAAAAAAAAAAATCAAATGTAAGTGATTAAATACCAAATAAAAAAACATAACTAAGGACTTAAATACATTTCATCAAAATTAAATGTTTAAAGCTAAATTTGACAAGTTGAAAATAAACTGACTTTCACCAAATGAATGTGTAATATTGTTGCAATTAATATCTATTGATAATGATCAGTTACTGAATTAGCATGAAAAGTATCAAGAAAAGATATCTGTTATACAATTTAAACATTTTTATACATGCTTCAAAAATGTTAAAATATAAGATAGAATTGCATTTATCCAAACTGCATTTCTGAAATATTGACTTGGAAACTTTTGAAATACGACCATACTATTTGGCAAAAATTTAATTCCCAAATTCTATCAGATACGAAAATAAAGCTTATCAAACTTCAAATACATATTTAAAATGCTACATAATAGAACAATAATAACTTTAAAGAAGGTAAGGAAAAAATTCAATGAATTACAATCTGTTTAATATATATTTAATAATTAATCTTAAAACACAAGAATCTAATTTTTTACTTAAGCTTATGCTATATATTATATGAATTTAAGATAAATTATATGAATTTAAGATAAATTATATGATTATATGAATTTAAGATAAAATTAGCTTGCATCTTAATTAATCTTATACTTGATATTTAAACACTTTTAACAATAAAAGATAAGAGTCAACAAAGGATTTTTTAAACAATCGTTTAAATACAACTAACCAACTGATTCATTAATCTTGCATTTTTCAATTTATAATTTCAAATAAATGTCAATAAATATAAAGCAACAAAGTACCGAGACCATATTACTGAAATTTACTGCCAAGAACATTTTTATACCGTAGAAATGTATTAATTTTGGAAATTATTTAAAACTAAAGTAACAATGCAGTTTATTTTGGCAACTTTTAACATTTAAAAAACAGTTTTAGTTTAAGACTAAGAAACAGTAGTATACGTGTATTTATATGGAATTAAACTACAGAAAAATTCATTAGGCATTTTTGAATGATAGTAGGTACTAATTCAAAAAACGCCATGAAAATATTTGAAGCATTAAAAAAACTAACCGTTTCTGATTTCAGTAAATCTGAAGTGTCCGTTGCTGTTCCATTCATATATATTTGCTCTTTTGGATGAGATGAATTGTCATTTTCATCATTAAGCCCTTGAAACTGCAGTCCATTTACTATAGCAGATGTCATGATGAGTTTGAAAAGATGAGTAACTTGATCAAATAACGATGAAATATGCTTTCACCACTTTCTATTAAAACAATATAAAAACCACTTAAATAGTTCAATTTAAAAACAGTTTATATAAAATCACATCAATGTTGTCGTGCCTCTCCAATGTGACATTACCAGCATTGAATTATTACACTTTTTACAGACTGACAAGTATGAAAACAAAGAATGAAATGAATGAATTTCGACCAAGTACCCGGATGCACGCTTTCAGTGATCAGGGGCGGCGGGGGGATAGCACATTCCCTGCATCGCAACACATCACTTCAAGATGGATTTTCCAATACAACATCTGCGCTTGCGCGGGAACCGAGAGAAGACAAGCGGCTACATCCAGCAAAATACCTTCAAGAATCCTATTGTATCATTGGCTAATGTGTCAGGAATGTATTTTTATCATATGAGCCAATAAAAGAGTACGAAATTTTAAAAAGCTCTTTTGCAAACGTAAGAAATGCACTTCTGTCATTATATTGGATTGAAAATTAGAGAATCTGAATCTCAGTAACTCTATTATCATTGATTCTAATAAAAGTATTCTAAAAATAAATTGCAATAAGATTATGACGTCATAGTACGTCCATTTCATAGAAGACCTGATTCGTCAGAAAAGATTGCGTCTTGATTTGTTTGTTATGGGAGCTGGATACAATAGCTGGGTCATCATTAATAGCGTTACTGTGCAATCTTACTTATAAATGTATTATGAGAAATAAACAATATTATGCAATGCATTTGTACTAATTACTTTCTTTCTGCGATCATTTTTTTATACTTCCAACTATCTACGCATTTCATTTATCCTGAACAAATAAATGAATGAGATAGTATGTAAATATTTTTTCTTCGAAACTTTATTAAATGCAGCATGTCATTATAAGAATGAATTGTTATTTTTATCCCGATGTAATCTCGCTAATCTGAAACGGTTGAAGGTATGATACAATCATTCAATTCTTTTCTTTTGTACTTTCTGGATTTGTGTTTTGAATTACGTTTTTACGCAAATGACCATAGAAAAATACATTGCATGGTTTGAAATAATTTTCACATATTCACAATAATATGGAGAAAAGTACCCTAATTAAATCAAATTTGAAATTTTATTGATTGTAGAAAATATGTAATGCAAAACATATGATTTTAAATAATACAAATTAAAAGGATTTAATAATAATCAAATAGGCATCGCGATCCATTTGTGAAATTGCCTTTAACTCAGACCAATGAAATTAAGATTTCAGTGAATGAAATATGAATTACATAAAATGTAGGTAATTTTAGGATAAGGTTATATCTTAATTTTTTTTCAGTTAATTCGATACTGCTATTGAGTTTTGCCTTCAAATTTAATTTGTTTTGTAGTAATTGCTCTGTCATTATTATGTGCTAGCTATTGAAAAGTGTAAAATAAACGACATAGTAAGCTTACAATCATCTATATGTTTAAAATAATAAGAAACTTACTGAACCAACCGCTCAGCACCCATTACTAATCCGATTTGGTCAACATTTGTTTCATAAAAAAGCTCTTGACTTCAGAATATGCCATCAGTGGTTGTTTGCTTTCCTCCACTCCCCATTTTCAATAGGAATCCGGAAAATACCGCTTCTATAAAAATTCTGTATGCAAAAAACGCACGAAAGAGTTAGCTAACCTCAATTACTGGATATATCTAAAACTATATATCGACTATAACAGCCCAGAAATGATTTTTACATCATCCTAAAATTCAAAAAAAAAAATATTTTTGCAAGGATAGTAACTAAACATTCGTGAAAATTTTTTCTGAATTTCAGCAATCTTTCTTTTTATTTTGGCTAATTAATAGCAATAGATTAGATTCAAACTGCACAAATTATATACTATTGCGTCAGTGATGATTATTATTGCGTCAGTGATGACGATGATAAATTTAATTTTGCACTATTTCTTTCAAAAATTTTAATTTCAACAATAAATCAGTTTGAATCAGTACATTCACTCTCATTCAAGATACGAAAATTAAAATTATTTCTAAGATAATGTTCTATAAAACACAATCTATAGTGGGCATTATTTTTCTATTTTTTTTTCAAACATAACAACAAATTTATTACCTTTTTGGTCTTTTAGTAATTTGTTATAAAGGTCAGATACTCAATGTTGTATGAAAAAGCATATTAATTGGAAAACATTGAAACTATAAAAATTTTCACGTCTCATAAATTTTCCGTATGATGAAAGAAACTACTATATATGGTACGGAAAAACCGTTCCTCTTTCCATATTTAATTTGCAGTTGCTTACATTCTTCAAATATAATTAACTCTGACTTGGAATTCATAACGAAATTTGAAATACTAAATGAAAAGTTGAGATCAGTGTATTTATAATGAGTTTAATTAAAAGTTGATGGCCTTTTGCTGTATAAATTAAATGGGACATGACTGAAAGACAATCTGCATCTCACCCTCACCTTTTCCGATTGTGCTATAGAATGACAAAAGACCTGCATATGAGCTGTTTATGCGTCATAATATTGTGGGAAAAAATCGAAGAGGTATTTTGGATACCTTCTTTTAGACTGGTTTGAAATTGATATCAAACAACAAATCTAGTTACAAACCAAACATGCTAGTTACATTCCGAATTTCATTCGTCTGAGTCATTATGATTTTGATTTGTCGCGTTTATATTCATTCAAATATGCAGAAAAATTGATGCTCAACTCTTTGCGTACTTTGCTTCAAAATTTCATACAGATATATATTTTAGATGCTTAAACGGTATATGAAATTCTTACTATCGTAGAAGTTAAATTTAGAGCTAGTGGATTTCGCCTAAATTTTGATAGAAAGCAAGGAAAGCGCACCTAATTTCATTCATCTAGCTCAAAGCGTTTTTGAGTTTCGTTTCCCCTTATCTAGGTCATTCAAACAGATATAATTCCAACATTATACATATCAGACTCAAGGAAGTTGAAATATGTCAAAATCTAGTGATCAAGTTTTTTTTTTTTTTTTTTTTTTTTTTTTTTTGACAATTACAATTTTTTTGTATATTTTGCAAACAATAAAGTAAAAAAGACACCAATAGCTTTTAGTGCTCTCATTCAATCGTTCTTCCAAATACTAGCCTCATTTATTATTCTAATCAGGCAAGAATGGTCCGTTAGAATATCATACAGGTAAATAAAATCATCCTATAAATAAATATACTGAAGATACAAAATATCCTATAAATAAATATACTGAAGATACAAAATAATAATTTAATCTAAAATCTTCGTAATTTTTTTTTATTTTAGCAATATTTAAATTTTTAATATTTTCGTAAAACTTTACAGTTTGAAAATTAGATGGAAAAATTCCCGTTTTTTGAGTCACTACAGCACCGAATTCAGGAAATAAGTTAGTTGGTTTGTTAAAACTGCAACTCAGAAAATAAAAATTGAATTAATATTTAAACTTTATTGCTGTAAATGAATTTTCTTCATTTTTTTAAAAAAATAGATAAACTTCATGTTTTTTTAAAAAAATAGATAAACTTCATGTTTTTTTAAAAAAATAGATAAACTTCATTTAAAAAAAAAAGATAAACTTCATTTTTTAAAAATCATGCATAAATTATGTAAGCATGTTTTAGCAGTTGCATGACCGAAAAAGAAACTTTTGAAATTGTAGCTTCAATTTATTTCATCATCAAAGATATATAATGTAAAAGGAAGAAACGATGAGTTTACATCGTGACACAAAAACAGAAGAGCAAAAGAGACCGAAAATTTTCCTTCAATGGTTCTTACAATGAGATTTGTTTAGGGATTTCTTTGACACGTATCGATTTAGAATAGGGAAATTTAGGTATCTTTAAAAGAGTGTTACAAGAATCATTATCCCTTCACGTGTAAGCGTGAGAACCTGCTAATTTCAACATTTTTATTGAGCACGTGTAAAATCAATTAAATAAAAAGGATTGGATCAAGAAATAAGAGAATATTTTGGAATGAAGTTAATATGGGCCAAATTAAGATAAAGATTAGGAAATCAATTCAAAAAAATTGGAAGGAGTAAAATATCTAATGATTATGTTTGTGTGATATCAAAACTGAAACTTTAGTCCACAATCTGAACAAACTTTATGTTTTTTGTGAATAATTCTATATATTTATTTTGTGAAGTACACGATTAAAAAGAGAAAATACGTCGATATAATTGAGACTTCATATCTGATTATCAGGATTTCTTCCGCGCTAAAAATACTTCCATGAAATCGACGATAGAAGTTCTATTCAGAAGAATCTTATTCAGAATTTTTCCTTTCATAAAGTTTCAAAATGCTTATCACACTGATATTATATTTGATTTCTGTATTTTAAGGTCTTCTTGTTAAAAGTAAATATATCTATTTTGCAAAATTTCTTAAAAAGCAAAAAAAAAAAAAAAAAAAAAAAAAACCTAAACATTTTTTAAACATATATATAATATTGTTTTTCTGTTTTAACCAACAGTTCTGCTTAACGAGCGCGTTCTAAGATACCAAAAAGAAATTGCAGGGATACATTTTTAGAGGGTGGGTGGACGAGAGATGTAGTTATAGTCAATAGCATATTGAATGCGTTTAATTTTGATGTAAAAAATGGATTTGTCAGGTTTTGGAGAAAAAAATTAAACAAAAAATATTTATTTTCGAAATTTCATTGTAGATGAAAATTTAGTTAAGTGTCTTTTAAATTTAAACGAAGTTATATGAACCACAGTTTCCATCTAGGCATTTGAATGCATTTAAATCCTCAATGAGTATGTCATCTTCTGTGGAGCGTTGTATTACATTTTGAAATCGTTTAATTTCTGTAATTATTGATCAATCGTTGCCGAAAAAGGTTGAAAAGAAATATCTCATGTCATAAAACTTTTCCCGCTTGAAAGAAGTAGGAGATTGGGATTTATAGCATCAATGGCTCTTATCCCCTTTTTCCAGATGAAGAGAGCAAAAAAATTATATCAATAAGCACACGAGCGCGCACATACACAAAGACGAAGTTTCAGTCAGTTAACAGTTACAAGCAGTTCCGCTGATGCGATTTAGTCCATATTCGAGATTCTAAAATTCCAGTGAAAAGACGAGGACGAATAAAACTGAGGGCAGTGACTCAAAAAGGCCGCAACAGAATGTGATCAATAAAATTAATAGATATTGAAGTGTTTCAATGCTTGAAGATAAACTTGTAGATTGGTTTGTTTGCAGTTATTTTACACAAAACATTTTTGAAGGAGATAGCTTGTCTATCTAACTGTAGAAAAGTCCACAACTTATCTCTATAATATGTATACTTTTTGCAAGAGAGAATTGTGTTCAATGTCATTTAAGCTATTACGTTCATGACAAAGGGGTCATTTTGGAGATTAAAACGATTCAACAGTCGTGGTGTTATAATTGTTTTGCTGATTAGTCTGGCCAAAACAACATCTTCCTTTCGATTTTTGAACCCGGAAGATAATGCTTCAATGCTAGGGATGTCTCCTAACGAGTTGAAATATGTACTATTTCTATAATTACTGATTGTGATCTGATGCGATGCTTTCTTAGGTTTAAAATTATATCTTCAGGAGAGATCCATTCAATCCAAGGTGTATTTTCTGCAACTTCTTTGGCTAAGCTATCTGAAAGCTCGTTCCAGATTATATTCGAGTAACCAGGTACCCATAGGAAGGATATTTTTTTATTTAGTTTGGCTAAAGTTTCAACTTTGGTGGTTATACGTTGAATAAATTTTGGCGACTGAATGGCGATATTTTTCAACGTTGTAATCGCAGAGTAGCTATTTATAAGAATCAGACCATCTTTTCCAGGAGCGACGAGAACATCTAGTGCTTCAGCAATGGTCAAACTTTCTGAAGTAAAAATGGAATTGACAGGATGGATTCGAAACATAAATTTTTGGACAGAAGAAAAACCAGCAATTGAGGTGTACTGGAGAGTTTAGGATGCATCAGTAGCAATAATAAAATGATCAGGAAAGAAATTCCGAATTAAAGTAATTATTAATTTCAGTCAAGGGCAGATTTTTATTTTGATATTTAATATCCATAAGAAAAATTTCAGTTAGTCGGTGGGTTTTCAGGCAAGGTGATAATTTGGTTGGTAGAGGTGTTTAATTTCTTGAGAATAAACAAATTATGAGAGTACTCTGTTAGAAGTGGAGAATGTACACCATTAGCTATTTGCTTAATAAAAAAACTGGGAAGCTAGTCACTTGATTTTTTCAGCACGAATTTCCTGAGAAGCAATTTTCAGAAGGACAACATTCGGGGTTCATTTTGGGAGGTTTAAAGGAATTCTCAGAGCTATAGTTTGAATAGTGTTGCATGTTTTAAACTAAGTCTCGGAAAACCTGTTGATTAGGGTGAAACCATAGTAAAATATGCTGAAAATGCTATTATTTGTGATATTATCTTTAGCCCTGGTGCCATGGTTTTTTAATGCTAATATTTTGAGACCATTCATCTTTTTTAATGCATGATTTCTGAGATTTTTAAAGATTACTGAGATTTGATTCTTTTTAGAAAATTGAATACCAAGAAATTTAATCATTTCATTCCATTTTAAAGAGTGTCCCGCATAAGAAATGCGTGAATAAGTTGCAATTTTTTCTGAGACAATTCAGCTATTGCACTTTTCGCTGGAGTAATTTCTAGTTTCCAATAATTGCTTCACTTGTATATATTTTTCATTGTATTTTGTATTTTTCTTGATAATGATTTCCCAGGAATGACGGTTGCAGAAGACAAAGATATTATCCGCAAAGAGAGTACATTCAATCCCTTCCACTATGGTTTCATGGAAATCATGCATATAGATAACGAACAGAATTGGTGAAAGAACACTGCCCTGAGGTAACCCTTTGTTCAGTATTCTATTACTAGAAAGGGAGTGCCACCAGCAAATCTGGAAAGTTCTGGCTTGTAGGAAGTTGAAAAACCACTTTGTTATATTGACTGTTATACCAAGCTGTAAGCATTTAAAAATAAGGCTGTCGATACTAACAGAATCATATGCACTTTTGATATCGAGATTCACAGCAACGAAGTATTTTTTTTGTGAGCTTTTGCGATTTTTACCTGTATATTGTAAATTGTAGTTTGGTTATCTTTGAAGGATATGAAGCCATGTAAGCTATTGTGCAGTTTTTGTTACAAATTAGATAATAAGTAATGCGTCGAGTGAGAATACGTTCAAAGACTTTGCAAAAAACTGAGGTTAGAGCAATGGGCCGATAGGAAGAAACTTTGGTTTTGTCTTTGTTAGGTTTCGGAATCGGAATAATTAAAGCGTTTTTCCATTGTTTGGGGATGTTGATATAGTTTCAAAATAATTTGAAGTTGATCGTTATTGTGAGTTTTGAACCAGATGACTGGGATATTGTCAGCTCCAGAAGTAGAGTTTTTAGTTTTATGGATTGCTTTCTTAAGTTCCCAAATTTCGAATTTGCTATTGAGGGAGGAATTCATTCCAGATAAATCCAAGGGAATAGGTTCAATATTTGTATTTTGATTAGAAAAAGTCTTTACAAATAATTCACTTTGGTGTGCAGGATCACATATATAGCGATTATTTTGTATAAGAATGTTGTTGTTTTTAGAGTTCGGATTTGTGTGATTTGAAAGTTTATTTAGAATTTAAAAGAACATTTTTGGATTAGGAAATATTGTGCAATTTTTTCCCAATATTCTCTTTTCACTTTTTTAACGTGAAAACGTAGCCGACTCGCAAATTTTTATATTTTATCCAATCTGTCATAAAAAATGTTTCTGATTGCTTTTTATTCGAAAATACTTATTGAGCTTTTCATAATTATGACAAGAAAGATTCCATCTAGGAGAATAAGATTTGCACGACAATGGTTTATATGCAGTATTTTGGGTTATTATCTTAGTTGTATTCACCGTAATTCCTTCAATGGAGCATTGGTTGGCATTACTAAGAATTTCACGTGTTTGTTGTGTGATCCTCGTCCAATTAATTGTTTTTAAGATGCGACTGACACTTTCTATAACTGACCAGAAAACAACTATTGGGTTATGATGGCTATCGAAAGTTTAATTCATCACGTAACAAGAGGTTTGATTATGAATATCAGATGAACAGAGAGTAAGATCTAAGAGATTGAGTTCATAAGTGTGCGAATCCTGGCAATTAATGTACTTTTCGGGATTGGCTATCATGTGTTTCACCACATAAATGACAGATTTGTTTGGTGCAAATTCTAGTTGGATGCAAGAAATTGTGACATTTCAGGTATTGTCTAGGTTTAACAATAAACTTCAGGTTTTTTTTTTTGTTTGTAAACCAAATCTTTATGAATTCTGGTAACGCGGTACCGAGTATTACAAAGAGAACTGGAGAAAAGTCTCGAGTCGAGTTAGGTTAAACAAATCTTCTCATTACTGCGTGTTAGTTCGTCAGTCAGTTCATCAAGAGAAGTTTGAGTGGGTATGTCAAATATAAGGAAACTATCAGTCACATTTTCCCAAATGACTCCGGTCGAAACTGGGATATCAATAATTTTATCCAAGCTTATGACTTGGGCAGCGCACACGGGATCTAATTTTGTGAAAATGATCTTGCCTTGTCTTGTGAATTTCATGTTTAAAATATTGCTGTGCCGATTTATATGCCTTTAATGTAGACTTGAACGAGGAATTTTGGATGAAGGATCTCTGTTGTATACAATTAGGTTTATACCTTCATATTGCCTTTGGCAGTAAGTTCATTAGTGGATTTTCCAGTCTTAAAGAAGTTTACGTTATACAAAAATTTAGAGCAGGTAATCTTACCTAATGCCCAGAAGACGAAAACAAAAAGCTAAGGGAAACAAAATTAATTGGAATAACTAAACTTTGAGAGCACACAGTACGTTACGCACCACCAACCTCCATAAGACTCCCTTGTCCCACTACAAAACGTTTCTTTGGTTATAAACGCTCTTCAATTTAAACTCTGTTGGATCCACAGAGGAAGAGAATCTTTTTCCGTCATTAGATCTTCCTATTGTTTTCGTATTATTTTTTTTCTTACCAGATGTTTCCATCAGCATCGATACATTCAGTTTTATCGATTGAATAATCATTTATTAAATATTTGTTCAACTGAAAATTCCATTCTAATATGCTATTTACTAGAAAACTTTCAAAACTGTTGAAGTCTTAAATTGAATTTAACAACAGTACAGCAGCGTTCAAACAAAGTCAACTACTGCGCGCAATAGAAGACCACGCCTACTTCAGGTTGATCAAGTGACTATGATGGAAAAATACAATTAGTTGTTTGATCTTGTCACGTGATCTTCCTTCTACTGCACGGAAAACAGCCTTGTGTGGAATTTGCTTAACATGATTTCTGTATTTATGGAATTTTATGCTATGATTCTGTATTAGCAACCAAAGATAAATTTTACTGTAGGTACCATCATAGAAAATAAAAAACACAGATTTTGGAAAAAAAATAATATAAAGACTTGGCAATTTTTTATATCAAATTTTCTATCAAAATAGCTTTGTCTTTAAATATACTTTTAAAAATAAAATATATTATTTAAATAATAGTTATTTGTAATAGATATCTAACAAAACAATAGATAAAATACTTATCATGAAAACAATCATGATTTTTTTAAGCTTCGAATTAATTTTCAGCATTATTTGATATATAGAATGGCAACAACGTATTGTTTATGCTCTACTTTTTTTTTTCCTTCTTGTCTGCTGAATTTAAATGTTAAGGGATGAAGATCTTTGTTGTTTGTAAACCAGATGGGGTTTCTTCGAGTTTCAGTACTTAAAGTTTAAATAGTAATTTATATATACTTTAGTCAGTTATCCTTTTTTAAAAAATCCAATCAGTTATCACATTAGATAATAATTCGTGGGAATCTGTAACAAATGTTTACTATCAGGTCATGGAAAATGAAAATTCTTTTCTGTTAATGGTTACTGGTCAAATAGAGTCAGCTGAGGTAATTGATATCTAATAAGAAAAATAAATAATTTTATTTTTAAATAATTTTAATGACACTTTTTGATTTCTGAGTTGTTAACATTTTATTATTATGCTGGTAAGCTATTTAAGACGTAAACTTTTTTTTTTCTCCTACATGTGCATTGCTTTTTCCATCTGGGGAATTCAAGCTTTATTACTTTCCCGTGTTTTACTTATGATCATTTGGAAATAAATCATTCTCTTGCTATTTGATGACTTAAGTTCCATTGAATTGAAACTATTATGTTTATAATCTTCAATTTGTAATCTTCATTATGAATTGCAGCTTATTTTTTAGAAATTATCATACTATAAATTTAATATGCGATTAATTATAATATAACAGAATTCATAAAAATATTTTTTTAATTGTGTGGTACCAGATACAATTTGTAGAATTTAATGTATAAGTGAAATGATTAAATTTGTAATAATTTAACAATTTTATGAAATTATTTAATATGGATTATTTTGCATGTTTAGTGTTTTCTTCTTGAGTGTTTTTTTAGTAATTATCTATATAAGTCAATAAATTTATAAAACTATGAAATTTGTTTAATTTCATCTATATTAATGATTCTGTGTTTAATGGAATCTTATTTAACTCATTTTAAAATTCTGAAAAAATTTATTCTAGTTTCCTGAGATTGATGATTTATATTGTAAACATTGTTTTGTATATGGATCTGATTGGATGGTAACTGCAGTGAGTATCTTTTCAAATTTGTAATCTTTGGATTAAATTCATTTTTCTGCATATTGAAAAATTTGCAAAATATAAAAAAACTGAAATATTTAAAAAAATTTATTAAAAAATGGAAATAAAAAATATAGTTTTTAAATTTTAGTTAATGATGCAAAAGCATTGATAAATTCATAATTTGTGAATACTCATGACTAAAAAGAATTCTATATTTTTTCCTGGATATGTTTCATAATTGTTTGCTTAGTTTATCATTTTGAAAAATTTAGAATATATTCTCTTTTATGTTATGTTCTTCATATTTCTGTGCAATATGAGTTACAACCATTAGAAATGAATACATGTATTTTTAAATGCTCAAGTAACATTATGAAAAAAAAATATGCATTTTTATCTTTTATATGTAAAAATGAGAATCAATTTTATGAATTGTATGTACACTTTCTCAGATTTTAACAAAAATGCTTGAATAGTGTTATTAATTTAGTGTTTTTTAATTCCGTATTTTTGGAAGGACTATATGTAAGTGCTATACTATAATTTTTTTTTATCATAATGAAGCTTATAGAATCTATATGTGGTACAATATAGATATTTATTTCTTATTCTACACCAAAACTACTGTAATTGAAATATTCTGCATAACTATCTGATGATATTGCTTGAAACCTATATTTCTTTTATTTGTTTGAGATATGTTAAAAAGTGTTAACTTTGCTTATTAAGATAGTTTGATCAACATATCTTACAGAATCAATTATAAAATAAATCCATTCATGTGATTTTAATACAGTTAAATACAAATTTTAAATACATATACCAAATCATTTAATTGGCAAATATTTACTATACTCTAATATATGAAATACTAGCTGCGTTTGGTGACCAGTCGATTGGTCAGAATTAATGGTCAATAAAATTTTCAATTAAATATTTAATGTATTTTATTTTAATGGCTTTAAAAAAACATATTTGAGTTTCCAATTTTGATAGTTATATACTTAAAGTGTTTTAGAAGCTCATTGCACTATGCATTACCTTAATTTTCTGTCATCTCCCTTAAAATTTTAATTTGAAATGGAAGTGATTAAACTTCAATTAACCAAAAACATTTTTTTTTTTCAAAAATCAAACTTGATTTTTAAAAATATGAGTATAGGAGATTGAATCATTCAGCATTGAAGCCTTGTATCATATGAATATTTTTTATAATTTATTTAATATCTTGAAATATTTTTTTGAATAAAAATTTTTCTGATTCAATTTTACAATAAGAAGTTACAACAGGAAAGCAATTTTAAATGATAACAAAGATAATATATTTTTATACATTCAGTTATATTACTGGAAAGAATAGCTGTTTTTAAAAATGAATGCTCTTTAAAAAAGTTAATTCTTAGTTGTAAGTGCAACAAAATTTCAGAAAAGTATAGTAAAAGTATATTTTCAACTAAAACCTATTCATTATGGAAAATAAATTATATCTTCATACCGTCATCTTTAAGAGTAGAAGGATGAAATATGTGTATCAATAATGAAAATAATTTGAATTTCTTTACAATACTGAAATATACATGCTCAAAATATTTTTTAATTACTAAGTATTGATAAATTTTTTTTAACTCATTCAAATTGCATCATTGAAATAACAATCTGTTTTACTTTTAAGATGGTGTAAAAATCTTTCTGGGCTGTAATGATTTTGGAAGCTATTTCATTAATTTTTAATTAAAGTTATAAAAAAATTGCTCTGAGTTTCAAATTTTTATCTTCCAAAATATATGTGTACTAGTGTGGTAAGTGTGCTAACACATACACATTTGACTTGATTAATAATAAAGATAAATGTGTATGTAGGCTAATGTTCAACAAGCCAAATTGTTTGACCTAGAGTTATTGAACTTGATGCAAATATACTTTGAACTGTAAAAATGCAAACTTTTTGTTTTTTAATTGGAATTTTTGTTATTTAATAGTTAAGTGAAATTTTGAATTTTTTTATCCACCATAATTTTCAAGAATATTATAGTATAAAAATGATTTTTATATCATCTAAAAATTAAAAATACTCCCATCTATTATGATATCAATTTTTGTGTTGTATTTTCCACTTTTAATTAAATTAATTTTTTTACATATTTTATACAATATATTTTATTTCTGAGTTGTAATCAAATCTTTTTCATTGGTGCTACCAATATTTTTATTATGAATTTTTTCCCTTTGTTGGGGATCAAGTTATGAAGATTGGACTTATTTTTCATAATAAGTTTCAGCACAAGATTTGTTTTTAATAAAAGTTTCGACATTTTGCCGTACTTCTGATTAAGGTTAACCAGAATTGAGCAATGGTGAAATTATTTTAAAGGGTATTTTAAGGATTGCTTTTAATTCTTTAATATAATCGGATGTAGAAAAGTATTCATAGAATATTAGAAAAATGTGCAGCAGTATGAACAGAACAGTATTAAGCATCAAAAAGGGGTATAAGTTATATACCTAAGTTATATAAGGGGTATAAGTTATAAGTTATATAATTTGTTTAAAAATATTTTATTGAAGATCAAATTACACAAAATGCTTAATTAAAGTTCTTAGCAGTCATTAATTCTGCTGAACTAACTGGTCACAAAAATTAACTAGTGTTTAATATTTTTAGAGATTTAATTGATGATTACCATTACTGGTCCTAAAGAAAACTCTTTAACAAAATATGAGTAAGCCAGGTTCCTGAAACAAAAGTTTCACAATGAATTTGGCAATGAACAAGATATTGGAATTTCAAAACATTGATATCTTGTAATCGATTTTTGTGGTGATACATTTAGAAATATAAGTTCATGCTATGTTCTTTCAATTTGTGAAACCAAACACCAACCTGTTCATAAACAATACTAAAACAAATTCTTGATTTTTTTTTCTGGAACACCATTGTGCTTTGAAAAATATTTTACTGTATCTTTGGGAAATATTTTAAAATATATGTTTTTGATGCTGATAGTATCTATGCACGTTAATTTAATCTTATTTTTATTGAAATAAATTGCTTAATATTGACTCCCAATGCTTTTCTAAGAAGTATTAAATTTTTGTTTTTTAATTTTTCTAAATTTCTTTCCTTTCTTTCCTTAAAACTAGTCTTTTTCTGTAAAAAGTTTTTGATTTTTCAAGTCATCACTTCTGAAAGATTTTATATCTCAGGATTTCTACTCTAATCATAATGCAATTGCTATTTTTTTTTTTACTAGTCAAGTTAGGTATATATTTTATGTTAAAAAATAACCTAAATAAGGTAAATGATAATATTTCATTTTGTTTCAGTAAATTCTTTTACTTCTAAAAAATTATGAAGTGTATGTTTTATATAGTCCTTTGAATCATATATAATAAAATATTCTTGACCAGGGCCAACCATTTGGGGAGGGTGATGGATGCTATGCAGCAGGCCCTGCAATTGAGGGGACCTCAACATGATCAAGAACTAATCATTAATAATAATAATAATAATAAAAAATGTTCTGAAAGGCTATAGTGGGATGGAAAGAATACAGGAAGAAATTTAACTGGAACAATCGATGAGTTTTGAAATATATGAAGTTTATAGATATATTACAGTTCAGTGCAAGTCTGCAACATAATATAAACATAAAGTACGTAATTTACTTCACCTTCTAGGTTAGATTGCGTATATTATTTTGATAATTCATGCTATAAAATGTTTAATATTGTTGGGTCTAATCATGTCCATGTCAAGGAATTATCCCTGTGGATATCAAAACTCAGTTTCAAAAAACAAAATTAGAAGAAAAGAAAAAAGAAGAAAAGCTAAATTTTAAAAAGTCATAAGTATAACTGTTTTCTTGTCTACGAAGTATTTCTGGCGATGAAACTTCTTCGACTTCAGAAGTTACTATTTAAGCTACAACTGGAGAAGAAAGTTCCGCACAGGCTATACAGTCTTGCAATGAAACAATAGAAACTGTGAAAATATTTGAAGAACCATATGTTTATACAAATATGATTGAATCAGAAAATAACGACAAAAATGACAATAACAAATGTGATCAAGTGCTTATTAGAGATTCAAGTTTATGACCAAGTATTATAACTGATAAATTTAGAATGTTTTGTGTTAAAATCAGATCTGTGCAACAAAAACGAGTTTTTGCTAAAAATGCTGAAGGTAGATCATTTTCCACTACTTACTATTTTTTTTAAAGTGCTGAATGATGAAAATTAGTTTCGCAGATAGTTGATTTATTCAAAAACACAAGACTTGATATTTTGTTTTTGCTGTACATTATTTTCCAGAGGAAATGAAAAGTCTACGGGATTTATAGGTGTCTATAATTACTAGAGAAATTGATCAACTGTAACGCAAGATCATGAGTCTGTCACTTAATTCATTTACTCATTGGAAAGGATTACTGAAACAGACTAAATTTATGTTCAACTATTGATAAAAGAAATTAAGTTAATATAAATAAGGAAACAGAATGATTTAAATTAAAATCAATTATTTCAAAGAATTGTAGGTGTGATTCTATTCTTAGCATGCAATAATCTTCCACTTCAAAGAAACCATAAAATAATAAAAATGCCTAATAATGGAAATTTTTTAAGTTTATTCGAATAATTTACTAAATACGATTCTGTGTTTATGAATCTTTATGGATCATATTAACAGAATAAAAAATTCCAAAAATAGAATTGTCCATGATTTAGCACATATATCACATCAAATTATTCCTACATTAGGAAATGAAGTTCTTAACAAAATTAAAGACAAGAGAAAAGTAGCCACATATTAAAGTATCCAAATGGATTCTATTTCTGATATTTTCCATACAAAATAAACTTCAGCCTTCAGTCAGTCTCTCAGTTATGTAAATTTTGACAAGAAAAGATTAAATATAAATGAGTTCATTTATAGGGTTTATTGCAGTAACTGATGTGACTGGAGAAGGACTAACAAAAATTCTATTGAAAAGATTTACTTAGCTTGATTTAGATATTATGAATTCTAGAGGGCAGGCATATGACAATGGTAGTAACATGAAAGGGAAATATAAAGATGTACAATCTAGAATAATTTCTCTAAACCCTCATGCAATTTATGTGCCCTGCCTACAACACGCTTTTAATTTATTAATTTGTGATGCTGCGTCTGATGATGATGGGAAATTCTACAAAAGCTCTTAATTAAAGGCTCTTAACACATTACTCTTAAACTATTATGCCACATTCGTTGGGATGCCAAAATAAATATATGGTTAAAGTAGTGTATATACAGTGTGGTAAAACTTATAAGCCAGTTAACAGCTACGCTACATGAGCAATTGCTTTTGTATTGTGGTCATGTTACTCGGCTGCGATTTACAAGGTATCGGGTTCTATCCTTGCTCATATCAATCCGCATGAACATTCAACCTTCATACAGCTGTTGTGGCGCCATCTACCCACAGCAACCCAAAGTCTTCAGATTCACTTGATGCAACAACCACCCACACACGCTCGCCATAATTGCGTTTGCATTGTGCTCATGAGCAATTACTTTTATATTGTGGTCATGTTACTGGGCTATGAACAACAAAGTCCCAGGTTCTATCCTCGCTCATTACGTCTTGCTACAACAGTTTGAACAAACTTGTAATGCCTTAGAAGATTTTATTGATGCAAATAACAATAATATAGTGGTATCCAAAGCTAAAATATTGGATTCAATACAAGAAATGACATTTATTTTATTTTTAATAGTATGGTTTATAATATTGCCCAAAATTAGCACTATCAATAAACTATTTCAAGTAAAAACAATTGTTCTTGATTGGGCTTTTAATTTAGTCAATAAAATTAAAACTGAAATCCGAAATTTAAGAATAAAAGTTAGATAATTTTCTGACGAATTTGAATCTTTCAAAGCATTCTCCTGAAAAACGAATTCAAATATATATATATATATATATATATATATATATATATATATAATATTGAAACAGCAGAAGATAAAATTATAGAAAACCTGGTTGAGGAATTTAGATGTTATTTTTTAACTCTGTAACTGATACTGTTATTGTACAAATACAAGATAGATTTACAAGTATTTCAAATAATCACTATAATATAAAATATGATAACTTTAAAGAAAACATGAATTAGAAAAGTGTTTCGAAAAATTTGTAACCTTTTGTAATAATGCTGTAGATAAAAACCTAATCCAAATAATTGTTTGAATAAAAGGGTTGTAAATAACACTCATCACTTACTGCAATACATACTAATTAATAATTATAATGTTTTATTTCTAATGTTACTTTGTTAAAATTTTTCTTTACATTGCTAGTTTCTATAATTAACGCTGAGTGCTCTTTCAGCAAATTAAAATTACTAAAGAATAGTCTTCGGTCAAACATGTGTGCATAACACTTAAATGCTTTTGCTGTACTAAGCATCGAAAAAAAATTGTAATTTTCCTGAAGTAATTGATAATAAAAACAAAATCAAGCATTAAATAAACATACAATAGTAATATGTGTTCGTATTTTTTTTTTTTTACTTTGCAAAAAATTTAAAGCCCCAAATGATTTTTTGCAGATGGGTTCCTTCATAGAGAAGGCCGGCTGTGTTCTTGACACTCTAACCTTTAAATAAAAGAAACAGTTTAATATTCTGCAACCAAATCTAATTGAGTTCTAAAAAATTGATTGTCATTATTATTGGCCAATTAAATATTTTACTAATTTAGGCCAATCAGTATTGGTGAATATCTGATGAGTCTTTTAAAAAAATAATATTTGAAGATTTTATTAAATATTGATTCCTGTGTAATTTATATTAAATAGATACTAAATTTTACACATATTAAAAAAGAAAATATTGTCCATATGAAATAAAAGGTAGACTCAGTAGTGTAAAAACATTTTTAAAAAATGATTCAGTATATATTAATTGTCAGTTAAAAAATATATTAGCTGTATGACTTAGGAAAATAAATGTTATAGTAAATAACAAAACAGGAACTACTTTCAAATTGCACTATGAATATTAGAAAATAAGCATAATTATAAATTTAAAACCACAAATTAATGCAATGCACAATTTTTTTATTTTTATTATAAATAGGTTTTATCACAAGCAGTCATTAAAATAATTTAGTGCTTGTGACTTCATATTTTGAAAATATGCCACTAATCAAAGGTATATAAAAATGTTATATACATTTATATCAGGTATATAAATATGTTCCAACCTGATGCTAGGAAATTAGAGTAATTATAATTAAAATTTTGGCCCATGAATTCAGGGACATTCTGTATACAGATATATAATGCTGCCATTTCTATCAGATTAGCAAGCCTAAAGAGAAAGAAATTTTCAGACTCTTAATCAGCATTTTTTCATGATGACTAGTGCTATTTTTGGAACAAGAAATATATATTGATATTATTCAATTTAAAATTAATTACCTTTTCATGGCATAATTTCATTTCATCTGAAAGAGCTGACTGATATTGTATATTTAATGCTTTAGAAGAATGCCATTTTAAACTTTGTGCATGGTTGCTTTTGATGCAGAATTCAATTCCCCTCCCCCTTGTTACATATATAATATATACATGCAGTGATGGCCAAAATTGTGGACACTTTCAAAAATTTCTATGTTTTCTAAATTTGTATGCTTATAGAAAATTTAACGTTTCACAAAATGCAAACTCTTACCTGTCATTTTAAAGAGAATTTAATGCTCATTTTAATACAAAAAGCAAAATTCAAATATTTGCAGTACAAAAAAAAAAAAAATTGAGATGCAATTAGATACATTAAATGCTGATGACAGCAGTACTTAGTAAGGTGGCCGTTATTTTTTATTACAGCTTCACACTGATGTTTCATTGAGCTGACAAGAGTTTTAAGCTCTTCCTTCATTATTGTATGATGCCAAGAAACAATTATAGCCTCAATTAATCCTCTTTATTTGATGAACGCTTCATATGTATAAGAGCTTTCAAATGGTGCCCTAAGTTCTTGATAATTTTGAGGTCAGGACTGTTTCCAGGCCATTATAACAATTCAATGCTCTTTGTACTAAGCCAAACTTTCGATATTTTTGCTGTGTGGCAAGGAATTGAATCCTGTTGAAAAATAAATGATACATTGTTGGAAAAGAGATCACTGATGGAAGATTAAGTTTTGGCTCTAGAAAAGTGTTAGTTTTATTTTCTCATATTTAATACCTTATCGATAACTTGAAAGAGACCAATACCATCTGCTGACATGCATGATAAAATCATAACACTAACTGAGTTCTTCATAGTTGTCTGAATGCAGTCAGGATGTAGCTCTTTGCCTATTCTATCTTTTACATATTTTTGCCATCACTACTGAATAATAATATCTTGGTTTCATCACTCCTTATAACTTGTGACCACTGATTGTCTGTCCAATTAATATGTTCATTTGCCCATTGTAATCTTTTTATACACTGCTGTAAATTGAGATAAGGATTTTCTCATTGAATTCTACCTCTTAGTCCAACATTTAATAATTTTCTCCTGATTGTTCTTGAACTGACATAAATGCCAGCATCATTCAATTGACTTCTGTTGGCCACTGATGACATTCTTCTTTCTTGGAGACATAGTCTTTTTATTCTTCTGTTATGAACAGATGATGTGCTCCTTTTTCAGCCATTTCTTGTTTTGTTTTTTTTTGAATTTGTCTCCTGATATTGTAAACAAAACTTTTGGACTCGAAATGTAATTACTGAATCGCCCACCTGTCTTGCAATTTCAGCATAGGAAAACCACATTTTTATTCCATAATACTCTTAGTTCTCTTTCTAGGATGTCCAATTTATTCTTTTATTTGATGTCATTGCTTCTTGAGTAAATATTAGAAATATTTCCAAAATTCTTACTATGTATTAAAAAGTTTAACAAAATTTCTAACTTGCAATTTGATTACATAAAAAACAGTTTTTCTACTACAGAAAAAAGCACAATAATGACTTTTCCAACTTTAAACATGATGTCATCTTCTACTGGCAGTTATTAACATTTGATTACTGTCCAGAACAAGAACAGTGATTTGTCAGGAAAGTTAGAAATTATAATCCACTTCATCGCAGTGTTTGTTATTCAGATTAAAGTAAGAAGGTAAGTAAGATTCAGATTAAAGTAAGAAGTTTTTATATATTGCAAAGATTTGTATTTTGCTTTTTGTATTGAAACCAGCATTAAATTATCTTTCAAACGATATGCAAGAGTTTGCATTTTGTGGAATTTAACATTTTCTATAAGCATACAAAGTTAGAAAACATAACAATTTTCAAAAGTGTCCACAATTTTGGCCACTACTATATATATATAATAATATAGTATTTCTATTGATGAGAATTATTATTATCACTTTTTAAGCAATTTTCAATCTTTACAAAAAATATTAAATAGTATCTGAGATTTCATTACTAAATTTCCCTAATGCCATTCATAGTTTATAAATGCTTTGTTATATTTTATATTTAGGGTATAGAAGAAGGAATATCACAAATATCCAAGAAGAGTGAAGATGAAACGGGACAGTTTACATTTAATTTTCCATTAGATATTTCTTTTAAATCAACAAATCCATTTGGCTGTAAGTGTTATTTTGTTAATTTTTTTTAAAATTTCGTATTAACAATTGATATCTCAATAATTATAGTAATTTTTTAATACTATGAAGAATACTATTACAATTTATCTATATCAGTTTATGTAAAGAATGTGTATTTGTGTAACAATTTTAATATTCAATATAATAAAATATGCATTAAAAATGTCTTTCTAAATATACTAAAAATGTATTAAATAAAATACCTGTTTAATTTATAATCATTTGTCCATAAGATATTATTCAATAGTGTAATAAATAATAGATTAATGTAAAATTTAACACATATATGTTAATTTTTTCTTACTTTTTCTTATTTGCATTTGTTTCTTTCAAAGGTATTTTGTAAAAGATTCTTTATACTTTATGATATTGTTAGTGTTTTATAATTCATACAATAAACTATTAAATTTGTATTTCATTTTTCTTCAAAACTTCTTATTTATTAATTCAATAAAATCTGTATTATAAAATTGCTGTTTTTGTATAGAAATATTTTAAAATTTTGAAAAGCTTTTAATCTGTGAGTGTCTTTTGTTTATTGCAATATTTTGTTTCATAACTACAGAAAATATGCTGTTATAATCTTCTCTGTACTTTTGCTTTTAACATTTAATTTCTAATTCAACATAACTAAAATACTAATTAATGAGAACTAAATCTTAACATTCTCACACTTCAGTAAGGTTGGACACTTGTCACTTATAGCATTTTCTTGATACTACAGTTCCCTTTGCATTGTATCAAACACTATTAACATTTCTACTTGTGATGGCTTTTTTAAAAATAACCTTTATTTTTATTATTCCCTGCATTATTTTCATTATTTTTTTGCAATAGTATTTTTTATTAGAATTCTTAAGTTTAGAAAAGTTCTATTCTATAGTTAAACTATAAATATCATCTTATAATCATTTCAACATTACTATTTGGTGTTTCATTCTAAATATCTGTTTAATATTACCAAACTTCTTCCTGATACTGGCACTATAAGTAGGAATGGTACTGGGGAGAGCTCTGGGCACCCTAACCTCTTTAATGGGGGAAAAATGTGGGAATGTTCTGCAAATAGAATTTTTATGAATTTCTCCCTATTGCCAACTTTTTTTTTATTTTGCCTGAATCATTACAATATTTACAGTGTGCACAAAGATAGTTGAGTTCTGGACACTTTCATGCATTTCTGTCTTTCATGCAAACTCCTTGCTGTCAAAAGATTTTGAAAATAGAAAATTTTGTTGGTTTAAGTCAAATGTAACACAACATATTACAAGATTTAAAAACCTAGCTGGAGAGTGTGCATTAAGTTTTTGCATGGAAGCAAGATGAATATAAAACATTAATTATTAACATTATTATTATATGCAGCACAACATTTTAATGCTGATGCATTTTATATGTGTTCTATAATGATTCAGAGTAATGTTTCTCAAAGCCTCATGATTTTAAGAGTGCATAGTAGCAGTTCAAAAAATTTGTAGAATTGTTATTAAGAATTAATTGTTGAAGAATTGTAGAATTAATTCTTGTAAAATTGTAGAATTAATTGTTCAAGAATTGTAATCCAAAATGCTGAAGTCAACTGTACTAAAGCCATTAGGATTTGCTATCACTATTTATTGGTTTATTATATTTTTCAATAAAACATACCAAATTTGCCTTTTATGTTTGTTTGTTTTATAATTTATTTATTTATTATAACTTAAAAGCCATAATTTTTAAATGTGAAAATGTACCATTGTGAATATTAGGAAAAATATGCTAAATTGCATTGGCTATTTGTAAATATTTAAATTGAATATTTTCTCATGGCTAAATACATCTCATATGTATACTATTCTTTCAAGAAAAATTTTTGTAATAAAAGGAGTAAGAGAAAGGTTGAAATGCTATCTAAAATAATATATGGTGTTGAAAGAAATTAAAAATCTCATGTTATTTATAATTGAATTTTAAGATTTATAATTGGTTTTTCGGATCCTATTTAAAAATTAAATTTTAAATATTCTAAAATGCCTGATCGAAGTACTGTCTATTTTTGGATTAGTTCCATAATTTAACTAGATTGGGACAAGAAAGACACATAGTCTTGGGAGAATATCGAGTTACAAGTGGCTTAAAACTGTTAAACACTTAAAGAGGAAAAAAGTTAGATTTCTTAAGTCCTTGCAATATTTTATTTAAATGGATCAAATCAGGGAGAAATTAATCCATATCTTTTTATAATCTGATCTTGGGCTCTGGTATATTAATTTTCAACATCATTTATTTTTCGAATTCCAAACTATTTTCATAATTATTATTATCCAAATTATTTAGAAAAAGTTGAAATTCTGTATAGGTGCATTATATTAAAATTTAATAACGAAATATTGCCTCCTTTTTAGAAAATTATAAAAACAAATATGTCAAAGGAATTTTCATTAGGTTTATTTTTCTCTTTAAGTTTTCTCTTTTTTTCTCTTTAAATCTAAGTTTTTTAATTCCTTTCAAGTTAGAAAATTTGCAAAGAAGAGAGAGAGAGAGAGAGAAAATTGAGTGAAAATTTACTGGAAATCTGAATAGCCTCCAAAAGCCAGCTGTGTTTGTGATAATATTGTATTATTAAGAATTAAAAGGAAAATTATCAGTGTTGTTTTCTATTTTTCATGTTTGTATGTAATGTCAAGCTACCTAAGAAAAGTTCTATTTACCCTTCATTGCTTCTCTATAAATAATTATCTTACAAATGAAATACATTAAACTTGTGTCTTTTTTCTAACTTGTGTGTATAGAAATTTTCTTTGTTTTAATGCTGATTTCAAAACATTGTTTTTTAAAAAAATAATATTGGTGATTTTTGATTATTCAAATAATTTTTTTGAAATACATTCTACTGTTATTTGTCTCTGCTAAGTTTCCTATTGGTCACTGTTTACTGATTTGTCACAGTAACCAAAAATGTGAATGATAAAAACACGATTATTATTTTACTTATTCCTTTTAAAAGTGTTATGATTACTAAATATTATTTTATATAGGATTCTTTATTAGGATTCTTTTTTTGGTTTTGGAGTATTTCTGTAATATAATTTTTCCTACATGAATAAATTTATGTCGATATTTTTATTTATTTGTTCACAAGTTAATAGTAATTGAATTTTTTAGGGCCTCAATTAGTTGTTAGTATGTATGGTTTAGACTTTTTTGGAAATGATATTGTTAGAGGCTATGGTTCTGTTCATGTTCCCATATTTGCTGGAAGGTAAGTCATTTGACAAAAAATATTGCATTTCTATCATTTCCAATCTTTTTAGTGAAATAATATATCTAAAAAAATTATGTATTATAAGTATGAGAAAAAATTCGAATAAGCAGGGGTGTTTGTGCTCCGGGGAAACCCCGGAATTCCGGGGATTTTGAACTTCAATACCCGGAAATTCCGGGAATCGTCGTTCAAAAAAGGAAGTAGGAATAATAATGAATTATTTATTTTGATCTGAGTAATTTTGTTTGCTTTGAAAGCAGAAAACGCAAGGTCTTTGTGTGTGGTGAAAACTTTTCCTTTCTTTCTCCAAAGGCAGTGATAATGCGTAAAAAGGGGGAAAAAACTTCTTTTTTATTCTTTCCTTATTGCGAGTTATGACTCATTCCTCCGGTTCTCGGACATTCTCTTCTGGATTCTTTTCGGCAAGTAGGCGCGGCAGAAAAAAAAGGGAGAGACTTCGTTCGACCAGATGTGCGATCACGTGACTCTGGGTTCAAAGGTCATATCTCCTGGCGTGGCGCCAATAAGTAGAGAAGGGGGATTTTTCGCATATGAAACAGAAATTACCCCTTAAAAATTCATATCTAATTAGTTTTACAGCATTAGATCCAGAGCTAAGAGGTAAAACTAGTACAATATTAGATTTTGAAAAATTATCATCTTTTATGTCCCATATTTTTAGTGATAATGAAAAGTCAAAAGTAGAAGCTGAAATAAGGTTATACCAGAGTGATATTGATATCACCAAAGAAATGCTCTACACATCTGATGAAAGTGGAAATCAAGTCAAGTGTACAATTGATAAATATTGGTCTAAAGTTTTTAATTTAAGAGATGATTTCACAAATGATTATAAGTATCCTACATTGGCTAAATTGGTCAAAGCCTGCCTTAGCTGCTTCCATGGCCCATTAGTGGAAAGTGCATTCAACTTAATGGATACACTTGTCACTGACTATAGAACCTCTCTTAAGATTGATTCCCTAGATGCAGTGCAGATTATTAAATATGATTTAATGGCTTCTAAAGAAACCTCATGTGAAAAATATGGCTCAAAAAATCCAATGACTGATCCAATTCACAAAGATCTCTTGCTGAATATGAACAGAAGTTGGAAAACATATCAAGAGGACTTAAAAACATGTATTTCAGATGAGTCACCTATAGAAGTCTCTGAAAAACCTTCTACATTAGCAGAAAAGCAAACTGCTTCTACCTCTGCATGTGCAGTTCTCGAGGAAATTTCTTCAACTGTAAATGAGGAAAATAAAAGTCAACTTCCTGCAATTATGAAGTTCACCACAAAAGAAAGACAAGCCCACAAACATCAGAAAATAAAAAAAAGCAGCAAAAATTAGATAATTTTTTTAAAGAATTAATTCAGGTAATTTAAAATATTTCCATAAAATGTAGTAGTTTATATGTTTGAAAATTTATGGTTATTAATTTTGCAAAAAAAAGTAATTCATTGAACTTTTATAATTAGGTCATTCATAATTGTAATTTTTCATTTCTCCCCCCCCCCCCTTCTCGAAACTCCAAAATGGCGATAGTAAGTCCATAAAAGTTTCAGGGGATTTTTTGGGGTCCCACAAACACCCCTGAATAAGTAAAGTTGATATAATCTTTTGCTCAACATATTTTATTATATTATATACTTTAATAATTTGATATATATGAGTTGAAATTTTACATCAAGAAATGAGCAAAAAAATTCAAAAGCTGATATTAGGATTTGTTTATATCTTCTAGTTTAAATTGAGTGCAATTCGTTCTGTAAAAGATATTTTTCCATATTGTTATCATGTATTCTTTTAAATTTGCATGTATGAATATTCTGTTTTTAAAAATTCAATGATTAAAACAGAATTACTGTTATTTAATATAATGAAACATCATTTCTGTCTTTGTAAAAAGCAATATCAAGAAAGGAAATTGCCATGACAACTCTACTCATAATAAACAGTTAATATGTCTTTGTTCCTCTATTTGGTGTTTTATGGGCAGACTATTAGAATTATCAGATTAGATTGAAACAAATTTTAGAGACGTGACAATGTGTACTTTAGAGGGATTTAAAAAAAAAAAAATCTACTTAAAATTTTCATTATAATTTGAGATTTTTGTGCATTTTTAAGCAACTTTCTGAATGTATTGCATAAAAATGATTTTTTGACATTTTTGAAATTTAAGATATTATAGTTTTTATTAATATTTTCTCATATAGAGATATTTTATTATTGCGAAGAGAGAGTTTTGTAATCATTAATAACAACTTTTGGCTTTATGATTTTAAGGAATTTTTCTATTTCAAACCTTTCTTAGCCTGAAAAACACATTTTGGGAATTATATTTTTCTATGAATGTATTAATTAAAAAAAGGCTTTGAGCTATGTAAGCGAAATTTGGTGAATGTTCTTTATAGCAAATTTGTAGATTTTTACAGGTTTGATAGATTGATAAATGAAATTTGGTATGCAATTTAGCATTTAAAGTGCTGATCTATATCAAATTTTGAATGCAATCCATCAAAGATTTGCATGCATGCACAAATATATATATGAATGTACAGAAACGAGAACCCAAAAATGCAATAACTTGGAGAATTTACGAGGTCCACAATTTTTATCGATGAGGATAGTATTTTTATAGGGAATATGCCAGAAATTTGTGGGAGACTACTTCTGGTTCCAACAATTTTTTGGCACAAAAGAATGTAGGTTTAAAATTACTTAACAAATATATTTTATTCTTCAATCATGACAATGGAAACAATTCAGTTTTGATCTAATCTCAATATTTCTTTGAACTATGACCAATGAACAAGGATTTATAGAAATTTTTCCATAAATACATTAAATCTATTGTATATTTTAGATTTTTTTTTGTTATTGCATACTATACATCTTTAAAATCTACTTTTCAGTTTGACCTTATTGAATCAGTAGATAAGTATTTCATTTGATAAGTTTGGCAAAATCAAATATTATTTTGCATCTGCTTGAAAAATTATAGATTTTTAATTTCATTTTAATTTTAGAATTAAATATATGAAGACATAGATATGCTGAACTTGTTATCAATTTTTTTTGCTGTTATATTTCATCCTGTGTGGACATTTAATTCTGAATAGTTAATATTAAAATAATTTATTTTTATGTGCTTTGAGACTGCAAATCATTTATGCATAAATGTAAATTATCATTAAAATCATACTTTCCTATTTTTTTCAAACAATAAAGGAGTATTCTTGATTGTTAAAGATTTATATATTAATAGTCCGACATCTCAGAAAGAATATTCTGGGTCTACTAGCTGATTGCAAAGAGGGCTAGTAACTGATATGTTCCATATTGATGAAATAAAATAACAAAACAAATTTATTGAAATTTATTTAGATACTGAAAATAGAAAAACATATTGGATTTATGTATACAATGTATTACCATATATTCATTGAACATACAAGTTACTGAAAATATTGAACTATAAGATTTTTTATATGAATTGTACATAAGCTTTGTTTACCTTCTATTTGAATTGTAAGTGCATAAGTAAAGTAATATCTTCTCTCTAACGAAAACAGTTTAAAGGCATGAAATATCTTTTAGACAAAATAATCATGATGAACTGATTACCTCTAAATTCTTGTCATTCTTTATTTGCAACTTAACCATCTTTTGATTTTCTATTTTTGATCACCCCCCCCATTTGTGTAATAATTCCATTTAATTCCAGCTGATATAATTTGTTTTAATTCAAATTATGTGGCATTATCACTTTAATAATCTTGAGGTGAAAATAGGAATGATTATATAATTTTTTATGTATTTGTTATTGAAGGACAATTATGTGAATTCATGATTTGAATTACATTCTGTATTATGAAGATGCACTTATTCAATCCCTACATAATACAAATATCTTCACAATACAAATTGCACACTATCTAGATTTTTTTAATTCTAAATATATCTGAAATTCTTATTCTAAAAGTAAATAAATTGAGGCAGGCCATCCCAACTCGTGACATTTTCTTTTCAAAACATTGTTCCTATGATCATTTGTTTCCTTACACTTTTCGTTTTCTTCCCAAATGCCTCATATTCTTTTTTTTGCAATTCATATTTTCTCTTCATTTGACAAAAACTTCATTCAGAACTTTTCTGTGAGGTTGATTACAATTATTTCCAAGCATAAAGGGTCTTCAAAATATTATTTTTCTGTTAGTGAAAAGTTGCCAAACTTTGAGTTATAATGCCATATAATGAAACTTTACTCAAAATACTCAGAATTTAGTTCATGATGGGAGGCAAATATTTTATATGCAAATTTAAATTAAAGCATTACTAAGCAGTTAATATAGCTAGTTTCCCAGCTGCTGTACATTTTCTGTGGATGTATATATTTGATTATGTGAACTGTTAAAAGTTTGAGTTCATAATCCAAAGCTGTGTCCATAATCATCAGTTTCATCTTGTTTATTTACTACTTTCAGAAATATTTTAAAATTGTCTTTGTATCTTTTTTTCTTCTTTTTTCCTCCCACTCAATTAAAAATCAATCTAGTTATCTTTAGAAATTTTGTAAAATTGTTTAAAACAGCTTAATCAAGAAATTTCTAAAAGAATATTAATTCAGTTACTGAACATATGACCTTTAATTAACAATAATTGAAAATTAAATAGAAATTACAAAATTTAATAAGTAATACATCGGTCTGGGAAAATGGTGCTTGTATCAATTGTAAGATATGTAAATAAACGATTATTCATTATAATTTTTAATTTTTTCACTCTTGATTTTTAAAAAATGTTTTTTTTAATATTTATATAAGAAGTGCTTATTGTTTTTCTAAAATACAACTCTTTAGTGTCTAGTGTTGAATAATTTCATGCATTCTTATCTCTGATTGCTTTAGAGATAGTGTATATTTCAGCAACTACATTTCTTTGTCTAATTTGCCATTTGGACTTCATAATAAATAAATAAAAACTTCGTAATAAATAAAATCAGCGATGAAAGATTCATATTCAAGATTGGTTTAATAGGGATATGCAATTTCCACTTCTTATTCAAGGCCAGGAATTTAATTTGAAAGTGGAAATGAAGATCTCTATCTGTTTAATGCTGTTTTATCTATCCCTACATATCTTAACTATATTTTATTGTTTATAGCATATTATTAGGATGATCTAACTTTGAGAATTTTCTTCTGTTTTCAATTTTTTATATATATTTTGTATATTACTCTTGAATAGCATTTTTCTTTTTGGAGATTTTGAGATTCCCCCTCCCTAAACAGATAAAGGAAAAGGAATGGGCATTCTAATTTCAGTAATAATTTTGCATTTACAATTATTTTTGAGTAGCCAAATTTATTTTCTCTATAAAAATTCTAAAAAAAAAACATTATAAAAAAAACACAATTTTTTTTCTTGCATAATAGGTCAGTATGATATGATTAATTATTCTGTTTTATTTAAAAAATATCTTTGTGATTAATAATAAAAAAGCAGTATGTAAATATATGAAATCAATAATTGAAAGTAGTATGAAATTAAATCTAAAATGGGAAAATTTCATTATATAGACAGCAATATTGAATATATAATCTCTTTCAGGTATTTACTGTTTTTGGTATTCAAAATTGTTTTAATAATATTATTACCAATTAGTATTTGTAACCATATTCACTAACAAATCCTGTATTTCGAATCTTTCTTTCTTTCTCTTTTTTTTTACATGAAGAAATTGAAGGATTTAAGCTTTATATAATCATTACTGTTCACAGCTTAGAGTTTAGTTTATAATTGTTTGTGAAAAAGAGTATGTAACAGCTGTAAAATATGTTATAAAATATTGAATACCGTTAGTAATACGATTTCTTGTGAAGCACCGAGATAATTTGAAAATAAAAAATTACTTTATTCATAACTATTACTGCATTGCATTTCTTTTAGATCATGTATTTTTTTTTCTCAGAGATAAATGCTGAACATGATGGAACAGTCAGTTAATCATAATAATTAATCATAATTATGATTTCAATCTGTGGTTGTTTTTCGAAGTGTTGTGTCAGTTCCATTCTTTAATTTTTCTTTTATTAATTTTTTAAAACCAAAATGCTGCCAATTTCGGCACAATTTCTCATTAGTTGCCCAAGATTAGGGATTTTTTTTATCTTGTATTATTCTTGCCTTTGCATGATGCTCTTAAAATTATTGAATATTGCCAAAAATTTTCCTCAGAGGTAAATACTGAACATGACATACATGGCTTGCCAAATGTTGTTCTTGTTTAAAATTTTATCATTGTTAGTAGAATTAAATGTATGTTTAGCATTAAGATCCACATTCGTTTATAGGCACAAAAGAAGAATTGCTATGTTTGTTCCAGAATCTTCATCTATGCTTCAGAAATTCACTAGTTGGCTTATTGGACGTAGACCAGAATTCATAGATCCTCGTGTTGTTGCTCAAGGAGAAGGGAGGGATGGTAAGTAAAATTGCTGAATTTATTAATATGTGAATGTTTTGTTATTGGTTATTATTTTCGTTAATTACATTAACATATTTCTTGACCTCGAATACTTTAGGTATTTAATCTTTTCAGTGGTGAGTCATTAAAATTTTTGAAATATGATGAAAAAACCCAACCAATGTGATTAATGGATTGTATAGACGTAGATTTTTGCAATCAAATTTTTTTTTTTTTAATATCTATCCTTTTACAGGGGGTAGTGCCCTCATTTGAGGACACCACCCATCTCAATGTTTTACTTTCATCTGTTCATAGCACTTTATATGTGGATGATATTCAAATCTACTGCCAAGGCAGCAATATGCACTCAATGAAAGGCCAACTGCAAATTGCAGTTAGTAAACTTATTGACTGGTGTGGTCATAACGGACACGATTTCTCCATAAACAGAACAAGAAACAGGGCCTTCATTTGGATCCTGAAATTTATATTGGGAATGTCGGAATTTCTGTAGTGGATGAATTTAAATTTTTGGGAATAATATTTGATCGTAAGCTCACTTTCTTTCCGCATGTCTTACATCTGCGGAAGAAGTGCGACAGGTCATTGAATATTCTCAAGGTATTATCCTCATGGGGAGTAAATCATATATCTTTGCTTCGAATTTACGAAGCAATTATTCTTTCACGCATTGATTATGAATGTATGGTGTATAGGTCTGAAAGGTCTTCCGTTTTACACAGACTGGATACCATACACCACTCTGCCTTGAGAATTTGTTCAGGAGCATTTTGGACCTCACCAGTGGAGAGTCTTTACATTGTCTGCCACCAGCTGCCATTAAATTTACGGCTCCAAAAAATGTCTGTACTGTACTACCTTCGAGTTTTGTCAACCCTGAAACATCATTTACACTCTTTAATGCTTCCTATTCACCTTCAGAGATTATACATGGCTCGACCTTCTCACATTCTTCCATTCTGTGAGAGAATTAAATTACTCCTCGAGGATTCGGAACTTCATGATTTAAGTATTCACACACTTGATTTATTCTCATGGGATATCCCTCAATTTTCCTTTTTAAATCCTTTTCATGGGTTTGAGAAACCAACAACAGTCCTTGTGATATTTCAAAAACTTTTTAGTTCTCATCGCTGTCAGTATTCGACTCATATGCCAATTTTCGTAGATGGTTCAAAGTCAAACGGTCATGTTGGATGTGGTATCATTTTAAATACACAATCAATCAGTTTTTGCTTGCATATTTCTTTTTCAGTCTTTTCTGCTGAATTCATGGCTATTCTCTATGCACTACAAACAGTTGCTCTCTCTACTTAGTACAAATTTTGTATTTATATTGACAGCATTAGTTCTTTGAAAACACTCTCTCATTTTCATGGTCAAATTCATCCCACCGCCCTGGAAATTCTGGTTCTCTTAAGAACTCTGAAAAACAAGGATTACGAAATTTTATTCTGCTGGGTTCCAAGTCACTTTGGGATAACAGGAAATGTACAGATTGACAACGCTGCAAAAACAGCGTCTTTGTTTATGCAGCGTGAGGTACCATTTTACGATGTGAAAAACTTGTTTGCGCGTTGTATTCATTCTATATGGCAGGAATCGTGGGATCAACAAAGCAATAACAAATTACATTCTGTCAGGCCCACAATTACAATATGGACTGCTCTTCCAGTGCGTGAGCTCAATGTCAATTCTGCATTGATCACACTCGCTTAATGCCCAAACATCTTTTATTAGGTGATCAAGCTCCCTTTTTGCTCTAGATGCCAAGAAATTTTAACAGTTTTTCATATTTTAATAGAATGTCCTGATTTTAATCTTTATCGTTTATATTTTTTTAACTTCTCATCACTGAACATGCGAACATTGGTGGGAGAAAATCCTCACATAAACATTTTTAAGTTTTTAAAAGCAACTAGTTTTTACCACTGCATCTAAAACTCTAAATTAATTATTGTCAAATACATCACTGCATTGTTCTACAGTTTATCATTGAACTTTATACACCTTTTACTTTATTGTATGCTCTTTGAACTTTTTATACAATTTTAGTTTTCTTATTGACCATATGTATGGCGCAGTATAGCCTTTTCTGGCTCTTGTACCATTAAAACTAACTAACTATTCACCATCCGTCGGGAAGAATCTCTATGTAAGAAAATCTTTCGAAATAATTGTTTAAATTTCTTATGATAATACCAGTAATTATTAATATTGTAGGTTTATAAATTTTTTTAAAAAGTTTTATGTAATTGAAATTCTTTAAAATATTAAAAATACAATTTATGACATATTTATTACGAAATTTCTAAATTATATATAAATAATAAAAAATAGAAACATTGCAATTTAATACAAAATATCAAGAATAAGAACTATCTAACTGAAATGCTAAAAATATATATTTGCAATTAAATTTAAATTGATAAATATCAAATAGAAAGCAAAAAATTTAAGAATAACTCATTAGTTGGTATGAAATCTTTCAAAACATATAGGAGTGTCCTTTTGTCTAACACACAATGGCACATTGCATATTCTGCACATTGTTCGTGTTTTATGCACATTTTTTTTGAATCTGGCAGGAATTTTTTTGGAGCTTTACACGAAAAAATCTCACAAAATTAAGTAGAGTATAAGTGCTAAAAAAGAGAAACCACCTGGAATGAAAGGCTAATCTGAAATGTTTTCTGTCTTCAAATTTGGGTAGTCATTCTTCGAAGACAATAAAAAAACTGCCAGCCCCTCCTGCCAGAAAAACAAAACAAAATCTGTATTGCACTCTTCTCTGGAAAATATCAAGTTATAGCTTTCTTGTGGATATGAGAAGCGAAAAAACAGAAGATAATTAAACGAAGAAACAGATGTCCTAGATGGGCTGTGTCTACAAATGTGACCAGCCAGAAACCAACCACTTTGGTTCATTCTTAAACTAATTAGAAGCTTCAAAAGAATTATGATTTAAAACCTCTTGGATATTGTAAGAAAGTGGGTGACCGATTTTGATAAAATTTCAATTCTTAAGGACTCAAAATAATTCCCACACTTCAGGAAAAAAATCGAGGCATTTTTAACATAAAATTTATACCAATATATATATATATATATATATATATATATATATAAAATTGCTCTTGTTGCCATCTGTTCATTGGAAAAGAAACCAATTACACTTTACCAACAATTTTTTAAGTTATAAAACCAAAATTTTTTTTTACAGAAATTTTTAAAATTGGTGTTCTTTTTTGCGACCACTGACCTTGAAGGGGTTAAATGCAGTATTACTTTTTTAAAATGAGGAATATTTTTTCTGAATACCAATAAACAGTAAAAATGTTATTTGATTTTTTTTTCAATTATAAAAGCATCTCCAAAAATGTATGCAAATTATTTATAGACTTCAATTCTAATTCTCTATAAGTTTTGTATATTAATTTATTTTTGTGTATGTATTTGGAGGAATTCAAAAATTTCTTGGTAAAACTTGAATTACAAACGTACTTGTCTCTTTTTGTAGATGGAGTTTAATTAATCAATCTTTAGCAAATAATCTGTTACAATGTATCTGCCAACCACCTATCCTATTGATAAATTACAAAATAATATAAGTTATATTATGCAAAGAACTTTCCATCTCTGGTATAAGCATACTATTTATTTAACTTCTGTGTTTTTTTAAATATATTATTTGGTTCACTTTCAAGCTTTCCTGAAACTATATTTACTAACCCATTGACTGCCATGTCACTCACATTCACATGACAACAAAACTCTCAGTCAGTGTAGAATTTGATACATTTAGAAAAAGCCTATATTTAATTTGTATTTTTTGTTTTAATGCATTGCTCAGCATGTGAATCGGCTGTGATTCATATTTTCTATCTAAATAGATATTTTCTTCTCTACTACAGTTTAAAGAGAGCAAATAAGCAAGTATCTTATTAGATAGTGATCCAAATTACAGGCATCAATCATGGCAGCAAATGTGTTAATGACATTTGTAATTATACAGAATACTATAACATAATGTAAAATTGTAACTTTTTTGTGTTATTTTATGAATGAAAAAATCAGTCATGTTATATATTGTTATATTATTTCATAAAATATTTCTGCTGCATATATTTAAACATAATATACAGAATGTCTGAAAAGTACCTTAACACTTTCTAATTTTTTTAAATAAAATAACAGAAATATGACCTTTTATTGTTTTATTTCTCATTTAACAAGGAAAATATCAATTTTTCGATAGAATTAGATTATAGACAATAGAGTTAGATTATAACATTAGACATCAGTAATTGATTAGAGTACTTCAATGCTCATATCATTAGTTAGATAGAATACTAAACATCAAATTAGTAAGGAATTGGCCACATCAGAATCTATGAAGCCCTGAAAAAGCGAGTAATTTCATTAATCTCTTACACCCTTCATAATTTATTAATTTTGAAAAGTAATTTTAATTGTGTGCAGCTTGGAGTTTAGGATGTGTACTTTTGATGTTTTGAAACACCAGGCATCCATTCTGCCATTTTTTAATCATATTGAAATGAAAGAGACAATATCAAAAGCACGTTGATGTTAAAAAAGCAAAATAAAAAAAAAATATTATGTTTTATTTAGTGTATAAACTGTATCTTTTAGATTTTTAAAATTATTTTTTAACACTTCCATTGTGAGAGACGAAATAACTCATCCTCTACTCAAGGTTTTTTCTATATTATTGCAGTGCATCTTATATATATAATAAACATATATATCTTAGCACAGAGGGTGGGACAAAGGTGTGCCATTGCTGCAATGAAAGTGTTAAAAATATAAAACTTTCTAGAAACTATGTGTATGATGTGTTGTATATCTGCATGCTATCAATCTATAATGATGTTAATAAATATCTGGCTAAATTGTTAGAATGGGGGATTAAATAATACAGCTAATAAATATTATTATGAGATACGTATTTAAAAATTTTGTAGCAATTCATTTCTACAAAATTGCCAATATGCAACTCTAGAATTTGCTAATCGGGCTGTCCAACAAATCAACTGCAGGATTTGTTTTCTGGCAGCTTTGAAGAAAAGAATTTTTCATTGCTGGAAGAGGTACAGATTCTGGAACTTGTTAAAGGATATCTAGAACAAGTTTCATTGCATACCAACTTCTGCAGTTGCAAGTCGTATGAATGTTATTTGCATATAAGACTTGTGGACTTTTGAAGAAGTTTTATCGATTGCTGTACCAATATTAAGTTTATGAGAATGCATATTTGATTAGTCTATATTCCTATTAGCAAAGATTTTTTATAAATATAGGAACCTATCTAGTTATTTGTATAGGCATATGTACTGCATTTTTCTGTAAGAGACTTTTAATCAATTATTTTTCTATATATTTAAAGTAAAATCAGATTCCAGCTTAAGAGATATTATGAATCATCTGAATATTTATGAATTTACCAGATTATTCTGGATGAAATTAATTGTAAGCTAATGCCAATTCTAAATTTATCAAGTTAGAATTTGTCTTTAGTCTTCTTCACTTTAGAAGTATCATATATGCTTCTTCACTGATTCCAAGGAGTACAATCTCATTGTCAAATTATTTGCCACTACAGAAAATATATGAGACATAACTGGAATTTTTAATAATGAATAAGATGATAAGCATTGACAGTGTGAAAATTGGTGCATTTCAGCAAGGGGGGAAAAAACTCAAAATTCTCTATTAATGTTCGTGATTATTTCTATTGGTTTCAACTGTAAAAAAATCAGGTCTCATTCAAAGCTTTATTTTATTTATAATTCTTTGATTTCTCCTTTTAAATGTGTCTCAATTACCAGTACTTGAACTTGGTATTTTAGACTCGTATTCTATGACAAAAATGTTTATTTAGATTTTCTTTGGATACATTCTTTACAAATATTGTGTTTATAACATGTTGAAATAACAGTTAATATTGCTTGCATGTTTTTTTTTCAGTTACTAAAGTGAGATCACAAGGATATGTTACAGTGCTTTTTAACGTGATTACCAAAAATATTGAGAAACTGGGTTATAATACTGGTTAAAAAGTCTATGTATTTTTATACTAGTGAGCCTTTCATATTTTGATATTGAAGATCATTTACATAATCATTTTAGAATTATTTTATGTCATGTATTTATGTTATTTAAATGATTTTAATGTTAAATGAAAGAGTGCTACATATTTTCACTCTAGTCATATGGTTTTAAGCATAATTTTATTATTTGTGCAATTACTACTTATTTTTTTTCAAATGCACTTACTATATTGTGTATGGCCATTCATATATGATTATGAAAGCATTATTTTTGTCTATAAGCATAATCATTAGATTTATATTTTGATTTTATAAATGAAAATTATGTGATTACAACAATTTTTGTTATTTTGCTACTTAATTTTGAACTTTTTAAAAGATTTTTTTTGTTTGTAAAAATAATATTTTTACCACTTTTCTGCTATCAAATGTTCACATTATTTATACTGTATGAGATTATCAAATATGGTCATTATAAAGACTGACCCAAAGGCAATTCTGTCAATCAAAATAAATATAGCTGTATGATTATTATATTTCTCCCCATAATGAAAAAATAGTCACCAAATTTAAATTGATTATTTAAAATAAATAAATTTTAATTTAGAAATAAATTTAGTATATTCTGTAGATATGTAATATTTTTGCATATAAATAATGTAAAATTATCTGTGCAATTAAATTATCTGATTTTCTCGAATCATTTATTGTTAACTGTAATCCAGAAATTGATGCTGTGGTTCTGCCAAGCTTTGTATTTATATATAATTTTCTTAGTTTTGAAAAAAGAATCTTATATATTTGAATTTTAATGAAGTAATTATTGAATTATTAAAAAAATGTGTTTAACAGGAAGTCATATTTCTTTCTTGTGATTATGACATTAGTATATGTATGGAAGGTAAAATTACTGAATTCTCAATTGAATTGTTTACAGTAACTTTTGTTGTTTGTCTTCTGGAAACAATTTTTTATTTAATTATTAATAAATTAAACTTTTCATAATAAATATTTTGTGTATGTATTGGACATTTAGCTGTTTTTTTACAAAGCTAAGATACTCCACTAGTCATTTTTGTATTTATTCACCAAAAGTCAAATATCCATGCAAATGCCAAAGATTATTAGGATTGCAGATAGCATTTCAAAGTTATTTCATTGCTTTTAAATATTATAAATAAAAAAGTATTTTTATCAGACTTTTAGTTTATTTTTACAATTCAAATATATATTGTCTGATAATACTTCTAAAAGTATGTATTATTGAATGTGTTCATATGTATGCAAAATTTTTGTATATCAAACCAATCTACAATATTGTTTGAATATTCCTATATTTTTTCTTGTTTATTTGTGAGTGTTCAAAATAATTTCTATTGTTTGATATATATCTGTGAAAGTATATGGTTAACAAAAATGAATTAATTAACTCAAGAACAACCTATCTGTTTTGGCATCCTTCCCTAATTATTAGCCAAAATTTAGAGAATATAAATTTATTTGATATTTTAATAAATTTATTTGATATTTTAATAAATAGGAGCATATAAAACTGATACTGTCTATTATTTTCATTTTTATAATCTTTGACTGTTTTTAAGCATAAATGCATGATTATTAATTTTTTTTAATCATATAAATACTAATTCATATTTTTGTTTGTTTTATGATAAGATTATTTTATTTTCGATACAAGATTATGTCAACAAAACCTCAATTTCAACCCTAGAATTTTTGATTTAGAATGACATCATATATCTAAAAAATACTGTTAATTATTACTTTAATAATGATTATTATAATTATAGTATTATCGAATTATGAATAAATTTTGCTGTTGTTTGACTTTGGATGTTATTAAGTTATAATAACATCAAAATTCGTAGAAGTAGTAAAAGATTAAAGTCATCATTTTTTAAATATATCATGTATTTTGTACAAAGAAATTAATCATAGAATTACAGCCAGTCTTTAAATCTTTAAGGTAAAATTTTTTTGCTATTCAATGTAAAATTACCTGCAGAATGTACTTCCGTCCAAGATAAACGCACATCCAATAAATGAAATTTAGTGTCATATATTTAAGGAATATTTATTCTGTGTTCTATAAGGCTAAGGTAGATCTTCTAATGTTTAAATGAGCTTTATATTGTTAGACAGTACCTTTTGAATCATAATTTTTTTAAAAATTTCATTGTTTTATATTCAGACCTAATCTTTTTTTTGCTTTTGATCCTGTTCTACATACTGAATGTATCAATATAATTTAGAAATCTAAAATGGAAATAATAAACTCACCAAAATTTAATTCTATATTACTCTTTATGTTTAGACAAGAACATACAGTTTTTCTGCCTATAGAACTAAGATTGATATTTTTATTTTCCATGAAATGTGCGATTTTTGGTACTGTTTTTTGCTTTGATTTTATTATTTTTATATTAATTCATTAATTAATATAATTAGGACACATAGACTATGTTGTATTTAGAATTGATGAACATACATTACTTTTAAATTACATATGTATGAAGGTATTAGGTATCTAAACATTGTATGTGAATTTTTTTTTTTGCATTTTTATCTAATAGAAATTAGCATTTTTCAATAAAATTACATTTTCAAGTTCTTTGCATTTTTTTAATCCCTAAATTCTATTATTTAACTATGCTTGGGTAGAGTATTATAGTTTTAAAGGCCTGAAAGATTAATGATAACATATACACATATGATTAATTCACATTTAAATTTATTAATAATACATAATAATGCTTCATGAAATTCCTTCATTAGTAACTTTAAAATTTATCAATAACTTCACAAAGATTTTATTTTCATATAAATTCAATCATATCCTTGGTCAAACATCTACAATATTAAAAGTTCCTTTGGGCATTTAAAATTTTTTGAGTATATACCTTTGTACTTAGATTATAGGAATATCAAAATATTATAATTAAAATTTGGAATAAAATTTTATACCTTGAAATAATTAGCGAAGAAAGTTTTGTTATTGTATTAACTGTATTTATACTTTTGATAAGGAAGTGAATGCATTATGATGAATGATGGTTGAAAATTAATATATTATGATGAATAATATAAGGATCTTAAACATTAGAATAGGTTGTAATATTTTTATTAGATTGTAATATTTTTATATATCTAAATTTTATTCACCTAAGCACACAAAAAATTGCACAGGATTATGAAATGTTATAGATTAGAAGCAATAAAGTAAAATTTCATAGTGCCTTTTACATTTATTATATTTTTGCTGCTAGATAATTTTAAAGATAAAAGTGTATTAATTTTTTTAACATTGTTTGATAATTCTGCTATTTTTAGAAACAATTAGATGCATTATAGTTTGTCGTATAGCATGATTATTGTTATATAATTGACTTTTAATCTACAATATTTTAATCAGTTAAATTAGAATAAATAAATCATTCTAATAAGTATTTTTTTTATTAATTGCTTGCTTGGAATTTGTTTGTTAAAATATTTTTGGTACAAATTTAGTTTGGAATATTGAATCTTTTAGATATTTTTAGTTCTAATGATGGTAATTGACAATCCTTAATAACTGTTGATATCTAAATTATTAGCTTATAATTAAGATATTTTAATTTTAATTTTAAATTGTATTTTTGTAATATAATAGAAAAAGTAACTAATTTTCAATTTATTGTGTCTATGATAGGTCTTTTTTTTCCTCAACTATATCTATCAGTAATGTTTTGAATAATATTTATACTTTTCCAAATGATGTTTTTGTTTATTATTGCAATTATTTTGAAAGATATTAATATCTTTATTGATTTTACACACACAAAAAAGACATAATATATATTCATAACTGCTATTTTTTGGTATTTTATTCATTGTTAAAAGCTGCAGTTTCTATTCAAATATATATGGTACTTTTAAAATTCATTGTATAATTATAATTTTCACATCATTATTTTTAAACTGAAATTTTATATTTTCCTATCTAGTATTATAATACCTTAATTGTTTTTCTGGTAGTCTATTGTTTTATGATAAATTATACTTATTAATTAGTAAAATACTGAATTTTTTTTATGAATTTATCTATCGCATTTACTAAAGAGTATGATGCATTATTTGTTTTTGATTTTATTTATATGAAATTATTTTCTACAATATTTGTTGACCTGCTGTTGTTGTATAAATTGTCAAAACTGGCGTTGAAATAATAATGAAATTAAAGGAAATTGCCATTTGTATTGTGAATAAAACATATGATTTTCATGAGAGTGCATTCATTTCTTTTTGAAAAAAAAAATGTACTTTAAATACAATTTCAGAAATGGAAACGGTGAGTGTAAGCATAAGTGTTTTAATTATTTTTTGAAACCATTTAAAGGACAAATCAAACTAAAAGATTCATACCAAAATTACCTAATTGTTTTTCTAGCATATTATTGAATGTTTATTTATTGTGCATTTGGGTATACAACCCGATAAATTCCCGATTATCTATGGAACTTGGAATCATTACAACCCCAGATAAGGCTCAAAGTGGTCGAAAAAGGGCAGACATTAGTAAGAAAATGCTTTTCACCATTTGTATTTGCCTACACATATAGTTTTGAGGCAATAAATTAGCACATAAAAAGCACATAGTAGAGTTCTATACATATTTATTTTTTAAAAAAACATCAGTTTTTTTTCTGTATGTTTTAAAACACTATATTTTTGTGATAGAAGTGTTTAACAGTATTTTATGACCAAAAAAAAAAAAAAAAGGGTTTTGAAGAAAGACAGTGAATAATTTACTTCATGTAAAAATTATTTGTTTCAAGTGAAGTTTGTTATAGCACCTTATGTTACCAATTATATAACATTGGAGATATGATGAATTAAATGTATGGGGATGAGTATTTTAAAAAATAGTTGAAAGATAAATATTGTTGGAAAATTAGATATTTTAAGGCATTATTTTCATGCATTTTAAGGCATTGTTTATATAATAAAAACAACAACAATGAAAGATTAATCTTTTTATGTGCTAATAATGTAACAAAAAAAATATAACAAGCACACAGTAGTACAAAGATGGGTTTCGATTTAAGATGTGTAATGCATATAATATTATGCTGCTAGTCATTATGTTGTCGAAACTGAAGGAGAGAGATCCATTGAATGATGAGTTCACATTAATGTACAAGATTTTAATATGTCAGTATTTAAGGAATCAAAACCAACACTAGTGGACAATTTATACATCACTAAAATTAAAAATACTGAGCTACAAGAATTTATAAGATTAACCAGCAGGAGTGATCTACCTGAAACATTTTTCACTTATTCTCAGATGAAGTTGTTATTCTTACATACATTTGTGATTTTGGGTAATATAATGAGTACTCAAATTTTTATTTTAGAGTCGCGAATGTGAACATTCTATACTTTGTAAAAAAACCGAATATCCTTTTTTTTTTTTTTTGCGCTTTTCTCTCCACCGATTGAAACCAAAATTGGATACAAATCTATAGTATTTGTAAAAAAATTGCATAGCAAATTTCGTTTATTTAAGTCGTTGTATTTTTGACTAATCGCACTTATATGTATGCAGATGCATAGACCGATATATGGCCAATTCCTTGACGGATTTAAATCAACTTTTGACATAGATCTACACCTTAAATACTAAACCTGCATAACAATTTTTTATTTATCTAGCTCATTAAACTTGCAGTCATCATATTCACTTGTACTCGGGCAGCCACATAGACAGATTTCTTGCAAATAGATTTTGGCAAAATTTGAAAAATTTATAATTTTGGTGTAAAAAACTATATTTTAAATTTCATTCGTCTAGTCAAAAAGTTTTCGAGTAATTGTGTTTATATATATATAAGACACCACTGTTTTGTATCGAACTTGAAGCCATAATGGATACAGTTTTGCAGACAGACATAATTCCAGAATTTTTGTTTTTCTCACTCCGGAGATCTAAAATAAGGAGATTCGTCAAAATCTCTCAGGGCCGCGGTGGCCTGGCAGTAAAATCTCGGCTTCGGGACCGAAGGGTTGTAGGTTCGAGACCCGATTCCACCGAAGTTCCGTCGTGTAAGCGAGCCTGGTGTACGTTAAATCCATCGGAGCCAAACCTCCTTCCGCTGGTCTGGTGTGGAAGTTTGGAGAGGGGCGGTGGTGCTAGTTCAGGTGTCGTCATCGTCATTTATCCACGGTTCAAAATTACGCCTTAAGATAGCCATAGTGTTGTTTTAAAACGTGGTGTTAATGCAGTTAAACTGAATTGAATCGTCAAAATCTTGAGGTTGAAGGTTTTACTTTATTAACCCTTTTAGCGCCGAATGACGATATATCGTTCTTTCGCAATATTTGCGAAAAATGTCAAAGACGATATATTTTATTGTAGGCACTTTACTTTTCAAAGAATATTGAAATACAACTGAGATTAATTTATTCTTCCGGTATTTCGTACTAAGTTTCTTTTCGAATTTTGCAAAATTTTTATTTTTGTTTTGTTTATGAGCGTCTTCCCAAATCCTAGCAAATTCGTCAAATTGGGCCGGCATTCTTCGCAAAGGTACGATACTTATGTTCGGCATTAAAAGGGTTAAAATCACTTTCTTATATTCGTTTTTAAAGTTTTTATTTAAGTGTTTCTGATTATAATACTATTTTTTTCCCTTAACTAAAAGTTGCCAGATAAAAAGATTAAATTGAAGTTCTGAAAATAATGAGTAATTTTTATTCATTTCTAAATAGCCAGCTTACATTTCAATTATTTGTTATCAGCTTACAAGGATTTCATATTTCTTGTGCATTTCTCAGGTATTATACCATCCTTTTTATTTATTAATGCGCATTCTAAATCAATTTCCGTTTCTCAAACTTTCCTAGTTCCAGAAGAATTCCCAGGTATGGATTTTAGA
This sequence comes from Argiope aurantia, assembly GCA_026543865.1. Taxonomy (NCBI): domain Eukaryota; kingdom Metazoa; phylum Arthropoda; class Arachnida; order Araneae; family Araneidae; genus Argiope; species Argiope aurantia. The sequence continues at coordinate 1,836,557 of JAPMOR010007077.1, forward strand.
ACTGAATTCCTATGCCAAAGTCTACCATGTTTCGCACAACTTCTACTGATATCCGGCATTTCAAATATTTATCCGGAATTTCACTCGTGGAGCTCCCGAGTTATGTGACGAAATAGAATAAAGATGACTTCTGCGAATAGAGCGAAGAAGTCAGCCCCGCTGCAAAAGACTACGAAATATTTTTCTGTTCTCTGGAAATGGAAATTCAGCGCAACAATTTTCCATTTTTAATGCACATCAAAAGATGCCTTTAAATTTTAATATACTTAAAATTCAATATTCAGAATTTTATTGAATTTTCTTATGCCATCATATGGTAAATATCTATTTGCAGAAGACATTTTTGAAAATAAATATCATAGAAAAAAGCAAAAAGTATCATTCTAGCTATGAATAACTACTGATAGGAAATCAGCTTTTAACTACTAATATGTATTACTTTTTAATACTAATAATAGAGAGGTATTTCTTAGCTCTCTACAGGCCAGACCTAAAGTTGCCGTTAGATTTAAAGTCGTTAAATTTGACAAAAATATATTTTAGAAAGTGGAAATGTGCATCTCGGGGTGATTTTTTTTTCAATTTTTTTTCACGATAAATTCTGAAGATATTACAACACAAACATTCTTTTTACACCATCCTAAAATTAAAAAAAAAAAAAAAAATATTTTTCGAATATAAATGTAATGGTGGTGCGAAGTTTCCTTGAATCTTGGCAGATTTATTTTAAAAATTGCGATAGAAATTAATTTTTAATAATAGCTTGCTTACACAGAAATTAAAATCATTTTCATTGCTTCAGCAAATATTTAATCTCGAGATTTTCTTCTATTGTTGAAAGCTAAAGAAGAAGAATTTTATTTGTTATCTGTGCAGGTTGCCTGATGAATCAGGAAATATATTTAAAGTATCGAGGGAGTTAAAAGATAAACGAACTGGGCAATAACGATTTTAAGAAGCGTTATGATTACTTGGGACTTTACACTATTAGGGAAGTTTATATATTCTAAGTATTAATTTATTAAACAAACACAGATTTAATTTCTATCACAATTTGATGTTTAAAAATATTTTCTGGAAAGAATCGTGAATATTAAGTTATACATTAGAGATTTAATTGAAAGTAAATACTACCAACATTCTGGGCGAACCAATTAGTTCCCGAAGGCGGCTAGTCCCGGATAAACTTCCTTCTAGTTCTAAGAAAATTATGAAATAGACAAGGAAAAAGAGATTTGTGTAATTAATCATTTAGTAATATGTTTTAAAGATAATAATATTTATATGTTAATATATCTGTAAATTCCTGTATATGTGTTTAAAATCTTCCTACAGTATAGATTATTGATGGACCTAAAATTACTACAATTAAGATAGTTATAGGTAGAGTATTGCTTTTGGCAGATAGTTACTCTTAGGGTATTAGATGCTCATTAAAGAGAAGTTTTTCAAAGTTTTAATTAGATTTTTTTGATTAAATATTAATCACATTTTATTTATTTCTTTTTAAAGATGTTTTTATTTTATTTCAATAACTTTAGAGCAGTTTTTTTTAATAGAAAAACCATTTTTATGCAACTTTAAAATTGAAAAACATTTTTTTAGAGATATCAATTTTATTTTCGAATAAATTTTTTCTCATTTTAATAAATTTTTGAAAATATTTTTAAAAATATTTTATTAAAATGCTTTTTATAATTTCAGCAACTGCGTTTACAGAAACGCATTTCACTTTTGTAATATAATACATTATATACGAAGTTTCATAAAAAAAAAGGAGGGATAGAGCTTTCTGAAATTGATCAAAAACCGTAAAGAATTATTCTTTTTTAAATAATACAGAATTAAAGATTTTAGACGATACACAATGGGAGATTCAAAAAAAATTTCAATGAAAGTATTCAATAATAATAAAAAAAATATTGATTGTTTATTCAGAAGTGTGGGGAAATAAATCAAGAAAATAAGTACTTGAAGATTTTTAGGGCAAATACAAATGGCACCTCATAAATACATGCAAATGAAAATATTATCTAGTTCTTATCGGTGCACCATACATTACTTATAATCAAATGGAAACAATTAAATATAAGCTAGCCACTCAACAAACATTTCAGACTGCTTTATTAAACATTTTTATAGATGCATTTAATTCAACAGTTCTCTAAGCTAATTAATAGATCTTTAAAATATTATTAGAAGTGCTCGGAGGAAGGTTCGCTGTGTCACTGAAACTTCCATTAGATCAGAAGAAAGAATATGTAAAAGAAATCAAGATTATAGAAATAGGCATTAAGCAGAAAGCTAATTGAATTGAGAAAACAAGCTCAGATATCTCTAAATTGATAATAACTTTGGAATTTGATGTTTAGGAACATAATTGCGATAAATTATTGGAGATATGTACTTTGTTGGAAACAAATATATATATATATATTCTTTTTTATTTGGTTTATTTGATTTTCCTATTAATTTGATTTTAATACTTTTGTCTCAGTTCATCTGTGTTTTAGAAGTAGCTGCATTTGTGCTCTCTAAATACTATGAAGTTTTTTCCTGTTCCTTTTTTGGTTTTAGTTTGAATAAGAAATAATTTTTAGTTGCGATTCCGAAACTATTTTGTTTCGTTTTCGTTTCGTTTTCAAACTATTTCTTACTTTAGATATATATAAACTCTTAATTTAATCCAAATTAATTTCCAAAACTTTATCTTAATTTAGCCCATCGTAACTTCATTCTAAAATATTCTCTTATTTCGTGATCCAATTCCACTTTCGGTTTAATTAATTCCTCTGTAAAACTAATGCGCCATCAGAACTACGTATCACATGAAACTGATACTTCCATTTCTCTTCTCAAGGTCAACACATGTATTGTGTTGGCGCATGGCCAGAAATCCAATGTTATAAAAGACTAGAGATCATTTGTTCGTCCCCTTTTTGCCTTCTGTGTTTGTGCCGCACTGCGTCTTCATGTTAATAATTATGCTTTCCCAAAATGGATATTAAAACGAAATTAAAATACCAAGTCTCTTCACTGCTTCGAACCTACATTCTACTTAAAACAAAAATATATTACATATATATATAACCATTAATTTTGACAAATTAAGCCGTCGGCTAAAGATAATTATTAATAAATAGATAGTTAACAACGATTAAAAATAGTGCAAAATAAAATTCGCACATATCAAATTATACACTTTCTGCATTAGCATGATTGGAAAACATTGTCAACAAGCCTCTGTCAAAATTGTCAAACATAGCGATACCATTTCTCCGACATTTATATACTGACAGCACTATTATTTCTTCATACAACTTTTGCTTATATAGTCACTGATATATGACTCCTAAATGTGCTCCTTCTCTTTGTAATAGCATATTTAAGGTGATTATGTCACCATTTTTGTCTTTTCAGTTTGCTACAACACTGTAGCAAAATTATGCTACAGTGTTGAAATTATATAAGTCATCTTATCAATCTATGAGAAGTATTGTAATAACTGGAAATTGTTCAGCGCATAGACTGAATAAAAATTTAAATTTTGTATTTCTAACAAATTATTACTCATAATTCGAAATCATAAGTTTTGAATATTTTATTTATACACTATTTCTTGTTGACTATTATGTCTTTATTGCTAGGCAATCAATATTTAGGGAATGCTAATAATGATTTATGTAGTGTATTAAAAACGTAAAAAGTAATGAAATTAAAAATCTTTTTAAAGGCATGTTTTTTTAGGTGCACGAAAGAAAAAAAATGATGAGGCATTGAAAACAATTCAACTTCACAATAAACAGAAAAATTTGCAAGGACATGGCTTTATGCTTACAAACTTTTTGTTGAGTTTAGTTATATTAACGCCCCATTTTTCAAGCAACACTAGGGCTATTTTGAACCGCGGTCATGATAAGGACGACACCTGAGCTGACACTCGTCCCTCTCCACACCAGTGAGAGGGCGTTTGGCGCGGATGGATTTAATGTGCACCAGACTCACTTACACGACAGTTCTTCGATGGAATCGGATCTTGAACCTGAAACCCTCCGGTTCAGGCTATCCGAAGCCAAGATAGCAGTGGCCTTTTCCACCAGGCCACTGCTATCAACTTTTTGGTGAAGGCATCATGAATAAATTTTGCTCATGAGATTTAACTGAAATTAAATATTATCAGTATTTCCTGCGAACTAGTTGGTGGCCAAAGACAACTAGTATTTAATATAAGAACAGTGTCCTTAGAATTATTTGTTTCCCTGCATTTCGAAATAATTGGATTTTTTTTTTTGAAAATTGGATTTTTAACTATGAACAAGAAGTAATGGCAAATCGGAGATAATAATAATTAGATTGAAGGAATATTACATTTCACGCCTTACCCAAATTCATAACAAATAATGAAATAAATTTATTCTTTTGAACAGCGTGCTAGACAATTTAACAGCGTTTTACTGATATTGAAAAGAGAGAAGACATTTCAAGAGAGAAAGAGAGAGAGAACGAAAATGAGAGAAACGAATATTTATATCATAAGCTGAAGCAAAAAAAAAAAAAAAAAAAAAAGAGTAATTCAATCATAGATGCACAGTAAAATTTCCATTATTTTAATTTAAACTCTGGAATGTGATTTTCATAAATTCCAAACAAAGAAAATAAGCGCTTTCTTCCAGTGAATGCTCAGTCATGCATCTAAATTAATTGAAATATCTCTTTGGTATTCTTTTTTTACAGCTATTCTCTCTTGTGCTTTGTAAAACTTTTTCCCAAAATTTTTCTTCTTCTTTTTTTGTTTTCTTTCGCATATGAAATGAGTTGTGTTAAAATGAAATAACTGTTTGGTCATTTGGTCAGAAGTTTTTTTTCCCCCTAAATGTAAATGCGGATTAATTTAAAGTTAAAAAATGAAATTAACCAAAGCAATCTTTAATACTTAGTTTCATATTACTTTAAATAAACAGGCGATTGTTAAATGATATTCTGTATTCCTTTACATGTTAGGAAATACCATGTGTTTGCAATGCATATTAGCCTATGATTCAGTAATACACTCATGTTCATGAATTAAGGATAATTCAGAGTCACGCGAAGAGTCGAACTCTAAACTACATATATCACCCGTAAAATGACTACATACATCTTCAAATATCATATGCAAATTGCAGGGAGCCACCAGATGACACCGATAGTATGTCACATTGACGAGAATGTAAGAGAGTGATGTATAAGGAATACAGGCAAAGAAGTAAAATTGTTCTCAAGCGCTTTATAAACCTTTCAGTGAAATAACTACATAGTTGTGACACAAAGAACGCATTTAGATGATTTTTTAAGCGGAAGAATTATCAGTCGTCTGGTATGTGGGCGTACCCAGCTGGAAGTATCCGAGGAACTTGAATTCGCCCAGAGTGTCACCTCCAGGCTTTGGCAACGATTCCAAGATGATGGTAATGTGAGTAGATGTTAAACACAGGTCGCCTCCGAGTTACAAAGCCGAATGAGGACCGGTATTTGGCAGTTACTGCCATAAGAAACAAACGGAGCACAGCATCAGACCTGTCTCGTCAGCTCTCTTCAGTCACTGGTACGACAGTTTTAAGGGAGACCGTGTACAGACGGTTAGGGCAGATTGGTCTACATGCTCGTTGACCTGTCTGATGTGTTCCACTTACTGCAATTCACTGGCGCCAACGGTTAGCCTGGAGTAAAGAGCATGCATTGTGGACACCGCAACAGTGGGCTTGTGTGATGTTTTCCGACGAGTCCAGGTTTAGCTTTCAATCTGATTCTCGCCGGACTTTCATATGGAAAGCGCTAGGTACCCGTTACCACCAAGAGAACATCATTGAACGACACCATTACGGTGGTGCAGGATTGCTCGTTTGGCGAGGAATTATTTTGGGTTCCAGAACTGACCTGCATGTTCAAATTGGAACCATGACAGGCCAAATCTAAAGGGACGACATTCTGGAACCACATGTTCGTTTGTCTCAGGGCGCCATGGGCGCAGAATTCGTGTTTATGGATGATAACGCCTGTCCTCACCATGTGAACATCGTAAACGAATGCCTTCGATCGGAAGATATCACCCGTATGGACTGGCCAGCATTCTCACCGGGCTTAAATCCAGTAGAGCATGTGTGGGACATGCTTGGCGGACGAGTTGCAGCCCGTGAACCACCTACTACATGTCTACCGGAACTTCGGAGAGCATTGCTTGATGAATGGTGTAATATTTCCCAAGATCAGATCGATAACTTGATACTGAGCATGCCTAAGCGTTGTATGGACTATAGTGCATCGTCTGGGAGACATACAATGTATTAAACAACAAACCAACCATGTAATATTGGTTTTTGGAAATAGGTTTTTTTTTTTGTAATTTACTCCAGGGAGCAAAAAATCACAATTTTTATTAATGATATCAAACATATAGCATCTTTTTTGCTCTTTACCTTTTGTTTAATAAATAGGTTTTACAAATAAGTCACATTTGTTTTGCTTCCGACTCTTTCTTTTCCTGAACTTGCATTATCCTTAATTTATGGACATGAGTGTATAATTGCTGTCGCTAAATTGCAGAAAGTTAATGTGCAAATTAGCTAGCTAATCTGCACATTAACTATGGTGATCCGTTACAGTGCGGAAAATTGTTTCATTTCTCAATTTACCTAGATAATTTGCGAATTATCTAGATAATTTGCACATTACCAACTAGATACTCGTTTAAGAGGGAATAAGATCTTTGCTGGAACAGCAACGTTTCTGTACTCTTCAATTAAATGCTTTATTTATTTGTTTGTTATTTAAAGAATCAAGTAAATATAATCAAGTTAATAACAAATTAATTGATAAAATCAATCATTAATCAATTAAAAAACTATAATACAAAGAATCAAACGGTTGAACATATTGTTCTAGTTTAGGAAATGAATTTGCGAAGCATATGTTAAAATTGTGCATACTTATTAGTGCAATCTAAAGATCGGTGACCCTTTGAATTGCATAGCAATTGATTTTTGTGATGATACTTGTTGTACATTTAGATTTATAATTACCTGTTTTGAAACCCTGTCCGGTACCAGGTGATTATTTTATTGCTGTTTGACGTAAAGATATTTCTACAGAAAAGACATCTTCTTTCGTTAAACATTTCTCTTGGTAAACATTGAATTCAGATCTGGTATACAATTGTTTTAAAATACCTGTTTTAGTACCAAGTTTATATAACCCATTCTTACCAGCATTAACTAGTGAAACAAACTTTTGAACTTTAACGATAGGAAACCGATATTGTGTACAGTTAAAATGTGGGAAACTCTTGATTCTGCACTTTTACGAAGCAAATAAGTTAATCTGCAGATTAGCTAGCTAATCTGTACATTAGCGACTTTCGAGCTTTAACGGTAACATAATAATAAACAAATTTAGCCGATAATATGAGAACGATAAAATGAAACAAAGAAATAGAAGATTAAAATGTCATCATTAATTTTCCTTTTATTGAAGGAATTTATTTAAGATAAACGTTACGATACAAGAAAAAGATTAAATAATTATACTATTAACATGATGATGTTTATAGGTTGGCATATTACCTGTGAATTACTATGTGTGGCATGCTTGAAGCGATATGTATGATTAAAAATTGCTCATAACATTCTACACAGATGATGGTTGGATCTATATTTATCATACTTGGCACGGAATTACTTTTTGAGTGGTAGATGCCCACAAAGGAAAGAGATTTTAAAATCTTTTAAATAAATTTTTAAATTAAGAATTAATCAAAATATTAAATTTTGTTTTCTTAATGACATAGGGACATATTACTGTACTCAAAGTATTTTTATAACCTTTTAGCATTTCAGTGATATCAGTTCTATTTCCGAAGCATTTTTTTTGCCATTTTACAGAATTGTTTTAATTTCTGGATTTTTGCTTCCGCTTTGCAATTATGTTAAAGGCATTATTTTTGGTATGTGCTTAATCGTTGCCATACAGTAAACTTAAATTCTAATAATAAAATAAAGATATGTGAATCAAATCAAAATTTGGCTTGTTGGCATAGACCTTTGACTTCAAATAACTCCATAAAAAGAAATATAATGGTGTTAAATCACCCTATCTAGGGGACCAATTCTCACATTTTCGAACTGTGACCCCTAGACTTTTTATATTTTTGAAATATTGTTCACGAATGAAAACATGTTTTTCTACTGTGTACGCTCCATTTTTACTAATCCTGACCTATCAACTGTCAAATGGCTTTTTAAAATAATTGGCAACATTTTACTGCATGAATGATGGTAAATTCAAATCTTGTATTAATTTTTAGACACCCTTTAGTTTCATCATTAGTAATAATGCGTTTTACCCAGGAAGCCCACCCTGTTACATAATATTATACAATACTACGAATATTGATCAATGTCATACAGTATTGTACAGTATTTGTGTGCTACTTGGGTACAATGGAAAATCGTATTGAAAAAGCGCAGCTTTTCTCGAGTCACTTTGAGCACGTTATTGTTTTTGGAACATCTCGAGAAATGACACTTTGTAATCCTAAATGATTTTTAAAATTGCTCTAAACGAACCAGATGATAACTAGCTTAGTAATATCATGTATTGTCAAACACTAAAACATCAAACGACCAAACATCAATGCTCTATCCTTATCGATATTTTTTATCATTAATTTAGATGGAAATCTAATAAATCACGGATCAACTACGACGAATTCTCTACAATTTTTAAACTTTTTATGTCAAGCAACTTTTTTTTTTTGTTAGAAAGAAGTCAATTCTAAAAGTTTTTGCAACATGTCAAATGCTTTTATGGAAGAACTTTCATTGCCAAAAAAATTCAATACAGGCTTTTTGCTCAATAAATTTCCAATTTCGGATAATCAACAAAAGGAAAATTCGTATATCATTAAAAACAAATTCATTTTAAGACAATAAAATGAAATAAATTCTTGACTGTTGTCAGAAGTCAAGTCATAAAAATGTCTGATAAAAGTTCAAACGATAGCTACAATAGACATATTTTAACTGAAGGATTCCGGATACTTTTTTGGTCATAGAAGCATATAATTTGTTCACCAAAACTGTAGAATTGTATTTAACACTCGATTAATTCCCTAAAGACTAATTCTTTTAATATTGAATAATATAATATTAATAGAGATAATATAATTTTTTAATAGAGAACAATATATTATATATTAATAGAAAATAATATAACATTTGATAGATTATTCTATAGAATCTATAGGTTAATCTCCTAGCCTGTAAAAATATAAAACCAGAATGAATAAGCTATATGTAAAATTGAATATTGTAGTTTAAGAGACAAATATAGAAATAATAAGAATAAATAAAGATGTAAAATCAATATTAATATCGTATATTATATATCAATATTATTAAATTAGACTAAAATATGAAGCAGTTTTTAATACCAGCATATTTTTATCAACGTAATAAAAATCAACATTTTTAATATCAATTTCTTATTACTCTTAAGTATTTTTAATTCACTGTAATAATTATTATGGAATCTTGAAAGTAATTTTTCGCAGATTCACTACTGAATTACCCTATGTGTGTGAAATCAAAATTTAATAAAATTAAACGATTAATTAATATATTATTAATATATATACAGATTATATAATAACAAATTAATAAGTTCTGAAGATATTACAATAATATATTGTCAAGGAAAACACCCAACAGAACTCTAGTTCATTAGGAAGTACATTAAAAAAAACAATTTTTACAAACTTGAAACCAGTAAATTGAAATAGAAATGCATACTTAACGACAATTTTTATTCAAACTTTATTTCTTTCCGAATTGTTATCGAAGGGAAATGCAAACCTGAAAGTGATCATAACCTCTCCGTTTCTACTAATTGATGTAGGATAAGCCAGTAAAAACAAACCTTAACTTCAATTACCAATTGGTGTTATTTAGAAAGAGACTTTTTTAAAGGCAAAACATTTTACCTGTAATTTTGTCTCCTAAAGTGCTACTTTCAATTACAGTATTGGAAAATATTTTAAAATACGAAGCCATTTTACTTACCTTTTGGTATTTTATTCACATAGGTGCAGAACGGTAAAATCACATAAATCTTGGTAATTTTTTTTTGCATCTTTTTCCCATAAAAGTCTCTTGTAATGGTATCCCTTGTGGCAAGAAAATGGTTTCGTTAACAAGACGTCTGAAACATTCTAATCTCTTGGGGCAAATAGAACAAAGAGTGCACGGAGTGAAAGTGCCGAAGTTCGTTACGAAATACTCTTTTTTAAGATTAGGAGAGTGACTTTAAAAAGTTTCTAAAGGATTTTAGTACCTTAAATTGAAAAATATAGGTGATAAGAGTTTAGCGTTTTCTGTGAAATTTTCTGTATCTTGTTCTAATTTGATATTTACACTATCTTGTTCTACCTTCTTTAGGTGAAATTAAGGCTACGATTGAGTGCAAAAATTATTGGGCGATTAGAGTTAATAGATGGACAGTTTTTTTGTTTAACAATTTCAAAACTCAAAGATAAATTTAAATTTCCTAATTCAATACAAATAACCTATCTTTACTTTTTCAGATAGAGAAAATATAGTAAAAGTCGCCAACGTCCTGGCGTAGGGGTAGCGCGTATTCCTCCTGATCTGGACTTCCCGGGTTGGAATCCTGTTTGAGGGTTGTTCTTTCTCACTAGCGGCTAAATCACAACACGCTGTGTATGAGACAGACAAGTTCATTGAAAGACAATTTTTTCGTAGGGACAAGGTTAAAGAAGAGACTAGTTTATGTTTACAAAACTACAGGAGTTTGTAAATTGTACAGGCAAAGGATACCGACGTGCTCTAAATGATAGATTTCTTTCTCACATAATTTTCTGTGCCGTATTTGCTGCAACCCTATGTGTTGTTTAGTTTGGTTTATGCGTTCTTTTTCGCGTATGCGTACTTATGCGTATCCAAATAAATAGGCTTTAAAACAAAACAATAAAAAACCCAATCTGCCTTTTCAATGCAGTAAGATTCTTTCAACCCTCGATTTGGCTTTAACGCTTATCCAACAACATAGCTGCGGGAGAAATCAGCAACACGGTTATGTATGATAACCGGATTTACCTACGAATAAAATAGATTCGCCCATCTAATCCATAACCGTGTTGTGATTTAGCTACTAGTGTTCTATCTGTGAGGTGCGCGAAAGAGCCCACCTGTGAAAAAGGATTGTGCAAGCGAGTGTATGAGTGTGATCTTCATATGAGCTGGAAGTCAGACTTCTGCTCTCGGGCGTTCAGGGGCCTTTACCCTCAGAAGCTACTGCAGCCTCTTTCCGTGGTAATGCGGACACGACATCAGCATTAATCATCAAAAAATTCAAGATTTTGATGCATCTCCACGTTTTAGACCTCCCCGAGTTCGAAAAACGCATTTTTGGAAAATGTCCTTCTTTTTGTCTGTTTGTGTCAAAGATAACTCAAAAAACGTAGAGTTAGATGAAATTTGGTAAACGGTCTTTAACCAAATTTGTACATTTCTATAAAATTTTAAGAAAAATCCATTCAGAAGTCAGTCTGTCTGGTTGTTCGAATGTAAGTTAACATGATAACTACAAAACGAAGAGAGCTAGATGGATGAAATTCGGCTCACAGATTTAATATCTATAGTGTAGATACCTATCAAGTTTTGAGTCAAACCCAATGAGACATTGACAGTCTGTCGGTCTGTACTTTCAGAAACATATAAACGCGATAACTCAGAAATGCAATGAGTAAAATATATTAAATTTGTTATGGGATTTTGGGACTACAAGCGTAGCTTTTTATAATTTTTTGTTTTAATAGATTGCGAAAAATGCTTCTAAATACAGATTCAATTTTTCTCATGTTATTAACCGCGTGCCAGGGTTTAATCGCCAAATAACTCGTAAAGGATGTCACAATAGATTCAGTAAAAATGTTAAATTCAAGCCAAATGTTAATATTTTGTAGCAGTCGGACGCCAATACCATGCAAGGCGTTTAACACCTTTATTAGAGAGTACGCCAGAAAATTTTCGGGAGATCTAATTTTTCAAGTGTTGTAAATAATTTTATTGAAAATCAATTTCATTTATTTGTTTGCATTTCTAGAATTTTGTGATGTGGTCGTTTAGTGGTTAAGGCTTCGGGAATGGAAAGTTTCGGGTTCAAAAATAAATTTCTTCCAAGAACTGCAATGGAAATGCAACTGGCGCCTGCTAAATCCTAATGTCTTTGGCTTTTGTGTGGAACTGAGTCTTCAACAACTGACTATTCAATTAAAGCAGATATGACTTCACAAAATAATCTGAAATCATTTACAAATAACTGAAAAAAAAACCCTGATGAAATGCAGATACTACTCGTTGCCAATTCACTTTGCTAATTTTTGGTTTACCCACTTCTGCTTCCCTATGGTATCCGGGTATCCGTTCGTGGAAAGTGAGATAACTTATAATGACTGGCTGATTAATACAAGTTAAACAGAGCCAGATCAATATTACACAATTTCATTTCTGTCAGTATCAGAGATTTGTGAGAGCTGCAATTTTCTTCATAGAACGCAAATTCTTTGAAAAAATGCCGATGTCATTTTCTGGAAAGTTGAGTTATATAATTTAAACTTAGTTATTTGAATTTCGTTAGTGGACATCGGATTACATTGCAAGTAATAATAATAATAAAAATAATAATGATAATGATGAAGACGACGACGATAACAAAAAAAAATTAACAAAACAACAAGACTGATAATAATAATAACGATAACAACAGCAACAACATTAACAGTAACATCACCACCACTAATAATAATAATAAGAAGAAAAAGATGATATTCCTCTCACAATCTTTATTTTTAAATGTACTTGTTTTGATACATCAGTCTAGATTTGAAAATCCCAAATTAATATCTGTTATTAAGAAGATATAAAATAACAAAATATATATTCTAGAAAAAGGAAAGGGAAAAAAGGCAACAAATGATATAAAAAAAATGGAAATACAAATAGGTGACTTGAAAATATCAAAGTAGCATAGAGGATTATTGATAAATCTGTTTAAATCAGAAAAGGGTTTTAAACAAATGGATTTTCACAGGATGTAATAGATAATTATGATGTAATTGAATATTTTTTTTGATTCATTCGTTTTATCATTAAAATTGAAGAAAATTCCAGGATTATTTGCAATAAAGCAGACACAATTACAGTATCTATCAACAATATTCTCGATTAAGGTTGGTCACTAGAAGACTAAGAGTTCTCATACATCATTTCGATGGATTTGAAAGAAAAAAAAATGTGTAAGATTATGTTGGACAAAGAATTGTTTTTTTTTTCCTCATGATGATGAAAAAGAAATCTTTAGGAGGAAAAATTCTTCTTCTAAACAGTTAGAGACTAATCCTTTTACCTTTAGAAACAAGATTATAAATCTCATTTCTTTCAAGCAGGTTAAGATATTCAGAGGTGAAAATATTTCCTTAATCGTTTCAGCACCTTCCCTGATTTTTCTATCGCATAAATAATTCTCTGATGCTAAAAATAGAACGCAATCAGCTGGATTAAGTCTAAAAGAACAAGATTTATATAAAAGAAATCGTTTTCGAGATGAAGCAGCTTGAGATGTTCTAATTTTTTTATTTTTTATTTTCTGATATATGAAGTATACAAAAAGAAACTAACGTAATTGTCAGAAAATTCGAATTCGAGATTTTGACGAATCTCTGTTTCAGACCTTCCCGAGTTCGAAAAACACATTTTTGAAAAATGTCCATCTGTCGGTCTGTGATAAAGATAACTCAAAAATGCTTTGAGCTAGACGTTCGAAATATGGTTTACTGTCTATACACTAAATTTGTAGATTTCTAGCAAATTTGAACGAAATATTCAGATGAAGTCTTATGTTTTGTTGTTTTAATAGAAGTTTGTATGATGACTACAAAACAAAAGAAATTGTATGGATAATGTTTACTTCATATATTTAGTGTCTAAACTGCAGATCAATGTCAAATTTGGAACGAAATCTGCCAGAAAGTGGAACACCTGTTGGTCTATATGCATGCATGTGTAAACACGGTAATTAAAAAAACGCAGCGAATTAAAGCAATAGAGTTCTAGTATTGTGATCTTGTTGCGTTCAAAAATCGTTCTGTTCCAAATTTTGGATTTAATAAATTAACAGAAAGGCCTTGAAAATGCATACTCGGCTTTCTTCACTAAACTATGAAGTACAAAACACTCATGTGGAAGGAGGGGGAGAGGGTTGCTATTCTGCACGGGGATTGGAAAGTTAAATGGAAAGTCTTATCGGTTGTCCTCTATTGTCTGGGTATGATATGATATGGTGATGGTGATATATGGATTTTATTCCAATTTTGTCAATTTTATCAAATCTTAATGAAATTCCTTCCTAGGGAACGTATTTATCCGAATGTCCGAGTACAAGTGTACATAAAAAATGTATAGAACCAGATAGATGAAATTTGGTACAAAGCCGGCGTCCAGGCATAGGGGTAGCGCGTCTTCCCCGTGATCTGCGCGTCCCGGGTTCGAGGGAGTCCCAGTTTGAGCATGGTTGTTCCGTTGTTATATCTGTGAAATGTGTGAATGTGCCCTCCTGTAAAAAGGGGTTGTGCAAGCGAATGAGTGATGCGTGAGTAGCAAAGTCGTACTCTTGGCCTTAGTTGGCGCTACTATAAAAACAAGAGACGCTCCCCCTCCGGCTTAAATCACTATCTTCGTAACAGCGGGCTTGCAAGTGGCAAGTGCCATAAGAAACAACAACAAAAAACTTGGTACAAAGGTTTACCAACTAATATAGATAGTCATATAAAATTTGAAGGTCATCCATTAAAGGTTGACCGTCTTTCTATCTTACATTGGTAACTGGTAATCCCAAAATATAATAATTTAGAAAATTCAAATTTAATATGTTATCTTGTTACAAAAACTATAGTTTTTTTTCAAAATTTTGGTTTTTATAAGTTAATAAAAAGGCGTTAAAAATGCATACTCGACTTCTTTCACTAAACTACAAAGTACAAAACAGTCATGTGGCGGGCAATCATTCTAAACGAGGGTCGGAAAGGGAGAAGGAGATACTCTGCTTTTCGAATGCGCAACATTAGCTGTCTGTCAGAATGAATCCTGTTAATTTTAGAAATAATTTAAGTGTAATTTAAAACAACTTTTTGTCGTTTTGATAAGATCATAGCTGGTTGATATGAAAAATATAAATTATTAATATACATAGAGAGTAGCTCATTACCAAAGGTTCATGCACAATTCATTCTCCTAGTATTTAGAAAATAGCGTGAAAATTTCCCCCCCGTTCATCTAACAAATTACAAGAAAATTTAAAAGCAAAAAACTGCACCGTACTTAGAAAAAATTTGAAACTACTATATATATATATAATGAAGGATGACGTATTATATTGTTACAAACCTGCAATTCGGCTTCCCAGCATAGTTTGTTCCATCAACAGAAAGAAAGTTTTACAGTCATCTGAATGGGACGAAGTCCAGGTGTGCGTCGGAGGTCCCAGAGCTTGGCGACCATTTGGCAACTTTGGCGCCAAAATAGATAATACCCGAAACTTCGAGAATTTTCCCGATCCGTCCAGTAGGAACCGAGATACGCCTCGAACGTTCCTGATTGGTCGAGAGGCTTCTAGCCCCGCCTCCTGAGACCTATAAAAGGAAGCGGCCGCCGCTGCCAGAGGGAGACGACAGAGGAGTCGAAAAAGTGAGTAATCCAAGTCCGAAGACGGAGTGGAGGAGGCGGAAACGACGGTGAGCAGCGACTGAGTCAAGCTCGTGCTGAACTGAGCTGTGCGCTACTGTTTGCGGTAGGTTCTGGTTGTATGCTACACGTCTCGGGTGAAGATAATCGTCTTCTGTGCTGTATATAGTTGTCGCTTTGTGCTGTCCTGTGTGTCTTCGTGTAAATAAACGTCGTTGTTTTATTTTCTACTACCATCTGCTGATTGAGCGTTCTACACACCATATCACTTCCACTATCCAAACGAACCCCGGTAAAGAAAATTTCGCAACAATATCAATAGATATTATTATCTCTAAAGTTACCATGAAAAATAGATTCCTTTCCAGCATTTGATGATTAAATAAATTAATAAATATAATTTTTAAAATACGTTTTTCTCGTGTACTAAAAGGAAAAACAAAAACGGTTTATAATTTTTTATTTATTATTCAGTTTTATAAATATTAAAGAAACTTTTCTAGAATTCATTACTGGAACATTTATTATGAAATTAAACTTACATTTAGAATTAAATTTTAATTGTTTAAGTGATAACTAAATTCTGAAACTTTAAAATACTAACTACTTTTTAAAACTACACAAGTGTACAAAATTTTCAAAACTCTAGTATCTAAAGAAATGAATTCAAAAAACGTTTACAAAGTAATTTCTTTACAAATATGAAACATGTCAATGAATCAACTTAAATTAGAGAATTTAAAAATTGAAGAACTGTGTATTCCTTGGGATATGATCCATTATTCCTGTTTCATAATGTGATACAATTATCTGAATGAACAAATAAATTGATATTCTTTGTGGATACAGAACAAAAATATTAAGAAATAGAAAATCGCAGATTGAAATGGGAAATTAAATAAGGATGAAAGATAAGATACTCACCTTCTGGAAATTCGCAAACTTTGAACTGCAAGTCTTTGATGTCTTCCGAAAATCCTATCTCTTTTGATCTCAGCTTTCTTGCCCAGAAAAATGCTATGCAGAAAAGAATGAAAAAAAAAAATTCAAAGATTTTTATCGTAAATTTCATAAAGCAATGTGACAAAAAAAGTTGGCGAAATTGGAAAAAAAAATCACTTTCAGATACTTTTTTCTTCTTCAAATATCATTTACTCAGCCAACAAGCTTCGAAGGTAATCTTTTTTTTTTAGTAAGATAAAAATACGAGAAATATTTTTAAAATGTCAACGAAATATGAGGTGTGAGTTGAATTTAATAAATAGATATATAGCTTTTTTTCTGTGGAAACCGTTTTCCTCTTTACGTTATCGGAAATTCGAGAATTTACACAAATAATAATTAGAAAAAGCCGACCAATTTATCACAGAGCCAATTTAGAGAATGAAGGAAAAAAAAAATCCAATTCCATGTAGAAAATGCATTTCATGCATTCATTACAGAAAGATTTAATATTGAACTGTAGAAAATAATTTCTTGGTATTTTTTTTCCAAAGGGCAAACGAAACATTGTTACAGAAATCCTCTGTGGATATACAATGGGAAATTCCAAATGCTCAATAATAGAAAACAATGTCTTATTCTACAATAAAGCGAGCAAAACAGATAGCATGATATAGCCGAAGCCTACAAAAATATAGCACTTGCTGAAATCAACAATGCGCACTTATAAACAGTAAATTGTTATAAAACAATAGCACATCACAACAGTGCTATACATAGCACATCACAATAGTACTACATAAGAGACAATTATTGCAGAAGCATTGTATTTAAAGTTCGTTACTCTACTTAAATAAACGGTAAAGTCAGGATTTTCTATTTGAAATAATTGAGTTTGTTTCAGTACTTAATCTTAAAAATTTCCAAAGCTTTTGATCAGCTTAATTTGTTTCTTGTTGGAGATTAAAACACAATCCTTTACACTTATCCCAGAGATTATTACAAATCTTCCTCCGTCTGTGAAATTGCTCTCTTCTGTATCCTTTCCTGCACATTTCATTGCCGTTGGCTGGATTTATGCCTTAATTTTAAGAGTTTGTAACTAACATTTGAGTATATACAGAAACTACTTTGATGTACTTGTTTGAATTGCTTCAGAATGTCAGCGTTAAAGTATGTAGCTTGGAGACGATTTTCTTGTTTATTTGCAACTTTCAGTGTTCAAGTCAGATGCAATAAAAATGACGCAACTATTTAGCATTTATATCTTACAACTTTTAAAAGTCAATTCTTGTATCGGGAACGTCTCTAACGGTTTGGATCAAATTTTATATTTAGATAAAATTCTGCTTTTTAAGTTTATCTATATAGGTCTTCCTTGAAAAAACAAACAAACAATTTTACACCCAACTCCAAAAAAACTCCCTTTTGTATAACTAAATATTTACATGTGGCTGGCTATACATGAAGAACATAATTGTATCAGCGATAGGGTAGTGGTTAGAGCTTGGACTCCCATGCATTTTTCTCATGTTCGATACTAAATTTGCAACTCAATTAAATTTCGCTTGTAACTTTAAACGAGCCATATATATATATATATATATATAT
>JAPMOR010007077.1:1855000-1922394 GCA_026543865.1 Argiope aurantia
ATATATTATTACGAATTTTTTTTCCGGGGATCGTTTGGATAGTGGGAGTGATATGGTGTGTGGAACGCTCAATCAGCAGACGGCAGTTGAAAATAAAACAATGACGTTTATTTACGCGAAGATACACAGGACAGCACAAAAGCGACAACTATATACAGCATAGAAGACGATTATCTTCACCCGAGACGTGTAGCATACAACAGAAGCATACAACCAGAATCTACTGCAGACAGTAGCGCACAGCTCAGTTCAGCACTAGCTTGACTCCGTCGCTTCCGACTACTCTGTCTTCTCCTTCTCCGACTATGACTCGGATTACTGACTTCGCTGCTCTCGATCTCGTCTACCTTCCTCTGGCAGCTGCGGCTGCTTCCTTTTATAGGTCTCGGGAGGCGAGGCTAGAAGCCTCTCAACCAATCAGGAACTTTCGAGGCGTATCTCGGTTCCTACTGGACGGATCGGGAAAATTCTCAAAGTTTCGGGTATAATCTATTTTGGCGTCAAAGTCGCCAAGCTCTGGGACCTCCTACGCGCCAACTGAACTCTGTCCCATTCAGATGACTGTAAAACTTTCTTTCTGTTGATGGAACAAACTATTCTGGGAAGCCGAATTGCAGGTTCGTAACAATATATATATATATATATATATATATATTGTTATGAAATTTCTACCGGGGGTTCGTTTGGATAGTGGAAGTTATATGGTGTGGAGAACACTCAATCAGCAGGCGGCAGTAGAAAAAGAAACAACGACGTTTATTTACACGAAGACACACAGGACAGCACAAAAGCGACAGCTATATGCAGCACAGAGACGACTATCTTCAGCCGAGACGTGTAGCATACAACAGCACACACAGCAGCATACAACCAGAATCTACGGCAGACAGTAGCGCACAGCTCAGTTCAGCACTAGCTTGACTCCGTTGCTTCCGACTACTCCGCTCCGTCGATTCTCACTACTCTTCACTGTCGCTTCCGACTACTCCGCTCTGTCCACTTTGACTGACTTCGCTGCGTCGATTCCGCTTACTCTTCTTCGACCACTCCGTCCACTCTGACTACTGGCTTGGACCCCTCTGTCTGGCAGCTACAGCCCCTTTTATAGGTCTCAGGAGGCAGGGCTAGAAGCCTCTCAACCAATCAGGAACGTTCGAGATGTATCTCGGTTCCTACTGGACGGATCGGGAAAATTCTCGATGTTTCGGGTATTATCTATTTTGGCACCAAAGACGCCAAATTCGTCGCCAAATGGTCGACAAATTTGTCGCCAAGCTCTGGGGTAGGTAGGTAGGTATTGTGAGATTTAATGGCGCAAGAGCCAAATATGGCTATACTGCGCCAAACAAATGGTATTAATGAAAGCTAAGTGCAATTCACTTATACAATTTAAAATTAAATTCGTGATAAAATGCAAGACATCTAGTAATGAATATTAGTAGTGTTTTTAAAGTTGCAACTCACATCCCAGAAAGTAAATTTTTCCAAAAATGTTAAAAGATTAAAATACCAATGAAATTCAAAAGGTGCAATACTCGTAACATTAAAACAAGTACAATAAATTATAAAACCAAGTAAAAAGAAAAAAAAAATCATTGTAATCTTTTGATTCGATGTTTCTTCAAGTATCTGTTATGAATGGGGGTACTTAAAGATTCACAGTGAAAATCTTTAAGATCA
The DNA here is from genome assembly GCA_026543865.1 of Argiope aurantia. Lineage (NCBI taxonomy): Eukaryota > Metazoa > Arthropoda > Arachnida > Araneae > Araneidae > Argiope > Argiope aurantia. The sequence continues at coordinate 1,856,681 of JAPMOR010007077.1, forward strand.
ACCCATTGAACTTGACAGTCTTGGGGACTTTGTTTAAAAACAGTTTTATCAACTGTGGTGGAAGCGATAGATTCTGGAACAGATGGAGTTTCATCAATTGTTTCATGAGGGTTATATTCTATTGTATTATCTGATTCTATATCACTGTCTGTGTTACGATTTGACATATTTGTTGTCATGTTTTTATTATCTTTAGGCTTGGAGTTTTTCTTAAATTTTTTCCTGTTAATAACGGTTTTGAAACTTGCTAAGTTTTGTGAAGTGGCAACAACTTTACACTGTGGGATATCTTTAGAAGTGTCTTCCATGGGAATACTGGGTGAAAAGTCTTTTATAAATGATTCAGATTTGGGGCAAATTTCAGAGGGTGCATAAGATGGTTGGAACGGATTATTATCAACATGCATGATTATAGCTCTGGGACTGTCCCGGACTCTGTCCATTACCGATGACTTTAAAACAGTCTTTCTGTTGATGGAACAAACTATGCTAGGAAGCCGAATTGCAGGTTTGTAACAATATATATATATATAAACTCTTCTGAGCGATGCTTGTTCTCCTAGATAATGGAAACGCTAGAGGAATAAGAAATAGACTTTCTCAGAGTTATTAAGGTCGGAAATTAAGTAATAAATTATTAGTAACGTTAACTTATGTTAAAATGAAATAAATTTACTTATAATTGCAACCGGAGTTTTATTTTATAATTAAAAAAATGTATACCCATAGAAGTGAGATGAATTTTTCTCATATACTCTTTGATTAAAGATACCAAAACTTTAGGAATATTCAGAGAATTACACCACTGTTATTAAAGATATGAATCTCTAGAAATTTATACAAACTTTATAAACTCAAGTTTTATGTCATGAAGTATTGCAGTTTTAAGCGTCTCCACTCACATTTGAGTATAATTATGATGGCAGTTACTGAGAACACTGAAGTATTTAAAGAATATTAGAATAATATTATTAAAAGTACAAAAAACGTATAACGTCTCTTGTTTCACGATTAGAGAGCCCCGATGTAGTTTAACGGAGTTAAAATGAAATAAGTTAATTAAGGATTCTAAAATTAAAAAATAAGTGTTGAAACTTTGTATTTTTATTTTCTTTCCATTTTATTGGAAAAAAAATTAATGATCAAAGTAGTTATAATCTCTCAATTATTCATACGTTATTATACGTTATTAAAACTGTTTCTTATTTCTTTTGCTATAATCTAGCTCTACGCTTGTTTACAAGTTTCTGGAAAGTTTTTACTAATTTAGAGATTTTTTAATCCATAATTTTGCAAAAAATTAAGAGAAGATGTTATAGTGATTCAGTCACAAAGGCAAGTAAAGACGTATCTTGTCCACGAAATTTCTTTTAAAGACAAACTTCTTTTAACTCCTTCTTTTCGTACAAGGTATATGAAAACTCTAAACTTTTGAGATTAAAATAACACGGGATTTTAAGAGTAAGCATTAAAAATACGAAAGTTATTTGACCACATAGATTTCCTTAAGGTCTGACAACTGATTTTTACACACTTTAATTCAAACTGACTCGTTTAATTAGTATTGTAAATTTTTCATTTTCCATGTATTTTCTGATGTTCTAAAGTTTTGAAATTTTATTAACTGATGTATTCTAGATGACAGCATTTTATATTTGCAATTCAAGAATTAATCATTTAATTTAGTAATACTGATTAATTCGATGAAATTCTGATTTCAAATGAGTGGTGCCATTTGGATGAGAATTTTAGAAAAATACTGATCCCAAGATTCCATTTTATTAAAGACTAAAACGTTGAAAATGATTAAAATTAGAAAAATTTCTAGCTTTTACTATACGAATAAAAATTTGCGCTATTAAATTTATTAATGACATTTTCGATAAGATTTTTTATTAGATTAATTTAATATACAAAAAGGTCAGAGTTAGAATAAGTTTCTGTGAAATTATCACTTTGGAATTCTTTTGTTAGTTTTTAGGATATTCATGCAATTTCTGGTAAGATTCATGGAAGGTAAGAATACATTCGATTCGGTAAGATACGAACGATTTTTTTAAAAAAATCATATCTATTGTGTTTTGGTTTGAGTTTCTTATTAAAGAAAGCATTAACAAAGAAAGGCTTTGGTATTGACTTTTCTAATACAAATATAGATCAAATGGAAAATGCATTGAAAGTTACTTATTTTTTGAAGGTAAACGATGTATCCCTTTTTTCATTATACATTTTCGTTGGGTTTCGAAAAAAGAATGCTTTTCTTCTTATTTACCGACATTTGAAAGGTTTTATGTTTCCTGACATTCCAAATGTAGAAGGATATATTGTATTTAATCTCTTGAATCAGTGTGTCAGTGAAATTTCTTTTACTGCCAGTTCTTTCCAACTTTCGATAATTTTCGTACAGTATATGTAGCTATCACTTCATGACTTCAATATTATACTTCATTTATTCGTACTTATGTTATTTTTAAAACGATTTACTGGATGATGCTTCGAGGTTTCAAAATATCATTCCTTGACTAATTTTGGAGTTCGTCGGGCCGTTTCATAAACACGTTCTCTACTGTCGGAACCATCAACGTTTTTACCTTATTCTTGTTCACAAAATGATCACGATTTTTCAAAATTTTATAAAAAGTCTGTGGAATTTTCAACTTTACCTCTTGTATTGACTAAATTTAGGTAAAATTTTCATACTGGTTAAGAATTTAAATTTTGTCTGTAATTCTGAAAGCAGCTCATTTTTATCTGTTTTGCTTTCACAATTCAGTATCAGGCAACTGATTGTCCAACAGATTTCAAATCAGATTTATCAGATTAATTATTGCTTCAAATCAATGCAAATCTCTCTAGTACAGACAAAAGAATTTGAATCTCATCTTGTGGAAAAAATGATTTCCATATTTTTCATAACAAATGGTGCAAGAAATTCCTGAAACGTCAATCATTAACGCTAGTTGAAAATGAAATATTGGTAAATTATCTACTTCAAAACTGATAATATTAAGTGATGCAGAAATCTCATTAAAAGAATAATTTTATGTACATTTGAACACATCGATTTGAATCACAGGCTTTTGATAATTTAAAATTTACTTTAGTTACATTAACGTCCTGTTTTTTAAAGCAACACTAGGGATATTTTAGGACGGACTTCGTACTTTTGAGCATCAGTCAGATGACGATGAAGGGCCTGAGCTAGTGTCCCCCTTCCCAAGCTTCCACACCAGACCAGCGAGAGGACATTTGGCCCCGTTGGATTTAGCTTGCACCAAACCCACTTACACGACGATTCTTCTGTGAAATCGGGTCTCGAAGGTGAGACCTTACCACCAGGCCACCAAGACCATTTTGATAAAATATGAAGCGAACATAATATTAACCTCAATCACATTACTACGGCCCCCATGTTTACAGTTACTCAGACAATAATTATTTAAAATGTTTGTAAGAAATGAATTTTTTTCCTTACACTTATAAAATTTATAATAAAAGAGATTAAAAGACACATAATTTTAAATATTACATTACAATGAGCTGTAATTTAACAATTTTGTTGAATTGCAGCTCCTTGTAATATTTATTTACTTTTACAATATTTACTTTTGGTGAAAAGATTTTTTTTTTCAAATTTTATTTTTAATGTAGTTTTTGCTTTTTTATATTATCTTTTAAGACCCTGATAAATAAACTGCAAAATATATCAAAGAAAACTACAAGGAATAAATTTAACCCACTCTTTTGTGATGTAATTTTATGTGAATTGAATATTACAAAGTTTTAACTTTGAAAAACAGTCAAGATCCTTCTAGAAATTCAAAGTGATAAAAAATTGATTTGTATTCTAAACTATGAAACATATTATATCTTTCACTTTTCATCAAACATTTACTCAAGAAGAAATAAAATTTACAGAAATTCGTAGCTTTGAATTTTATCTGCGGGAAAATTATGAAACCAATTATTTAAATTAGTTGAGAATTGCTTTCGAAGAAAGTATAACAGAATATATGCATTCCAATAAGAGCTTTTTTAAAAATTGATAAAATTTGAGCTATAAAATATTGATATATATTTATTTGTGAACCTCTACCGGCTCTATATTATAAAATAATATATGGCCGGTTGTAGGTTCAAAATAGAGATTCCAAAATCCATCATTTTCTCTCTGTAGCATTCGTGTTAAACAGATACTTTTTTTCCAAGACATCTATGTATGGATGAGTAATTTCTTCTAATGTATTTATTTTTAAAGCTTCAAAGAAATGTGTAATAATATTTTTATTTAATAGACAAATTTCTTAAAATACATTTTTCTGAGCTTTGAAAAGTTGAATTTTATTTATTTTTATTATTTACTGTTTTTTATACTTTATTTTTTTAATACATTATCATAACAAAAAATGAAATATTGGTATCAGTTTTAAAATGCCAATGTTTATTAAGGCGACATGCATATTCACCTTATTCAAAAACGCTCTACAAGGTAGATAATTGGATCTAGACTAATCAGTCTTGTGTAGTAAATATATATTATAAAGAGGTTTTTTAAATTAAAAAAAATTAGATTGGAAATGAAAATTTATCGAAATTTTAGCATTTTCCCTCAAGAACTACATAGTCCAAGAACTGTTTTTGCTCTGATTTAAAACACAGAAAATATTTTTTCACTAATAATAATTTTTTATTTCTGTACAATTTGTTCTCTAATTATAATAGCTTTAAAATTATTCTAAAGTATATTTAATAGCAAACTTTTCATTCTTTGTATTCCTTTATATATTTGTAATTCGAATATATATAATTAAATATGAGAATTAAATATGCATTAAATATCTTTTTTGTCTGCATATTACTGTTGTTACTATAATCTGTACTTATAATAAAGTTTGAATATGAGTGTGTGTGTTGACGCTTTACAGGCCTAGACCAGTTGACCTACAGCTACCAAATTTGATACATACATACCTTGGATGTTGAAACCGTGCAGCTTTTTGAAATTTTGATAAAAGTTTCAATTAATGGAAAAATAAGCTAAATTTTGGAGTTTTTGCATGATATTTTCTGAAAATATTATTGAACAGAAATAAATTTTACACCATTTTAAAGTTTTACAAAATTGTCTTGTTAATGATATTAATTCCAAAGTTTTGAGAAATTTTGCTGAATTTTGTGAATTAAAATAACATTTTTTTCCCGATTTCCAACAATATTGTTACAAACCTGCAATTCGGCTTTCCAGCATAGTTTGTTCCATCAACAGAAAGAAAGTTTTACAGTCATCTGAATTGGACGGAGTCCAGGTGGCGCGTCGGGAGTACCAGAGCTTGGCGACAAATTTGGCGACTTGGTGACAAATTTGACGACTTTGGCGCCAAAATAGATTATACCCGAAACTTCGAGAATTTTCCCGATCCGTCCAGTAGGAACCGAGATACGCCTCGAATGTTCCTGATTGGTAGAGAGGCTTCTGGCCCCGCCTCCTGAGACCTATAAAAGGGTCCGCAGCTGCCAGAGAAGTCAAGTCCGAATTCGGAGCGGAGGAGTCGTAAGCGACAGAGCGGTGTAGGCGGAAACGACGGTGAGCAGCAACGGAGTCAAGCTCGTGCTGAACTGAGCTGTGCGCTACTGTCTGCAGTAGATTCTGGTTGTATGCTGTTGTATGCTACACGTCTCGGCTGAAGATAATCGTCTCTATGCTGTATATAGTTATCGTTTTTGTGCTGTCCTGTGTGTCTTCGTGTAAATAAACGTCGTTGTTTTTATTCTACTGCCGCCTGCTGATTGAGCATGCTCCACACCATATAACTTCCACTATCCAAACGAACCCCGGTAGAAATTTCGTAACAATATATAACATTGCTATTTTGAAGTTCAAATCATTACCAAAAATACTTAATCAAGTGAATTTCTTCCATTGTTGAAAGTTAAAGGACAAGGTTCCTGTTTAATATCTTTGTGAAATGCATAAGAAATGAAGTTTCCAAATCTCGAAATTTAGGAGATTGATGAACTCTATATTTATGTTTTAATAGCGCGATGATGTCATGAGATTGATCTCCATAAAGTTCATGTAAACAATAAACAGAACTTATGTAAGAGTATTAAGTATAACAAGACTTTAATGTCAGAAAATTTGATGGAACCATGGGTATATCTAAAAGGTTTAACTGAAATTAAATATATTCCAGGCAAACTAGCTAGTCACTAAGGGTGACTAGTTCAGAATAAGTTTCATGTCTAAAAGACTGTGATTTGGCGGAATATTTTGGTAACTCACAATTATTTAACTTCACGATCATCGTAAAAAAAAAAAAACACCGCATTCTATTCAGAGAAAATTGCGCATTCTTCAACATTCAGAGAAATATTCATAGTAAATTAAATTTCTGTGAACATTTAAGTATACCAGTGGAAAATGCATTGATATATTATGCGTGTCTCGTAAGGAATTCCTAAGTTTAGTTTAGTTATATTAACGTCCGGTTTAAAAGCAACACTAGGGCTATTTTTGGCTGGACCTCGTAATTTTGATCCGTGGTCAGACGACGAGGACGAGGCCTGAGTTGGCATCTTCCCCTCTCCACATTACACCAGCGGGAGGACGTTTGGCCGGGACGGATGTGCATCAGATCCGCTTACACGATGGTTCTTCGGTGGAATCGGGTTTCGAACCTGAAACCCTCCGATTCACTCAGACCTTACCACCAGGCAACCGCTGCCCCAAGGAATTCTTAAATTCTTAAATATGCAACATTCTTCTACTTATTTATGTCTTTATGTGGAATATTTTGATCTTATTAAAAATATATATATACGCTTTTATACGTTCAAATAATTACCAGGTTGGTTTAAAGTACGTTATACATTGTCATTGTCATCAATCAAATAGGAATTGTGAATACCGAACTTTATTTATTTAAGTCATTGAGGTTTTTTATTATCGCATTTACATGCATAAGAAGTACAAATACACAGACAATGTATACACAGACAATGTATGTACCCTTTGGCAGATTTGATTTCAAATTTTAAAAGAATCTACATTTTAGATGCCAAATCTGAGTATCAAAATTTAGCTATCTAGCTATCTATAATTTGTAGTTATCGTGTAAATTTAAATTCGGACAACGGTCAGGCAGATTTTTTCTGAACAGATTTTGCTCAAAATTTGATAGAAATCTGCAAATTAGAAGTACAAATCAGTTACCAAATTTCATTTGTCAAGTTTAAAGCGTTTTTAAGTTATCTTCTTCGTAGACAAACATATTTACAAATAATAATAGACAAAATTCCAATTCCCTTCTGTTCACGAGGCCTGAAAAGGGGAGATTCGTCTAAAAGGAGAGATTCGTCTACTTCGACTAAAAGGGGAGATTCTCTAAAAGGACAGATTCATCTACTTCGACTAAAAGGGGAGATTCGTCTAAAAGGAGAGATTCGTCTAATTCGACTAAAAGGGAAGATTCGTCTGATTCGACTAAAAGGGGAAATTTGTCAAGCTCGAATATTTTGGCGATTACAATATTTTCTTTTAGTGCTCTTCGTATAAAAGAAAGTGAAAAATATTTAAGGTATAAACGACGCCGTTTAATGTTAAGGAAGTAAAAGGCATAATCTTTGAAGTTTTCTAATTTAAATTTCTTCCCAGCTTCGATCTAAAAGTGATTATATCCTCCTTATTCCTGTGAAAAGATGGTTTTAAAAGCAGATCGTACCATGTTTAGTTTCTCCTTTTCAAGCGTTACTTTCAATTAGAACTTTGAAAAAAATTTAAACTTTCAAGACCATTTTCCCTTTTTATTACTCCTTTTCACTGCCTAAATAGTCTAATGGTAAAAACACCAAAACCTTTGTTATTACTTTTTTTCTACCTTTCAACCATAAAATTACCTTTTAAAAGTAACTATAACTGTAAGAAAATGGTTTCGTTAACAAGGCAACCTAAACATTCTAATTTCTTGGGACAAAGAATGTTTGGAGTATAAAAGTCGAAATTTTAAAGTATAGAAGTTGTTTTTCTTTTGCAAATTTCTTCGGAAAATCGCTTTCACTATCTTAAAATAAGTTGTATAGAGCCTTTTTTGCTTTTTTGACATTGTCTCTCTCCCGTTTTTTTGGTTGTTTAAACTACTTTATTCTGATGTTTAGAAATGAAAAGGATAAAATGAACGCAAAGAGTTTTTTTTTTAAATGTAACCATCCAAAAGTTCGATTTTCGAATTAGTTATCGAAATTCGAAATCAGAATTTTCTGAACTTTAGAAGACTAACTTTCTAATTAAGAAAGGTTTTTGAGATTAAGGTTTCTTTAATCAGATGTCGAATAATTAGAAAATGTAGTGAATAATTTAAATTTACCTATGCAGTATAAACAAAACATGATTTTTCTTTCCAGTTTAAATCTGTTCGAGAATTTTCTATCCGTTTTATTTTAAATCAGTTAGAGGAATTCTATGAATTTTAGATTTTTAACTTTGCCATTTTTAATAAATTCAACTTTTGAGAGGATTTTTTAAGTTTTAATATTGCCAGAATGACATTTTCTTGCATTGTACTAATTTAATTTATCGGCGTATGATTCTGCGTTTTAAAGTGCAGATTGTAAACGCTCGATACATAAAATAAACATTTCTTATTTTAGGATATTACGACCAACGACTGAAAGTGTTTTAAAGAAATTAAAATCAAAACACAGTCAAATCCAAGTAACAGCAAGCATCTCACTCGTTCTATTTATTTTTATAACAATATCCTCGTTGCCAGATGCAACAGCAGAAAAACAGTTTCATAAATTCAACTTTTAATAATATATAAAATACTTTTGCAACAATTACTTCAAAAACAAACAGGAACAATTATAACAACTAAACAAATACAAACCATTAACAATTATTTATAATATTTAGTTACGTGTGAACCACAATGACTTGCGATGATGAGTTGCGTTACATTCTCTTTCCAGTAATGAAGTTACGCTAATTAGAAAAAAAAATGAAAATGACATTTAAATGTAATATGAATATAATGCACTAGAACAATATTTTAGGCATTGTCTGTAAAGCGCACAGGTCGTTTTATTTTCCTTCCACAACGTGTTTGTGTGGTTAAAGCAGGCAGTTTCTCGTCCTTTATTGAATCACTTAATGTATTCTTATGTTGCAAACTTTCAGTTGAGCCACTTCTTTTGGGTTCTCAAGATGCAGGACTGTTAACAGTTGATGGCAATGGAGCATCAGAAATGTCAAAATGTGTTAACTTATGGGCTGGTTTAATTTGATCAATAGAAATATTTACATATTCACCTTTGATTAACAACGTGAAAATTTTTTGCGTTCGTTGTAATACTAAAAAGGGTCTCTCGTATGGCGGTTCTAAGGGTTTTTTTTACGCGATCGATTCTAAGAAATACGTGAGTGGTTGTATTTAAATCATGGGGAACAAAAATGCGTTGTTTACATTTTTGCATGGGTATTCTTGGTTTTACTAACTGCATCTGTTTTCATAGATTATAAACAAAAGAATCTGTAATGGACACAGTTTTCTAATCTTCAAAAACTTACCAGGTAATTTGATAGACTTACCAAATACCATTTCCGCTGTTGTAAAACTACAGTCGCCTCGAAGAGAAACTCATATACCCATGAAAACAGTAGGCAACGACTCAGTCCATCGAATACAGTTGTGGCATCTAATGGTTGCTTTTAGCGTGCGATGTAGGCGTTCTATCTTTCCATTACTTTGGGGATGATAAGACGTTGTATGCTGTAATTTTACACCACAAATGATTGCTAATTTTCTGAATAATTCTGAAGTAAACTGAGTTCCTCGATCCGTAACCACGAGAGAAGGTACTCCAAATCGTGTTATCCAGCATTCGTAAAAAGCTTGTGCAACAACTTCAGCAGTGATCTGTCGTAAAGGAACCACTTCCATCCAAGATGTGTGTCTATCGATGCATGTCAAACAATAGATGTATCCATCCGATGGAGAATACGGCCCAATCATATCGATATGAATTACACTAAAACCACCATCAGGCGGTTTAAAAGTTCCAAATTTGGATTTTGTATGCCACGAAATTTTATTTTTTGGCAATGTAGACATGCCCGTGTCCAGTTACGAACTTCCTGTTTCAGTGAAGACCAAATGAATCGTGATGACATTTCTTTAACTGTTGTACGAATTCCGGGGTGAGATAAACTATGGATTTGTTGAAACATCCGCATATGGAAAGACTTTGGAATAAAAGGTCTAACCTTTGATGTGAATGTGTCGCACCATCAATATTTTCCGGATGGAAGTTGACACTGCTTAAATTTCAAGGATTTACTGTAAAGTCGCAGTTGTTTCAGTTCGTCATCATCAATTTGGGAGTTAGCAATTTGATCATAGTCTATAGTTGGCAGGTTAGCATTAGCAATTTTCGATAATGTATCTGCGACAATATTTTCCTGACCATTTGCATAACATATATTTGTGGTAAATTGAGAAATATACTGTAGATGCCTTAACTGTCTTGGCGAAGCTTTGTCGTTATTTTGCTTAAAAGCAAAAACTAAAGGTTTATGATCAATGAAGATTTGGAAATCTCGACCTTCCAAATAATGCTTAAAATTCTTTACGGTCAAATAAATAGCCAAAAGTTCACGATCGTACGTCGAATAATTAGTTTGAGTCTCAGTTAGCTTTTTTGAAAAAAAAATGAGATAGGTTTCAACCCATCAGGTTCGTGTTGTTGTAAAACTGCTCCTATAGCCAAAGTGAAGTGTGAAGAGACAGAGAATAATCGGAATTTGGATATATCAGCATTGCAACTTCTGCTATATCTATTTTGCATTTTTCAAATAGTTTTACAATCGCCTCACTCCAAGGGACTTTTCTCTGATCTTTCTTTTTTGCACCTTTTAAAAAATCATGAAGAGGGGCTTGAGTTGCCGCAGCATTTTTTATGTACGGGCGATAGAAATTTAGCATACCGAAAAATGTACTCAATTTTTGAATGGTATTTGGCAATGGATACTCTAATATGGCCTTTACTTTTGCGGACAGAGGCCTTGATCCTTTAGCCGAAATTTTATAGCCGCAAAATTTTATTGAATCAACACCGAAAACTGATTTGCTGACATTTATGCGAAGCCCGTAATCATTTAAGCGTTGAAAAACCATTTTGAGATGTGAACAATGTTCTTCTGCACTAGAAGAGGCAATCAATACATCATCTAAATAAGGGAACACAAAGTCTAAATTTCGAAATACTTCGTGAATAAACCTTTTGGAATGTTGCCGGAGCATTCCGCAAACGAAAACTCATTCTTTTAAATTCGTAAAGTCCAAACGGAGTAATAATAGCTGCTTTTTTCTTGTCCTCCTCTGCAACAGGAATATGAAAATAGGCCTTAAAAAGGTCCATTTTGGAGAATATGACTTTGTTTGCAAAATGTGCTGAAACTCTTCGAGTCTAGGAATTGGATATCTGTCTGGGAGTGTTTGGTCATTCAACCTTCTGTAGTCCCCGCATGGTCGGAAAGATCCATCTTTCTTCGAGACCATATGCAGTGGACTGGTCCACTCTGATTTAGATGGACGAATAATATTATTGCCCAGCATAAACTTAAATTCCTGTTTAGAAGTTTCTAATTTCTTCGGATCTAATCGCCTTGCTTTAGAATACATTGGTGGTCCTCTAGTTTCGATGTGGTGTTTTACAGTATGCTTTACATCAGAAAAAAAAATTAGGTTTTGTAATAGATGGGTACAAATACAATAAATCTGAATATTTACAGGCACTGTACATTGTATTTACCCTGACTTTTAAGGCAGGTGCAACTTTACCTTGAATAGAGAGGTTAGTTATTCCATCAATTAATTTTTTATTCCTAACGTCAACTAACAAATGAAAACGATTTAGAAAATCTGCTCCTAAAATTGGTTTCTTTATATTTGCAATGACAAAAGGCCATTGAAATTCACGTCGTAATCCCAAATCAAGGGTCAGTACTTTTGTTCCATATGTTTCAATTTCAGTTCCATTTGCTGCAAATAATTTGTAGTCACTAGACGAAATTTGTTTTGCCATATTGGGAATAATGCTGATATCAGCTCCACTATCCACAAGAAAACGCAAACCCGTTGTTTTGTCAAAGACAAATAGACGGTATTTACGGCAATCCTTAGTTACTTACGCAGCAGAACTCTCAGCTAAGTCTGCTGCTGATGCGAGTTTTCCGAATCGGCATTTTTCCACTCACAAAGTTGCTTACATTTTTCAGGATAAAATTTTGCTCCAAAATTATAATGAAAAAAAAAAACCAGTACTTACTAGCAGGGTTAAATCCTTTATGAGACGCTCTGCGTCCCCGATTGTTTTGACTAGCACCTTTGCTCCTTGAACGATCGTGTTCGATCTGTAAGTGGTTGATTTTACGCTCCAAAGAAACAATCTGTGAACGTAAACTATTAATTTCACTATCCTGCTGTATATCACCTCTAGATGTAGCATATAATTCCCGGTTTGGATGCATTTCTACAATACGGTCAGCCATTTCGGCAAGTTTCCGGATATCTTCATTGCTGACGATTAGCATATTTCGGATGGAATCCGGCACTTTTTGAAGAAATAGAGTTTTCAACATATTATCCAAAATCCCATCTGTCGCCAAACTACGCATTTTTTGAAGTGAATACGTCTGAAGTGAATACGCTGAATACGTCTATTTTCGCTTTCTTTAAAGGTATTCAGTAATCGCTCTTTCGCAGCGATATATTTATTTTCATTAGAATCTGTGACTATATCCCATAAATTTTCAACAAATCTTGGTTCCGTCTGCGTAATTAAATAATGAAATTTGGTTTCCTCTGATTTAATACCACTAATGGAAAATTGCGCCTCCACTTGGTAAAACTAAATTTCTGGCTTTTCTGTCTAAAATGGGGGAATTTTTACATTAACCTTGGCTACTTCAACATTAGATGCAGTATCCGTTGCACTTAGTTTCGGTTCTTTTTCTCCTGTCGCCATTGCAGTTCTGTTTCCGGGTCACCACTTTATCGGCGTATGACTCTGCGTTTTAAAGTGCAGATTGTAAACGCTCGATACATAAAATAAACATTTCTTATTTTAGGATATTACGACCAAGTAACAGCGAGCATCCCTCTCTTTCTATTTATTTTTACAACAATATCCTCGTTTCCAGATGCAAAAGCAGAAAAACAGTTTCAATTAACACAAAATAATATATAAAATACTTTTGCAGCAATTACTTCAAAAACAAACATGAAAAATTATAACAACTAAACAAATACAGACCATTAAAAATTATTTATAATATTTAGTTACGTGTGAACCACAATGACTTGCGATGATGAGTTGTGTTACTTACAACGTGTTCCTACAAATTAATTATTTTAATTTTAATACAAATCGCTTTTGGCTACTAGCTAGTTCACAGGGTATGTTGGTGATATTTAATTCCAGTTAAATCGTTTAAATATCTTTTCATGTCCCTGATTCCGTAAAATTGTCAAACATTAAAACCATTTATTTTAATTTTTCTTACATATTTTCATTGTATGCATGAACTTTTTAAATGATTATCATAGCACTATTAAAAATATAAACATACAGTTTATATCTATCTTCTAAATTTTACGATATTTAACTTTATTTTTTAATTTCTTTTACAAATTTTCCAGACATTAAAAATTATTCGCACTCTTTAGCTTTCAACAATGGAAGAAAATCACGCGATTCAATATTTGATGAAAATAGTTTGAATTTCAAACCAACATTGTAATTTTTTATTGGAAATTAGGCAAAAAAATATTCTTAAAATATTACTGAAGTTCAGAGAAAATTACACGATTTCAAATTTATATCATTATGAAGACAATTTTTTAAACTTTTGAAACGGTATAAAATTAATTTTTTTGCATTGAAGTTTTCGATTGTTATCGCGGATAAACGTGAAAACTTAGATTGATTTTTAATTCAATTTCTTAAACACACACACACTCACGCTCACTAATATCTCATTAAAATTTCAGTTAGTTAATAAAAATACTTTTTTTTTCATCGAATATATATATAAGAAAAGATTGTGCGAAAAGCTATTATTAAAAAATAAGAATTCTTTTTATAGTTTACAGTTATAAAGTTTTACGTTTCGATTATAAGTACGGTTATATAGTTTTTAAATAAAATTTTATGCAAAATATAACAAATTAAGAGATAGAAAATTAAAAAGAAATTTTAATTAATTGTAAGCTTTAACGAGTTGCCAGTTCGAAAAACTTCCTAACAGTTCCCTTAAGGTATATGAATATAAGGTATATAATATGATCATTTTTGATACATAATGAAAAATGTTAAATTTTTCGAATGTTTACATTAAATAGATTGAAAAAGAGATTTATGAAATAAAAATATAAAAGTTAAAAGCCACAGGTACTTTAATAAATGCTAGAAATTTGTTTTTTTGACCAAAAAGAGGTATAAATGAAAATTATTATACTTCAGATGTTTATGAAATGTGTTTTTCAAAAATTTAGTGACATGAGTTGTATTATTTTATATAAAAATACAGAAATTATAACTTTATTAATTAGTAAGAAATAATTTCCATTCAATTTTTTTGTTAATTTTAACAAAAACTGTTTATATTACACTATGATATATCATTTTTGTATTATTCTACGATTTGACATAGAATAATATATAAACATACAAAGATTTTAAATTATATGTTACTGTATAGGGATCTGATTTTTTCATTAAAGCGAATAGTTCGAATGATTTTTAGTGTAAAAGTTCAGAAAAAGAAATCACTTTACAGTAAAGTGATTTCTGTAACCGAGGCGCGAATTGAAAATCTATCTTGCAATGGAACTAAGTTTATTTTCCAAATGTAAACTATTATTTCTTTCTTTAATAGCATTAGTGCTTTTTGAAAGAGGATTTACCACCTTTCTTTTCGATATTTGAAATCTTTAAGCTGTTTTTTTATTTCTGGATGTAATTGATTGTTCTTCTTAAAAAAAGACGACCTTATTCTTTTAATGGAAGATTTCTTTTTCCTCATCTGTAAATCAATCGCATTAGTGCCAAAACTACTCTTAATATTTGACACATCCTATTATTACATCGTTTTAAAAACTCTCTATCACATAATCTCTTTTATTAGTCTTTTTGAAGCTCATTTATTATTATTATATATACTAGCCGCCGCTGGCGACCAGCCGGTTCACCAGTATTACCGCTCCCTACAATTTTCAATGAAATATTTTAAGTAACTGGTCTCTTAATAGATTCTCAAACAAAACATTTTAAATCTTCAAATTTTGATAGACATACCAAACTTATACTGTTGTTTAGATCGTTTCGTTCAATTTACTATATATATTTTGCTAATTTGTTGTCATTTCCGGTAAAACTTCAACTTTAATTTAAAGTGGAAATGATGAAATTGCAATTAATATAAAGATATTTTTTATAAAACCAAGCGTTTTATTTTATTTATCATCTTTATTGTTATTTATTTATTATTGTTATTATTGAATATGAGTATTGCAAACAAAATCGCTCGGTATTTAAGTCTTATGTGAACTACAAAATATTTTTCATAATTTATGTAATATCTCTAAGAATAATTCAAAAATTTCTCAGATTCAGTATAAAATTCAGTTTTTAGTTATGCTTTCAAAAGCATTGAAATGAAATCAATAATAATATTTTGTTCCGGCCTATAAATATATTTCAAAAATTATGAAGTTTAAATTTAATGCAGTAAGGTATCATATTCTGAGAAATATTCTGGACACACCAAATTTTAAATAAATGAATGAATACTTATTTATGAAATTTGAATGTTAAAAATTTAGAAAAACTCAACATTTTTATAATCTTAGGCCAATTAATCTTGAGAAACCTACGCGCTGATTGGCGAATTTTCTTTCAAACGATCGACGGAAAATCTAAAATTATCCTTTTTTTATTGAATAGTGATATTCAAATTTTCATAAATCAGCCAGTTTAAGTGATTGATTTAGTTGATTGGAAATTAACTCTTTTTATTTAAAATATTAGTGTTTCAAGAACATTTTGTTTTTCGTGATTTCCACAGCAGAAGCTTTATGTAAAATCAAAAATTCGTTATTTATTAGAGCATTTATTGAATAAAGTTACATAAAATATAATCATTTTCCATCTAGACTATTTTAACAGATCTGTGTCATACTAAAGGTTTACAAATTAGCTGTGTGGCCCTGATTTGAATGGATATCCTGTTCATATTAAACAAAACTTGCCCCAAAATAAAGCTGATTTATTGGATTAATAATATAGAAAGTGTGAAAGATCATAAAATAATTTTTCTTGAATTTATTTTTTAGAAAAAATAATCTTTCATATTTATTTCATTTCCTACAAACACGTGCCGAAAATTATATTTTTGCAGATTTTATTTCCAAAAAGGTTTAATTTATTTTTAATTGGAGCTTTAAACAATGTGATGTCAACACTTTGAAAAAAGCTAATTTTTTCCCATGAATGCGAAACGTGCTCGTGTAGCTTAAATTTTATTTTTATTTTGTACGAAAAAATTGTTGAAAAATATAGTTAAAATATTTATTTAAAAATTCATTGAAAATAGAAATTTAATTTTAAAGTTAAAACATTGGCATCATTTAAAAGATAAATTTTTGATCTTTAACTTCATGTAAAAATCTTTTTTGTGCGGTAATATTTTCGTAAGTTATAGCAGAAACACGCAAAAATGTCGCTTAATTTTTAAATAACTAAAATTCTAATTAAAAATTCGAAAAAATATCTCCCAGGTGCACATTCCCGGCCTCCAAGGTATACACGTGCCAAATTTGGTAGCTGTAAGTTGAATGGTCTGGCCTGTAGAGCGCCAACACACACACACACACACACATTGAGCTTTATTATAAGTATAGATTTCTAAAACGACATATCAAAGACATCTTATTAATACTTTAAAACTATTATCAGAAAGCTACATTCGATTCTATTTCATTATGTTTTTGAATGAAAATTATGCTGAGCCGAATTTGAAAGTAAAATGCGAAATAAAAACTTTCGTACTATATTTTCAATACATTAATTCTATGCTTAATTTAATATGATTATTCATAATGGCAAGCTTCATAAAAACTGATGATTAGACTACATGATTTTGAAAGAAAAGAAAAAGGAATAATTCAATGCTTTGACATATCATTAATTTAACTTAAGGTGCAGATTTAAAAATACTTGGAACAAAAGTGATATAAGAAAACAAATTGAAAAAAACAACAACCTTTGACGATGACCTTGGAAACATTTCAAGGTTACAGATGACATTGAGAATATTTCAAGGTTACAGATGACATTGAGAATATTTCAAGGTTATTCGAATATCATCAGTCTCTTCCTTTAATTATCTGAATTGCTGTATTCAATACTTGTGACATTTTTTTATTGAATATAAATTTTCTTTCTTTCATTATTGAATGTAAATTCCTTTTTTTTATTTTTAAATACGTTGTTCTTTTTTAAAAGTAAAAGAGCTATAAGGCATCTCATGCATTTATTTTTATTTTAAAATTTCAAAACTCTTAATTTTTTTTTATTTGTTCCGTTGTAACATTCATACATTTTCTATACATTTGTATTTTCTAAAAAGTGTAATATGCATATTGTGATTTTTTTTGCTATCTAATAAATGCGAAGTCTTCTGGTCTGTTCAACCGTCAGTTGCCATAAGGGTTACAGACAGGTGAACACGAGGCAGTGGTTTATTTATGGCTGTAAGTAGGGATTCTCCGTCCTCCCTGAATTTTATTTATAGTTCTTTCTAATATTCACTGATTTTGTTTGCCTGGCAAAGCCTTTTATAACATCGTTTTCCCTTTTTGAGATAATTTTTGATATATTGGCTATGTTTTTATGTCCTTAAATTATTCTATTCTAGTGCTTTTTTAATGGTTAACTTGCATTTCGCCTGTTATTATTTTAATAAGAAAACACAACATAACATAATATAATAAAAGTAACTATAATTTGCGCTATAAATTTAATAATTTGTGCTAAAATTTAAGCGTAATTATCATTAAACGCTGTTTTTACAGTATGATTTACGATTTTGATATGACTGACATTAGCAGCATATTATTTGTCTACTTGAAATGTCGAATTGATGATTACTAATTTCTCGAAATTAGAAGAGCTTTTTACGACAAAAAAAAATGTAAGCATGTAAAAGTGAAAACATTAAGAAATCGCAAAAAACTGCTATATTAACTTGCAAGAATATGGCACTAGCTATCCCTTTATATGCTCTTTTAAATTTCTTAGAATACTATCAAGTATCTTTCAAATTTATTAAATTTCTATCTTTTACCCGCGACTTCATTCGCATGGAAATTTTAATGTGTATGCATGAGAACTGACGTTCTGATCCACACTCGGCAGTGTCTGTCTAAAATCGTCTGCAAGCAAAACGGCAAAGCCGCCATCACCGCCTGATTGCCGCGGATGTCCTGCAGGCTGCGGTTTGACGACTCTAATGCATGCTTGTGCGACATTGTGCACTCGTCCCATACTGTTAACTTATACTGCTGCAAAAGGACACCCTGGATGTTTTTTTTTGGTGATGTTGTGTGTTGGGGTATGTTCGCTAGTAAGATTAAGCTGCAATTTGAAGACGGAATGTTCAATGTGGCCACTGTTAAGCAAAGTTGCAGCAATACCCGAGGAAGATACAGCCAGAGCTATATTGCGGTCCTTGCTGAGTTGGGCTGGTAGAATATTCAGCACAAACGTCTTACCCGTACCCTCTGGTGCGTCAAGAAAGAATAATCCCTCCTCTCCATTTATTCGGTTCAGAATCGTTTCGTAGATTTGACGCCGATCGGAAAGTAATTGTGGTATCATTTCATTGACTTGCGCTTCTAAAACCGCGGTGTTTTGTAAAACCGTCGTAGTTTAGCTCCTTCACAACTTCGCTTGATAATTCCTCTCTTCGCTGCGGTGAGGGTAGGCAGAAATCAGTGAGACATTTTCCAGATATGGAGATCATTTTATCCTCAATCAATACCAAAGCTTCGTTAATGATTAGTTAGCGTTCGTTATTGTGAGTGCCATCCAGCTTATGCATGATATCTTTTGATAAAGCGTCCTTGTATTTATTCCACAGCTGGAGGGGTTTGAAGTCCGCAAGTGCTCACTAAAACTTGCAAACAGGTCTTCTAGATACTTTCATAGCCAGAGCTTTATTACTCCTCTTCGAAAGATTAGATTTGCGTTTTCTGGGCATTTCGAAAAACTATCAAATAATAACAAATCCAAAAAATTAAACCCAACCTAAAAACCGATGCACTTAAAACTATAAGCATATGCGAAATTTAGTCACAAAAACACACAACTAACCTAAAAACAGTTGATTTACATTGTAACCTGAAATAAAACAAAACAGCGAGTCCGTAGATCTTTAAAATCAATTCAAGTCTATTTTATTTATCGATCGAGATTGAGATAGCTACAACAGAGTAATACACATAATTTTTTAACTTTAAATTAAAATGAAAACACAGTTGTCAACAGTCAGAACACACTGCGCATGCGTGAATTTTCAACTCCAGTTGGGGTAACACAAATGCGTGAATTTTCTACGCCAGCTGTGGTAACGCGATGCAGATTAGAAATTTTTAATTTCCTTTAATCTGTTTTATTTTAAGTTAAAAGTATTTCAGAATGAATCCTAAGATCGATTAATTAACAATTTTTAATTTTAATTGCATCAAACACCAAGAAAATAAACAGAATCCTTTGAAATAATCGGTCGAAAATATATTAAACCTATCATTAATGTGGAAAACACACACACACACACACACACACACACACACAAAAAAACAACAACAGCAACAACAAAAAAAAACAATAACAACTGAAGCCTTACTCATTTTTAGAATTGGCCTCAGATTTTTGGCGGGAAAGTTAGTTTTTAATTAATAAAAAATTAACCACTCAATTAACCGGAATAAATAGTAAACTATGTCCTATTCCAGACTATAATGTGTGCTCTGTGCTAAATTTCATCCAATTCCGTTCAACCGTTCTGGCATGAACTAAACAGAATAAAACATAATAATAATACAGAAATAAAATATAATAAAACAAATTAAAGGAAATAAAAAATTTCTAATCTACATTGCGTTACCCTAACTGGTGTGGAAAATTCACGCGTTTGCGTTATGCCAACTGGCGTTGAAAATTCACGCCTGCGCAGTGTGTTCTGATTGTTGACAACTATATTTTCATTTTAATTAAAAGTTTAAAAATTATGTATATTATATTGTTGTAGCTGTCTCAAACTCAATGGATAAATAACATAGATTTGATTTGATTTTAAAGAAATACGGACTTGATTTTCTATTTTGTTTTATTATATACTTAAAAAAATATTTATAGTTTTAAGTACATCGTTTTTTTAAGTTAAGTTTAATTTTTAAAAATTTGTTATTATTTGATACTTTTCGAAATGCCCAGAAAACGTAAATCTAATCTTTCGAAGAAGAGAAATAAAGCTCGAGCTACGCAAGTAGCTAGAAGACCTGTTTGCAATTTTAGTGAGCACTTGCGGACTGTCAAACCCCCTCCAGCTGTGGGATACATACAAGAACGCTTTATAGGAAGATATCGTGCATAGACTGGAGGGCACTCACAATGACCTAATCATTAACAGAACTTTGGTATTGATTGAGAATAAAACAATTTCCATATCTGGAAAATGTCTAGCTTATTTCGGCCTACTCAAACCGCAGCGAAGAGGGAAATTATCAAGCGAAGTTTTGAAGGAGCTAAATTACGACACCTCTGTCTTAGAAGTGCAGTTTAATGAAATGACACTGAGATTACTTCCCAAGTGGCGTCAAGTCTACGAAACGATTCTGCACCGAGTAATAGTGGGGAGGAGGGATTATTCTTTCTTGACGCACCAGCGGGTACGGGTAAGATGTTTATGCTGAATTTCTGCTAGCCCAACTCCACAAGGACTGCAATATAGCTCTGGCTGTAGCTTCCTCGGGCATTGCTACAACTTTGCTTAATGGTGGCTGGACTACACATTCCGTTTTCAAATTGTCGCTTAATCTTGCAAGCGAAGATGCCCCGACCTTCAACATCACCATAAACCGCCCCTGGGAGTTCTTTTGCAGCAGTGCAAGTTAATAGTATAGGACGAGTGCATAATATCAGACAAGCATGCATTCAAGGCATTAAATCATAACCAGCAGAACATCCACGGCGATCAGGCGGTGATGGGCGGCGTTGTTGTCTTGCGCACAGGCGATTTTAGACAGACACTGCCAATTATTGAGAGAGCCATACCGACGGATGAAATAAACGCATTTCTTAAGGCGTCGCCTCTGTGGTCTAGGACTGAAAGGCTCCATCTTACGTGCAACAGAATTTTCTCATCCAGTGGCTATAGAAGATGAACTAATCCTGCAAGTTTTTTCCAGTTTGCAAGTTAATATAAATAATGAAGAATGGTTGTGCGAGAGGATAGTGCTGTTGCCAAAGAACGAGAGAGTCAATAAAATAAACATAAAAAAAGATTTAGACATTATCGTTGGAAATTCAAAACTATACCATATTCATTAAACTATACCATTGGAAATGGCTAATGACGATAATACTGCCTACCACGTTGAATTTCTCAGCTCCTCAGAGTTAACAGGTGCATCTTTGCATAAGCTGGAGTTCAAATTTGGCGTTCCAACTCAGCTGATGCGAAATATTGATGCACGAAGACAGTGCAACGGCACCAGGCTTCATATCAGAGAGCTTGGCGGTAATATTATAAGAGCTACCATTATTACAGGAGCTGCTAAAGGAGACAGCGTTTTAATTCCCGCATATCTATTATTCCAAACATCTTGCCATTTTGTTTCAAGAGGTTAGAATTTCCCTTAAAATTGGCTTTTAATAATAATCCCAGGGCCAAACCAGGACTTAATGTTGTATACATTATGGTATTACAATAAAAATAAATGTTGAAATTTTCCCGCAGATATTTCACAATCAGTTACAAGTTTCTTGATTATATCATATCAGACTCTGCTTTCAACAGCACTATAATGATACGGTTTGATAACATTTTACATTGTGATCAGACCGTCAGTTTTCATACATACACATTCATACAAATTCACACAAAATTTCCACGCGAACGAAGTTGCGGGTAATAGCTAGTATATTATATATATACTTGCTAGTATATATAGTAATCTATACTTATAATAAAGCTCAATGTGTATGTGTGTGTGTGTGTGGGTGTGTTGTTGGCGCTCTACAAACCAGACCATTCAACCTACAGCTACCAAATTTGACACGTGTATACTTTGGAGGCCGGGAATGTGCACCTCGGGGGTATTTTTCGAATTTGTAATTAGAATTTTATTTATTTAAAAATTAAGTGAAATTTTGGAGTGTTTCTGATATAACTTCCGAAAATATTACCGCACAAAAAAGATTTTTACATGAAGCTAAAGATCAAATATTTATCTTATAAATAATACCAATGTTTTAACCTTAAAATTAAATTTCTATTTTTAATGAATTTTTAAATAAATATTTTAACTATATTTTTCCAACAATTTTTTTCGTGCAAAATAAAAATAAAATTTAAGCTGCACGAGCACGTTTCGCATTCATGCGAAAAATTAGCTTTTTTCAAAGTGTTGCCATCACATTGATTAAAGCTCCAACTAAAAATAAATTAAACCTTTTTAGAAATGAAATCTGCAAAAATATAATTTTCGGCACGTGTCTGTAGGAAATTAAACAAATAAGAAATATTATTTTTTCTAAAAAATAAATTCAAGAAAAATTATTTTATGATCTTTTACAGACTCTATATTATTAATCCAATAAATCAGTTTTATTTTAAGGCAAGTTTTGTTTAATATGAACAGGATATCCCTTCAAATCAGGGCCACACAGCTAATTTGTAAACCTTTAGTACGACACAGATCTGCTAAAATAGTCTAAATGGAAAATGATTATATTTTATGTAACTTGATTCAATAAATACTCTAATAAATAACGAATTTTTGATCTTACATAAAGCTTCTGCTGTGGAAATCACGAAAAACAAAATGTTCTTGAAACACTAATATTTTAAATAAAAAGAGTTAATTTCCAATCAACTAAATCAGTCAGTTAAACTGACTGATTTATGAAAATTTGAATATCACTATTCAATAAAAAAAAGGATAATTTTAGATTTTCCGTCGATCGTTTGAAAGAAAATACGCCAATCAGCGCGTAGGTTTCTCAAGATTAATTGACCTAAGAGTATGAAAATGTTGAGTTTTTCTAAATTTTTAACATTCAAATTTCATAAATAAGTATTAGTTGATCGTGGAAAATATAAACATTCATTCATTTATTTAAAATTTGTTGTGTCCAGAATATTTCTCAGAATATGATACCTTACTGCATTAAATTTAAACTTCATAATTTTTGAAATATATTTATAGGCCGGAACAAAATATTATTATTGATTTCATTTCAATGCTTTTGAAAGCATAACTAAAAACTGAATTTTATACTGAATCTGAGAAATTTTTGAATTATTCTTAGAGATATTACATAAATTATGAAAAATATTTTGTAGTTCACATAAGACTTAAATACCGAGCGATTTTGTTTGCAATACTCATATTCAATAATAACAATAATAAATAAATAACAATAAAGATGATAAATAAAATAAAACGCTTGGTTTTATAAAAAAATATCTTTATATTAATTGCAATTTCATCATTTCCACTTTAAATTAAAGTTGAAGTTTTACCGGAAATGACAACAAATTAGCAAAATATATATAGTAAATTGAACGAAACGATCTAAACAACAGTATAAGTTTGGTATGTCTATCAAAATTTGAAGATTTAAAATGTTTTGTTTGAGAATCTATTAAGAGACCAGTTACTTAAAATATTTCATTGAAAATTGTAGCGAGCGGTAATACTGGCGAACCGGCTGGTCGCCAAATCCGGTTAGTATATATATAGGGAGAGTGTAAACTAATAGTAGGAATTGAAAAATTCATCATTTAGAAAAATGGATTCCATATTTTGATAATAAATATAGGATAAACTTTGAGGAATTTAGTTTCGATTACTGAACTTCGATTAAACTTCTTCAGTCAATAACCTAGTGTTTTTATTTCAATTGTCGCCAAACTATAATTTCTGTATTCTGCATTTCTTTTAATACAGAAGAGAAAAATTGGAAAAATAGATCTTTTACTGTAATATTGGGCTAATAAAGAATGACCTATTACTTTAATAATTAACAATGGAATTCTGGTAATAAAATGATAGAGAAATGGTTAACAGAGAAATTCTTATGATATGAAGCTTTTGAATATTATATAAACATATTTCAGTTTAAACCTTCATGTTGCTCATAAAAATTGATTTATACATTGCCACGCAACAGTTTTCAACTTAAAGACTATAATAATAACGAAACAAAAGAAATTGAGCGAAATTGCTTTGAAATGTTATTCATTATTTATGTTCATTAATATAGAAGAAATAACTGAAAGAATAAATTCATTAAATGAATTATATTGCAGAAAAATTTAAATAAAAATTGAATAAACAGTTTTTAAGAAGATAATATTTGAGCATGAAAATGAGATATGCAAAGGAATGCTTATAAAATAATCAAGTTCTTCTATGATTTACTTTATTTAACCAGACACTACGTTGAACTTTCTTTAAAATATAAATAATAGTTGGCAAACTATAATTTACCGATCTTACTCATAATTATTAGAAGTACAGACGTTTTTTGACTTCCTGTTCTGACGTAATTGTTACATAATGTTGATCAAGATTGTTAAAAATTTAAAATCAAATTTCTAAAGAAAGCATACATTTACTGGGAAATCAGATAATTGTTTTCTGAAATTCTCCATGTGTTTTATCAATACTAATATTTATCTTCCAGATGAAAAAAAAACATGTCTTAGCTATGTTAACTATTTAATTGATGACTTCAAACATTGGGATCTAATTTACGTATTTCATCTTAATTAAGTGTTCTTTTACACCAAAGAATAATTTTAAAATAATCCAAAACTTTTCAACCTCTCGCATTTCCCCAAAACTCATTTGATTGTACATTTTTCGAATATTTAAAAAAATGTTTGGAAATACTTAAAAATTACAAAAACAGAGTATTTTTAAGTTTAGTTTAGATGAATGATGTTAGTCTGTGTCAGAAATATGTGTTCTGAATGCTAATGATTTGTTGCATTTAATCTAAACTATAACTAAATTCAGAACTTTTAAAGATTTATCGCCCATTTATTATTATTAACAGACATTTCCTATCGAAAATTAATGATTTAAAATTGAGTTATAGCAAGTTTTAAGCTTCATGTAGCAAATTTGAATTAATAAGTCATTAATTACTAATGACTAAAAACATTAACTACAATTAATGGCTAAAATTTTCGTATCTCTTACACTGCTAAATTTCAAGTAAATTATATATCTTTATGAAAGCCTTTACTATAAATATTTATGCAAAAAAGGTGATTTAAACGATATTTGACTTGATTTATGTAAACAGAAAAAATTATACCTTTTTTATTTCCAAATGAGTTAGGTGAATGTGAAATATCTAGAGAATCATAAATTGAATTACTTCGTTTAAGGAACAATAGCATTAGTTAAACTTTCTTAATGAAAGGTAATACCTTAGGATTATTTGACCACTCAAAATATTAAAATTAACATAAAATATTAAAAAAAACACACCCCTTAAATTAAAGTTTATGGTCGTCTTAGAAACTACAAGAGGGCGCATTTGAGACGGCGTTGCAGTTTTGATTAAGACAAAAATTATCCAGTAGTAGAAAGAGGATATTTAATATTTCATGATTTTTGAACTTTTTAAAATTACATAATAAGTGTGTGTGTGTTGGCTCATCACAGATTAAACGGTCTGATATAGAATTACCAAACATTGCACACATATCTTTTGAAGGGTGCTCCTTAAAGTGAATCGTTTAGGAATTTTTATTAATTTTTAAATTTAAGCAAATTTTGACTTTTTTCAGCGTTTATTTCCGAAATTATTACAGCACAAAATTAATTTTTTATATAATTTTAAAATTCAAAAAAATTATCTTTTCGCTAGTACCAGCTTTTTTTGCCATTAAATATTTCTATTTTTAATTAATTTTCAAATAAAATTTTAAGTCTATTTTCTAACAATATATTTTATATAAAATAAAAATAAAATTCAACATGCATTACCCGTACATGAGAAGTATCAATCGTGCATGAGAAAACTTAGCTTTTATCAATGTATTGCCATCACATTTACATAGCCTTAAATTAAAAAAAAATAAAGTGAACCCTCACTACCAACTAAACTTATCTAAGTTTAATTTTCAACACTTGTCAGTATAAAATGAAATAAATATGAGCGATGGATATTCTAGAAAAATAAATGAAAGATCAAAGGTTTCTGGGACTTTTAAAGTATCTGTTATTAATTAAATAATTATTCTTTAAAAAAAACGATATATAAGTTATCTCTATTAATCGGGGCTAACA
The DNA here is from genome assembly GCA_026543865.1 of Argiope aurantia. Classification (NCBI taxonomy): domain Eukaryota; kingdom Metazoa; phylum Arthropoda; class Arachnida; order Araneae; family Araneidae; genus Argiope; species Argiope aurantia. Next base: position 1,883,332 of record JAPMOR010007077.1, read on the forward strand.
TTTAATTTCTAATTTGTTAGCATCACATCTAATGGGAAAACATATACATCTATAGAAAAAAATAGTATAAATAAAGTAAAAAAATTATAATTTATGTATTTTCAGTCATAAATGCTAATTATAATTAAATTGGGATAATTAAAAGAAAGTTGAAGAGGGCCAGTTAAAAAATCTTATTTTTCTAGTGGCCAAATAAATAAATCCGTAATCTGTAAAAATGCAATAAATTATAAAATATATGGATAGTATTAACACTTTATCAACTATAATTGGTCAAGTTTTAATATGTTTCACTGACCTATTAATTTTGTTACTAGAATATTTATAGCCGTGAAATGTCTGCTTCAATAATGTTGCGTACAAATAAAAATAAAAAATACATACATTTCCTTAAAGTTAATAATATAAAACTGAAATAAATAATTCAGAATTAAAATTAAGTTGAAATCTGATATTAAACTATCTAGATTATTAAAAATAAACTGTCTCATAATTTGTATTTCCTACGTCTATAAATCTACCACTGCATGCATATTTCAATTCTTATATTTAAGAAAAAAATTAAGCTAAATAAAGGCTTTGGTGAATGACATTTTCCTATTATTTTGCAATGGATTGTGTTGCAACTTTTTATATTTACATTTTGACAATGCAACATGACCTTATTAGATAATGGAAATTGTTTTATGTTCCATAAAAGAGATAATGTTTATGCGACATTGAGTTTTGCTCAACTTTAAGTTTTATTGTTATTGAAACATTGTTTTAGATGGAAACTGGAATGACATTAAATATCACTCTCGGAAAACATTTCAGGTCATAGCGAAATATTCGGAAAAAAGCCTTTTCGCTTCAAATTAATTTGCTGTTTGAGAAATCAAGGAAGTTTTTCATTAAATAAAGATTGCTTTATAAAATAGTATATATATAATTAAATAATATATCAAAGTATTTTTGCAAATGCGACTCTTTTCTCCATAAAAAAACAACAAAAACAAATGCCATATATCTGTCAATAAATAGTGGATACAACCTTGTAAGTATTCCCCAAACAAAAGCCCACTGACTGGATTTAATAGAATTATTTTTCAACACTTCCGTTCTAAAACGAAAAGAATTTACTCTCAAGCAGATGAAAAAGGTTTTTACTAACAGTTTAAAACAACAGCATGAACAACAATAAAAAAAGCAAACTATTTGAGAGTTTTTCCTGATTTATTACGAGGTGATTACAGTTTCTATCCTTTTGCCGACACTTAAATTCGCCAAAAATCTTTCACTAATCGCCAGAAGGAAAAGTACAATAAATAATGTTTTTCTTCTTCTTGACTGCGACAAAACAATTCAACGACTGATAATCATCGTCTGGTGAAGGTTTAATTTTGCATAAAAATAGAGAAAATATACAGAAAAAATAAGTATAATGTCAACATTGGGATATTTGAAGCTTCGAGCATCCAAAGATAAGATTCTGAATCTTTTTTTCTTATCATTGAATAGATGCTGTGGGAGTATTTCTTCTTTGTTTTGCCTCAAATGTATAAAAGTACCCTCCAGACAATAGAAAATATCTGGGAAGTATAAATATAGTTACAGAAGGCTAGATATTTGATGCTTCAAGCGTTAGAAAGATAAGATTTTGAAACATTTTCTCTTACTTTGGGAACTTATCTTCTGCTATTTCAGAAATAGTAACTAAAATAATAATTTATCTATTTATATGGTTAAATTCCGTAAGCATTCTAATAAATCTTAGAAAATGAACAATTTACCATAGATTTCCAATATTTATAGAAATCGTTATTGTCAAAACAAAGTAAAAAGTAGGAAACTAAATTTTCGAAAGAGCTATGGGCAACGATTTAAAAAGCTCGTAAAAGAAATAGAGGAAATTTCAAGTTTAAATATTCTAGTTCCTGAATACTTGAGTTTCGATAACACATTTTTTTAAAACGATTTGCTAGTCTCAATACCGAAACGTATTTTAAATTGTTCATAATCACAAAACAATAATCTAGTAGAAAAGAAGAAGAATATAAGGAATAATCGAATGTATAAATGTATTATAAATAGATTTCCATATTATAAAATATCAGACTTTTTAAATTAATGCCTTATATCTGATCTGCCACATTTGTTGTTAGGGACTAGCATCTTAGTTTTGAATTTTGATCAAATTGATGAAGGATTTATTTACCTGAGTAGAGCGTTTGTTAAAATTAATTATTTTAAAATTCAATACTTACAATGAATATTAATAAAAGGGACACAACTATTCTATTTCAAATATTAACAAAATCATTGTTATCAGAAAAATGATTAAATAGGCTAATTTTTTTTTCTGAAATTTGAACATAAAAAATAGAAAAACTGATTTGTTGAAACTTAAAAGATATTTTAGCAATAATTTAGAGTATGAGTTTTGTTTTTCTTTTAATGGGTAACATAATAAAGTTTACAAAGTATTAACTTTATTTATTTTAAAATAAAGTCAGAGCTTTAAAAACTACAATTAAAGAAATTATTCAAGATTTTGTCATAAATCTTATTTACAGCGATTTTTTAATTGATTGGCAATGCTAATCATATTATTGTAAGAAAAGGGAATTTTAAAATATTTTTTTAAAGATGAATTTTGGGAAAGGTACATGAATGTGTTTCATTTTTTTCTTCAAATCATTAGACAAAAACGCTTTTGAATTCGTCTTTGGATAACCTATTTTTTTCCTTCATTAATATAAAATTTAGCCATATCAATGAAATTACTTGAGGAAAGGTTATTAAAACTATTCGCAAAATTATTGAGGTAAGGCGGATCAATAAAGCCTCCATATCAACCATGTTATAAAAAACATTGCTTCTAATATATATCATTACGAAAAATTTGTTCGGTGAGAAATTAAACAATCTCGATTGCGGATAAGGGCGTTTTATTCCACAGCGAAATACGGATATAAACAGTAAAACACACTCAAAGCATACACAAAGAAATATACACACACGCAAACAACAAAAATATCTGAAGCATATATGTTCAAAGAAATCAACGGCGCATACGCACCAGGAACATATACAACGAAATCAACAGCATACTCTCAAACAGCAGAACACACCGAAAAATTCACAAAAAAATTAATAGCACTCACGCAAGCAGCATATCGTGAATTAAATAACAACACAGCACAATATCGCTTGAATTACAGCTAGAGAGCTAACTCAGTGAGCAACACTTTGAAGAGAGAATTCACTCGAATCGCTTTAGTCTATCTCTTTACATAGGTTTTCCGATAAGGCACCTAAAAAATCTAGAAGGATTTTTGTAACTTGTTTCCTACTAGATATTTCGTCGTAATTCTGGTTTTACTAAAACCTTCATTTTTTCGCCAAAAGTACCAAGCCACCAAATTATCGAAAGTTTTGTCACCAAGTCCGAGTAAGTGACCTGCCATCTATTCGATGTCCATTACACTATCTGTGAAATTCTTTTCTTTCTTATAAGAGTAACAGAATAGAAAAGCAATATTACAGATTCGTGATAATATATAAAGATTGTACAAGCATTTTCCATTAACAATATATAGTGTTATTTGAGAAACGGCCATTATTGATCATTTAATTATTTTGTTGTTACCTACTATAACCAGTTAAATGAACTATGAATTTAACTTCGCCAAGAACAGTACGTCTATTATTTTTTTAAAGCTTTTAAAACGTATTATTAAACAATGGGGATGGGATCAACCTGATAAAATTTACGATTAAGCAACATCTTTTCAGCATAAAAAAAGAATCTAGAATATAAGCGAGAAATTTAAAAAAAAATGAGAAAAGGGAAAGATAACATACAACATTCATTGAAAAAGTCTCCACTAAATATCTTGGTAACTAATGAATGCAGTTAAAATCTTTCTTACTCGATGATGTCTACATCTTTATAGAAATTTCACAATTCGTGCCATGGATCTTTTAGTTTCTTCAATATTTTAGCACAAGATCTATGTTACCTACTCTGGACTTGGAAGATAGCAATATAATAGTTTGCATTGCTTTTTTTCTTCACAGACATAACGGTCATGAGGACATAAGTTAAATATCACGCTTTGTGGAACCACGTTACAAAAGATTAATCTCTTAATGAATTGATTAAATTTTGAATTTGAAGAGTTTAAGTTAATAATTGACATGAAACCTTAAAGATATTAACAGAATTTTTAATATGCAGCATAACCGTAAATGGATGCTTATGATTCGTTGTATCTTAAGAATCAGCAAGGCAGGAAAAATTTGTTCTTATGAGACATATATCATTATAGTCCAAGAAAATATTTAATAACTGTTATTCACCATAAAAACTTTTAATTATAAAGAAACTCCTAATTTTTCGAAGAATAAGAGTGCTAGTGAAATGATTCATCAGCACTTATAATTTTAATTAATTTTAATTTTATTACAAAATGTTTTATTTAAAATTTATCTTTTCGTAGGAAAAAAATATATATAAATTACGTTTGAAATAAAACGCTCTCTTTGGGTGCAAAATGAGTTATGATATCTAAATCTCACTCCTGCTGGATAAAGAAATATTAATGCAATAATTTAGTAGGAGTTTTAACATTGATGAATCATTGATAATTAAATATTGTTAGTGAAAATATTTTATAAAAGATCTTTCAAGATAATTGCATCTACAATTACTTATGAGAAAAAAGAGAATATATATATAAATATGCGTTTATCTTTATAACTCAGCTATTCTTGTGATGAGTATTTTTTTCCTGTTCTTCGTAACTCCCGGGGAGGCACCTCGAAAAGAGGACGAGAGGCTTCCGGTATGGTGGTTGGATCTCGCCACCCTGGAGGATATACAAAAAGGTGGGGGATCTGGCTCCTCCCATAGATGACAGACGTACTTCTTTCGGGAAGGATTGTACCGTGGCCGGTGATGGCCCTTAGGACTTAACCATAGTTCCCGCCAGTGTTGCTGTTGCGGCGGTCCGGTCATTCAGTATTCTTTATCCGTGTGCCTTCGGGCGGATCGGAGAGTCAGTGATATGACTTTCTTGTTCTTCGTATTACAGATGCACGAAAGAAGTTTTTAACACACTATTAATTTCATAGTTATATTACTGAATAACAAAATGCATATTATAAATTAGCGGGAGTGGTTTTCCCCAAAACTTTCTCGCATGCTCTCTAATAAAGCTGATAGCGCAGAGAATGCCTTGCAAACCTTGGAGTACAATAGTTACAGAATAGTAACTTTTGACGTGAAGTTAGCATTTTAACTGAATTTATCGTATTTTCCTTAGTGAGGTATTTGGCGATTAATCACTGGTATGAGGTTAATATAATCCAAATTTGTGTTTTAGGCACATTTTCCTCAATCGATAGAAACAAACAAACAAAAAAAATGACACAAAACTGCACTTAAAGTCACAAAATCCCATACCTAATTTGATATATTGCGTTTTTGAATGCTCACTTCTATATGTTTCTTAAAGTACAGACAGACAGATAGTCAACCCGTTGTTGGTTTTGGCTCCACCTCTGACAGGTTTGTATGCTATAGATGTTAAATCTGTGTACTGAATATTATCCCTCTAATTCTCTTTGTTTTGTAGTTATCATGCTAACTTATATTCGAAAAGTCTGATAGACAAACTTTATTTAAATAGATTTCACTCAAAATTTGATAGAAATCTGCAAATTTATTGTAAAGACCTTATATCAAATTTCAACAATCTAGCTCAAAATGTTTTTGAGTTATTTTTGTCCCAAACAGATACACATTTTCCAAAAATGTGTTTTTCGAATATAGAGAGATCTAAAATGTGATAATTTGTCAAAATCTCGAGTTAGAATTTTTTTGATGATTATTTTACTTTTTCTATACTACGTACTCAAAGTATAGAAGTAAAGGGCCACATTTGCTTTGTGGTAAGGTCTGAGCTTCGGAACAGGAGGGTTTTCAAGTCGGAGACCTGATTCCATCGAAGAACCGTTGTGTAAGCAGGACTGGTTCACTTTAAATCACTTTAAAAGTTTGGTGCGGGGGTGAGTGAGTGCCATCTCAGGTGTCATCCTCGTCATTTGAATGCAGTTCAAAATTATGATTTTCCCCAAAATAGTCCTAGACTAGAAAGCAAAAAATGGGTTTTCAGTTTTATTGATATGCTCAATGTGCTACATCTTAATAGATAAGAATGGTGACAACAGATTTTGAATTTTATAATTCCACATTTTATTATACTTTTTAAAAAGCTGTTTTTGTTTAAGAACAAAATTTTCTAACTTTGCTTTTTTTTTTCATTTATTTTAATGAGGCAAAGCTTAATTCACGAGAATATCAAACTTCTTTTTAATCATTAACGTGAATTATTTTTGTAAAAAAATAGTTATTTACTCTTCTGAAAAAGAAACTGTAATGCATGGCGACGAGTTTGCTTTCCTCCCCTCAAAACTGCTATTTTTATAATATTTAAAAATAATAGAAAAAATTACCTATTATTTCTTATGCTGCATAAAAAGTTCTCTTTTCTCTATTTATTGTTAGTTTAATATCAAGACAAGCCTTCATCACAAATATTCACAAGAAAAGAAAGCTTTCTTCCAACTTTTTCGTTAATTATAGCTCTCCTGACGTACATAGGAAGTACTTTTTACTCCCTGAAGTTTTGTTTTTATTTTTGTCAGTTCTACTTCTTAAATGCACAAGCATGCTCATTAACTGATTAAAGAACGACAAAAAAAATGTGATAAAAAATAATAACTTCCTTAATATGTCTCTGATTGATTTTTGTTTATTTGAAAATTTATTTATTTAATTAAAATTTAAGCTTATTTCCATAATGATCTTAAATAACATTTTGTACAATACTCATTAAAAGATTAACTGTAATCGAAGGTAATTCAAGAAATAACTATGGGAATGAAATACTATTAAAATAATTTGTTATAATTAGAATTAAAAATTATTAAGGACTACAGAATCTAAAAATATTTAATTTTGGAATAATATTAAAATTTTTTGAGTTACCGTGGACTTCACATTCACAGCTATACATAAAACATCAACCCTCCCTTTTTGATGAATCTGATCTAAAATCCAATACAGATATACAATTTTGCTGATAAATTTGTGTGTTAAATTTCATACACATAGCTCGTTTCCACATAATTTGCATACATACTTCAAAATATATTATTTGCATGCATACGAACTGATAGATTATAACACTGACAGATCTTGTGTAAATTCAGACTGAAATCTAAGAAATTAATCTAAGAATAAAAGCTAAACCAAATATTTTGGTTTAACTGCATTCCTAGTTTCAGTGCTTTTGATTAATGCGCATCATGTTCTCAAACATTAAGCCGGCGTCCTGGCATAGGGGGTAGCGTGTCTTCCTCGTTATCTGGGCGTCCCGGGTTCGGACATGGTTCTACTTCTTCCTCTGTTCTATCTGTGAGTTGTGTGAATGTGCTCTCCTGTAAAAAGGGATTGTGCAAGCGAATGAGTGATGCGTGAGTGGTAAAGTCATAAGTTAGCGCCCTTAGGTTAAAGTCATAACCCTAGTTAGCGCTACTAAAACCATGAGGCACTCCCCCTATCGGCTTAAATCGCTGTCTTCGTAACAGAGAGGTGCCTAGGTGCCATAAGAAACAACAACAGACATATAGGCGATATTTTCAGAAATATGTTTCTTTGAGAGGTTTATAACATAAATTTCGTAATAAAAATTTGAATTTTATGATGATTGAAGCAATTGTTTTATATACTTCGTATTGGAAAAACTAAAAATCCTTTTTTAAAAGTTTTTTTCTGAAAAAGTATTTTATTAATGGAAAAAGTCATTTCTTTCAATTACAATGTTAAAACGAGTAGGATACTTTTTTCATTATATGAATATTGATATAAATTCCCCATAATTAATCAATATTGATATGTCAGGCCATTTTTCCTTTCTATTGTTGAAATCAATCAATATAAAAATCATAAACGGGTTTTCAAGAGATACTATTTAAAGAATGAAGAACTTATTTTTATCTCAGCATAGTATTTTTTCTCACTAATATGCCATTATGATAAAAAAAATTTCCGAATATATAAAAAAGAAATTGCAAAAAAAAAAAAAAAAGACTCACAACAAACCGAAAAGAGAGAAATACGATATTTGTTTTTGGTGATGAACTTCAAATTTTTTAATCGATAATATAATCTTTAATGTCAACCATGTTCTTAATATATTGTAATCCATGTAGTATAATATCATGTTAATTTTGTTTTGTCCTTATTTTTTATAAAGAGTAAAAATACTAAATTTAAAGAATAGAAGAATTTTTTAAATGAAGGTGTAGTTTAAAAATTATAGATTATAAATATAACTAAGTAAAGAAAACAACAACAAAGGTGTTATCCTACTTAAACATTTATTTGTTTGCAGTTTCGATTAACGGTTGTTTGTATCAGAAGAACTCATACAAAAATGGCATAATTCTATTAAAGTTCTGTAGTACCGTATTTTGTTCTATCCTTTTTACCCTCTGCTCTATCCTTATCGCTTTTTATTATTTTTTTTCGTATAGAAAGTATCGAAAAAGTATAATAATCGTTAAAAAAATTCGAACTTGAAATTTTCATGAATCTCCACATCTCACGAAGTTCAAAAAGATACATTTTTTTGGCATTATGTTTGTCTATCTGTGAATGTGATTATTCAAAAATGTTTTGAGCTGGATGGATGACATTTGGTATACAGATTTAGAATCTAAAGTGCAGTTTCTTATCAGTTTTAAATAAAAATATGTCAAAGAGTTGACTATCTGTCGATCTGAACTTTAGCATGAATGTAAACTCAATAAATGAATATAAGACATATAAATGAAATTGGCTATCTTATTCCATGATCTACAACTGTAGTTTCGTTTTAAAATTTGGTTATAATTAGTAGGAAGAAAAGGTGAGCAAAATATGCATCCGTATGATCAATTTAGCAAAAATGTTAGAACCGCTTCGAAGAATTATATTGTTACCAATATTCGCTGCTTTACACAAAGTCCACGATTTTAAGCAGGGGGTGGAGGGTAGAGGGATAAGTTCTTTATTAGGAAGTTTCAGGAAGACCACTCCCTCAGGTCATTTTTGAGTAACTTATCTTTTCCCAACTAATCCGTCGAGCAAAGAAATTCTTTAAATAAAGAACTAGTATAAAGTTAACATTTATAGGATTTATTTTTAATTTTGCATTTTAGATTTTTAATAGTAAGGTGACTACATTAAAAACAAGATTTTTGGCAAAAATATAACTTTTTATTTAATATTCTTTCATTTTGAGCCGTTTTCTTTATAAAATTGTTTGATTTTGGTTTTTACATTCATTGTGTGAGATGTTACATTCATTTTAATTTTTGCATAATATATGTATTTAAATGTATTTTTGGATACTTGAATGCTATTTTTTTTAAAATTTAAATTTTGGTAATTTTTTAAATGAAAATCGCAATAATTAAAATCTAATGCATGTATTTTATTAAATTTGATATAACGATTTCTCCATATGTTCTGCAATTCCTTAAATAAGGAATAAACAATACATTTAAAATTAATACAATACATTAAAACAATACATTTTCAATGAAAAAATTGAAATTTTAATTTTTTATTTCAGTTGAACCCTAATATTTAGACACGGATATAAATGCAGCTTATTTTTTATTTCAGGAATTGGTAATATAATTCTTAAAGTATCTCCAAAATTGTGAAGAAATTATTTTATAAACTTTACAACAGGACGTTTTTGCTTTATACCTATTTATATTAGCAAAAAAAAAAAAAAAAAAAAAAAAAACCACCATTATTTTTTTTTTGCGTTTGACTGGTATATTTTTATTTTATACATGAGTTTTTCAATTTATTTTTTGCAACAATTTAAAAAATATAAATATTTTACAACATTTAAAAAATTATCTTGGATGTAATCGCAAATCTTAATTCCATGTTCTAACAAATGAAAACAATAAATGGAAGACAATTTCTATGCAATCCTTGATCTTTTACAGGAATGAGTTTTGTAAAGTTAGGTGCAAATGAAGACATATAAATTCGTCTGGAAATGAGTGAAACGTACTGCGATATTAGTTATTAATATACAGGGTGATTATAAAAAACCATCCTGATATACGAGATCGTGACTATCATAACCTTCACTGGAACGGAATAAAATTTTGGTTCCAAGTATTTTGAGGTTTGCACTCAAAAATCATATGAAAAACAGCAGTTATGCTACAATAATAAAATTTCCAAATTTCCAAATAGCAGCACCACTTTTTTTATTGGAATGTATTCTCTATAGCAAAAAACAATAAATAGCTTTGGAACAGTACCTGTAGCATGAAAATTACCAATGCTAGACAAACTAAGAAGAAAAGAGAAAACAATTGTGGTGTGCAAACAAAGATGTGAAGTTCAGCAGATTCCTTTCGGCATGGCACTTGCATTGGTTCTAAGCCTCAACTGCCGCATGCAAAGTTAATCGTGATTGAATATGTTAAGTAGAAAGTAGTGAACCACAATAAATGTCTTTTTCTGCCGTTTCTCTGCTGTTATTGGTTATTTTTTCTTTTCTTAGTCTGTCTAGCGCTGGTGATTTTCGTACTACGTTATTTGCAACTTTATTTATTGCTTTTGACTATGGAGAACATATTCCAATGAAAAAAGCTGGTGCTGCCAATAGAAAATTTTTTAAATTTTATCACTGTAACCGTAATTGTTAGAGCTTAACAGTGGTTTTTCGAATGATACTAGAACGTATACCTTAAAATACCTTGAACCCAAATTTTACTCCGGTCCTGTGAGAGGTAAGACCGTTATATTATGAATATTTTCGTTACACAACTTTTGAATTTTTGAAAGGCAGCAAATACCTTATCGCTGCCAAACATTGAGTTTTTCGAAATCTTCGACAATTTCTATCCAGCTAGTGTACTGTCTTCGCTTCTCACACAAATTTGAGAAAGCAAAGTTATATAGATTTTTTTCTTCAGTTTTTAATGTTTTGGTACGTTCGCCATCTCTAAGATTCATGTAAAATCATTAACTGCCATTTATCGAAATTGTTCTGTCACGGACCTCACAGATATGAGTATTAGGATGAGAACCTATGCATACTGGAAAAACTATCGATTTAATCTTCCAGTGGACGCAGGCTCTATACCAATCTGAAAGGTGGTACACATTTCCTAGATATAATATATAAATTCTTAAAAGATAATCGTGAAGAAATAACGTAATCATAAATAAAATATTATAACAATATAAAATGATCAAAGAATCAACTGAATGGAATACATATAAAATAAATGAATTTTCTCATATTCCAAATGAAATGTTTATATTCGTAATAGGAAAGGTGGAAACAAAATGAAAATAAAAGAACATTTGAAATTCAGATATAAAAAAGCAAAAAAATTAATTTCATATTCTCTTTATTGGAACGTTCCAAAGAAACATGTTAAAAAGGCTCCAAACATGCAAATTTTTGGCAAATATCACAGTAATTTTGTGATTCTAGTGTACTTGTCGATTCGGTAGATTTTCATCTTTTTCTTGTTTTCTTTTCAATACTATTAGTTTTAGCTCACTTTGTAAAAACGCTGACGCTCTTTACTGAAAGTTTTCTTTCATAGGTGCGTTACCAGCTTTCGTGGATATTTCCTTATATGTAGCTTTTCTTTATTGTTTGTCCAATGAATAATGTAGCCAGCTTTCTGGATATTTCCTTCTAAGTAGCTTTTCTTTATTGTTTGTCGAATGAATAATGTAGCCAGCTTTCTGGATATTTCCTTCTAAGTAGTTTTCTTTATTATTTGTCGAATGAATAAAGTAGCTAGCTTTCTAGATATTTTCTTTTAAGTAGCTTTTCTTTATTTTTGACGAATGAATAATGTAGTCAGCTTTCTGCATATTTCCTTTTAATTAACTTTTCTTTTTTATTCTCTGAAAGAATATTGGAGCATCTTTCCGGATATTTCCTTCTTAGTAGTTTTTTTTTATTGATGGTAGAATGAATAATGTAGCCAGCCTTCTGTATATTTCCATCAAGCAGAGCTTCTTTATTGTTTGCCGAATGAATAATGAAGCCAGCTTTCGTGGATATTTCCTTTTAAGTAATTTTTCTTTATTTTTGCCAAATGAGTAATATATCTATTAATTGCAAAGAGTATTTTAAAATAATAAAGAAAAAGAAGGTATACAGCAAACCATTATCTTAACAAAAACTTATCTAACGTATCTCTTAAAGTATCTTATCAATAGCAAATTGAAAGAATTCTATTAATACCTCGAGTTTATTAATACCAGAGTAGCAATTTTTCAAAAAGAAGAAAGAACTTCCAAAGTCATGCTTCAGTAGTGCTCTTTGATAAAAGGTTATAAAACTAAATTCTTCTCTAGTGGATTTTTTATTACCCATGGAAGCTTAATTAAATTATATTAATTGAACATAGAATATTCTAGAAAATTATGTTTTTCCTTGTTTATGCATAATTAATTGAAATGATCTTTCCTATATCTTTAATAATGGAAGAAAATCACAAGATTAAATATTTAATAAAGAGATGAAAAAAGGCTTGTATTTTATTAGAAGCAGCAGGAGTATTCTTCCCATAACTTTCCCCATATTCTCCAATAAGGGTGTTATTCCCTTACCCATCTACCACATAAAATTATGAATCTTGGTAAAAGTAAAGTCATAAATGCCTTGCCTAGCATTGGCGGGCAATATTTATGGAATATTGATTTTTTGCTTGAATTAAGCATTTTTATTGAATCTATTATGTGATCCCTGGCGATTATTTGGGAGAATTGACCTCTGGCATTTAGTAATAGATGCCCAAAATCGAATTAATGTTTTAGATGCGTTTTTTCTACTTAAAACTAAAGTTTGATTCAGACCTGTAATTGAAATCATAAATTCTCATTTTAAATTTTATATATCTAATTGAGTTTCTGAGTTTCTTGTGAAAGAAAATACCGACAGTAAATATGTCCTCTGATTCAATTCCTTTGGTTCCAACACCTTTGTCAACTCCCTTGGAACCAAATTTGACAGATTTTTATTTTTTAGATGTTGAATTTGTGTACCAAATTTTATTTTTCATGTAATCTTCGTTTTGTAGCTGCCATCTTAATTGACATTCAGATAGCCAGGCAGACAGACATCATATAAAAAGATAAAAATTTATAGAATTCTACAACTTTGGTATGAAGACCAATGATCGTCAATCTATCTCAAAGTTTTTTTAGTTATATTTGACACCGATAAACATACAGATAATGCCAAAAATGTGTTTTTCAAATTCTCGGAGATTTAAAATGTGGAGATTCGTCAAAATCTTGAGTTTCGATTTGAGATTACCAAACTTTCTGTACACTTTGTAAATGAAAAATAAAAAATGGAATCAATTGTTGAAAATCACATAAAAATGCTTTTTTTAATTTTCAAAATCCGAGAAAAAAATCTAGAAATATCTTTCTTCAGTGGTGCTCAAAATCACATTTTTAAGCGTTAAAAGTTTTATTTCACATAGTCAATTAAATATTACTTTTGTAAGCTCTATTGTATAAAAAATTTTTTTGAAGCATAAAATAATTTAAAATATCATATTTTCTGAATTTAGCTGTAAAACTAATTTCAGATTCAATATTAAATTATATATTTACTGAACTATCTTATTTTTGTAAAGAAGTATTATACATTAAAATGCATTACGTATTCTGGTCACAGAACATTCATTATGCATGTTTCTACGAAAACATTTTCACCATAACCGGTTATGAAAATAATTTTTCGAAATCTAGATAGAAGGAAAGACTAATTGTGATAAAAATTCCTACTAGAGAATCCAAAAGTGATTCTAGAACATGGCAATCACATACCGAGTAAAAAAATGAATTTGGTATATCGTAGAGACATATTAATTAATTAATATTATTCACGATTCTTGTATTATTAATTTTCCTATCATGAGCTTCTGTGTTTTTATAAAATGATAATTGATTTATGTTTGTGCACAGCAATTGCAAAGGAACATTATTCAACAGAAATAAATTCATTTGAGTTTTTCAAAAACAGGATTTCAAACAAATCGGGCTAATCAATTAAAAAAAAAACAGTAAGAGTTCCTCTCTTATGCATTACACGAGCAAATTTGAATATTTTTCATGACATTGATAATTAGATTGCTTTTCATTACAAAAATTCATAAAGATATTTTATCATATGCTTATTATTTTTTTAATCAATTAAGAATGCTTCCTCACAAAGAGGTAATCATATTGCCGCATTGAAGAAAGACAGTCGAATATCCATGGCCAAATCGTCATGGCACTGGTCTCATGACCAAGAGACCTGGGTTCGAATCCCTCTAGAGATAATGCGATTAATAGTATATGTAAATACTTGATTTTACGTTTTCCTTTATTTCATGTTCCAGAAGATACTGGACATTTCTTTTGTTACCAGACAAGTGTTCTGGACTTTTCTTACTGTCTCCAGAAGAGTATTCTGGAACTTTCTCTGTTTGTATAAAAGCAGAAGATTTGTCGGTTACTGTATTCTCAATTCTGAGTTCAGTTAATAAATTGGTTTAGCTCTACCTCTTGTGTGTGTTATTGAGTTCTATACTATAGTTCTACGTCACTCTACGTTTGGTGGAGGCGCCGGGTACGATTCCAGTCAGCGTGGAAACGAATTTACGAAGAAGCGATCACCTTAAAGGCCTTGAACCAGAATTTGCATTTTATTTCCCACCACCCAAAAAGACAAGGAAAATGCCTGCAGAACAGGAAACTAAACCTGTCATCTGACATCTACACAGCCACAATACAGAAATCCATCTGTATTTAAAGGAGACGTCGGACAAGACCCAAGCAAATGGCTGAAGGAATATGACAGAGTGTCAAAATTCAACAGATAGGATGACATGACTTGTCTAGTAAATGTATTCTTTTTCTTGGATGGTACAGCAAAGCAATGGTTCGAAAATAATGAAGAGAAATTGACTTCTTGGGAAATTTTCAAATCAATGTCAAAAGAGGCATTTGGAGAAACACAGCAGTATGCAAAGAAAGCAGAAGAGGAGCTAAAGAGTATAGCTCAAAAATCTAGCGAAAGCACGCAGTCGTACACCCAAAGCGTGTTAGGGTTATGCTATCAAGTCAAAACAGATATGTCAGAAGAAGAGAAAGTGTCTCATCTTATGAAAGGAGTCGCCAAAGATGTTTACCAGGCACTATTGACGAAAGAAGTAACCTCTACAAAGGACTTTATTAAATGGTGTAGAAAGATCGAAGAGATGCAGCAAAAGAGAATCCAGAGTAGGAAATTTGAAAGGCTTTCAAATGTCGTACCGATGGCTGCAATTGACGAAAAACTGGATCTGGCATCACAAATACGTCAAATAGTGCGAGAGGAGGTCCAGCGCCTCATATCCCCAGTAATTGATCCCAAACTCCAAGACCAAGGCATTGAAACCATTGTTCGAGAGGAAGTAGAAAATGCTGTGGCTCCTTTGTCACAGACAGCACCAGAGTGGACAAAGGTCAAATCAAGACGCCGATCTTCCAATGCTGACGTTGCCAGATGAAGTACGCCCGTAGCAGAGCAACCACAGAGGAAGACAGATGTCTGGAGCACTCCTGATAGAAGACCCGACTGTTTCCATTGTGGCCGCCCTGGCCATGTAGTTCGATACTGCCGAGATCGCAAAGCTATTTTTGAGGCATATCGGGTTAATAGGAGAGATTTCGGCCGTCAGACGTCGAATGAGGTCCGCTATGCTGACGAGTACAGCCGACTAGCAGTCCGAAGTTTGTCGCCCAGCCCATGAGGACGATCGCCGACACGTCGCTACAGATCTCCGTCACCATATCGAAGATCTAGTCAATCTCCTAGCTGGAGAAATGAGGAAAACTAAGCAGTGCGACCTTTCTTGGGGGTGAGGCTGCTGGTGACAAAACTCCTCCGATTGCCGCAAAGATGTCTGGGAACCATATTGAAGTAATCGTCGGCAATGAGCCAGTACCTGCCTTTGTGGACTCTGGAGCCTCATTTTCTGTTATCTCGTAGAAGTATCGTCACCTACTGAAGAAAGTTATGTTTCCAACAACTAACAATGTTCTTTTAAAAGTCGCCGATGGAAACTACGTGAGACCAGTGGGAAAATGTACGCTTCGTCTCGAAATCAATGGCAGACCTCAGGCTTTTGAATTTATTGTTTTGCCGCAATGCAGTCACGATATCATCCTTGGTTGGGACTTTTTTGGCGCTTCTCAAGCTGATATAGATTGTTGCTGTTCGGAGCTCTTGTTTCAAGACGTCCTTCGAGAATCTCAGACTCAGCCGTTTATTCACGATAGAAGACTATACAGTACCTGCTCGTTCTATCAGAAAGATTACTGTCTTAGGCCGTAAGAACCTTCGAGCTATCGACGTAATAGTAGAGGGAAATAGGATGCTCCTCTTGAACAAGGAAGTTGCTATTCCGTCTACTATAGTTACGCTCCTTAATAGAAAAGCCGAACTACGGGTTGTAAACGGACAAGGAGAACCTCAGATCATCCCTAAAGGCATGTGCATCGGGTACGCCGAACCTTTACACGAAGACTGTGTAAATACCATAGATGAGGGATCGCCTTATTCCACGACCACTTCAAAGGCAAAGTTGGGTGTCATCGATTATACCACGATGATAGCTCCGGATTTGAGGATCGACCAAAAAGAAAGAATTTTCCATCTACTCCAGAGGTTTTCAGAAATTTTCGATCAAGAAAGGACGTTCAAGAACGGAAACCAACTCAATGTTAAACACCGAATAAACACAGGCGACCATTTACCTATTAGTCAGAGAGCTTACAGAGTGTCCCCATCTGAACGCCGCATTATCAGTGAAGAGGTAACCAAAATGTTAGAGAAAAACATCATTCAACCATCAGAAAGTTCATGGTCATCTCCAGTCGTCTTGGTCAGGAAAAAAGACGGAAGCTGGCGTTTTTGTGTTGATTATCGCCGACTCAACAAAATTACCAAGAAAGACTTGTATCCATTGCCACGTATTGACGACAACTTGGATTGCCTGAAGGGGGCAAAATATTTTTCGTCTATGTATCTCTACTCCAGTTACTTGCAAATAGAAGTCGATGAAGCCGATCGTGAGAAAAAGGCTTTTATTACACATGAGGGATTATACGAGTTTAAAGTGATGCCATTTGGCTTGCAATGCTCCTGCAACTTTTGAAAGGATGATGGATAATTTTCTGCGACATTTGCTTTTGCTATTTAGATGACACTTGTGGTGTTCTCAGAAACATTCGATGAACATCTTCAGAGGTTGAATACCGTCCTTCAGTGTATACAGAACGCCGGCGAAGGAGTCCTCAACAAGAAGAATTTTGATCCTTCCGGAAGGAAATTCCTACCAGTGATCCCGAAGTATTTACGGCTCAGTATTCTTGAATCTCTCCATGACGACCCTACGGCTGGACATCTAGGATTCACCAGGACTTATGACAGAATAAGAAAGCGATTTCATTGGCCAGGTTTGTACAGAAATTATCGAAGATATATGATGCACTGCCGAGAATGTCAAAAGAGAAAATCTATTCCTCAGAAGTCACCAGGTCGTCTCGTGCCTATTCCACCAGCTGCTTCATCTTTCCATCGCATCGGAATCGACCTTCTAGGACGATTTCCACAATCTGACGACGGCAACAAATGGATTGTAGTATGCAACAATTATTTGACACGGTACGCAGTCACTAGAGCTTTACCGACGGCGGAAACTACACAAATAGCCAAATTCCTACTAGAGGATATAATCCTGAATCATGGAGCTCCACGAGTTATCATTACAGACCATGGTCAAGTATTCCAGTCCAAGCTGGTATCCGATATTAATAGACTGTGCAATAACACTCATCGAATGACTACAGCCTATCATCCTCAAACAAATGGCCTCACAGAGCGATTCAACAAAATGCTAGCATATATGCATTCTATGTATGTTGATGTCGAACAGAAGAACTGGGACCAGATATTGCCATTGGTCACATTCACCTACAACACTGCCAAGCAAGACACGATAGGCTTTACACCTTTCTAACTATTACATGGGCGAGAAGCTGAAACGCCGTTGGATACGATGTTTCCTCTCTGCCCCAACGAGTTCAGCCAAGAAGACGATTACGTTAGTCATCTGATCAATAAGGCCGAAGAATCGAGGCAATTAGCTCGTACACGAACTCTCGAGGCTGAGAAGAAAGATCGCCGACATTATGACTCCAAACATCGGATAGTGGCATACGAACCAGGGGATTGGGTGTGGATTTTTATTACAGTTCGTAAAAAGGGGCTTTCTGAGAAGCTACTCAAGAGGTACTTCGGCCCTTATCAAGTCTTGAGGCGGTTGTCCAACGTCACTTATGAAGTAGTCGATTTCGATCCTAATTCTAGAATGCGGAAACCGTAGGAAGTAGTCCACGTTTTACGTTTGAAATCATACCATGACCCAGAAGAACAAAACGACCAACATTCTTATAAAATAATGGTGGTTCCGGAAAGAGACATTTCTCAAGAAACTACTCACCGTGAAGACACGACTACTTATACTGGCCCTGTGACTCGATTGAAAGCTAGAGTCACACAATGAAATGTCATAACATCGAGACGCTGTTCTTCCAAGGAGGAAGCAATGCCGCATTGAAGAAAGACAGTCGAATCTCCATGGCCGAATCGTCATGGCACTGGCACTCAAGAGACCTGGGTTCGAATCCCGCTAGAGACAATGCGATTAATAGTATATGTAAATACTTAATTCCTTGATTTTATGTTTTCCGTTATTTCATGTTCCAGATGATACTGGACATTTCTTTAGTTTACCAGACAAGTGTTCTGGAGTTTTCTTACTGTTTCTAGAAGAGTATTCTGGAACATCCTCTGCTTGTATAAAAGCAGAAGATTTGTCAGTTACTGTGTTCTGAGTTCAGTTAATAAATTTTTTTTATCTCTACCTCTTGTGTGTGTCATTGAGTTCTATACTATAGTTCTACGTGACAATATCAACAATTATTTTTATATATTTCATTAGTTTTAAGTTAGAATTCTTTTAAATAAATTTAATTAAAATTGCTTGCGAAATTGAATCTATAAATTACAGTTTAATTAAAACTGCAGCATTATTTATTAGAAAGGAAATGTTTTCTTTCTCAGGGTAGACAGACATATATTGTAATAAAATTCTATAAATAATCGTGAATGTATGTTGCACTTCATTATAAAAGATATTTTTGCTTTAAATTGTTTTTTTTAAATCTTAAATAATAAACTTTTTAATTTGTGATGCTAGACTGTATTATTCCTTGCCTTTCTATGTAAAGGTAATATGAAAGAAAGTATTGATTTGCATCAGATGATGCATGTTTGGCATTGAAGGTGTGGTTTGGTTGTTTCCCGCTAAATTTTACATAAAAATTATCAGAAGATTTAAATATAACAAGATGAATGTTTTAAAAAATTAAACGGAATAGACCATGAATACATCAAATAAAAAAAAAACTATCGAAATCCAATTCCCAGGGGGAAGAGATGAAAAATTATCTAATTTGTTGTAACTCCCAGTTAGGAAAAATTCACAGATTTGATAATTCACCAGTTAGAGATCCGGATTGCACAGTCAAAGCTGCATTCAAAACTATTGAAAGTAGCTTCCAATTTCCTTTTTCATATAAATATACTCACCTATTGCACTATTTCAATGTTTTAGTTCTTCTTATTAAATAACCCATAAAAAATTGCAGAAAAGAAATGCAAATAATTAATCAAAGACTGTTAAATTTAATGCCATACTGAAATTCATATATTTATAATTTGCTATTATAATATTATCTGTCCCCTTTTCATTCATATTGGAATGAATTATTAAATATCCATTTTCGAAATTCAGATGATCGCAAGCTGGATAGTCGATCGCATCACTCCTTCTAAGCTCGAAATTTTCAAGGTCATAAGTCCTTCCGCTGCTGTGATGTGCAAATTTGAAGAGTGAGTGTCAGCTAATCAATATTTAAAGTTATGTCATTAGTCCCAAAATAGTCCGAGTTTAGATTCAAAATGGTGTGTTAAATAAATAAAATTGAATTTTAAAACTTAGTTCGTCGTGAAAGCTAAAAAATTGACATTTATTGCGTTCTAATAAAAAAAAAATTCTCAAGCTTTTTTAAATAACATTATGAATTATTTAAATTAAATCTCTAATAAATTTTAATCCTAGTTAATTATTCAACATAATTTTTAATTCTTAAGCTAATTGGTGAAATTTTAATTTTTAAATTCAGAATGCATAAAATTAGATATTTAAGAATAAAGATTTTGCAACTGTCATTTATATATATTAAGCTCAGTTAATTCAATACAGCATATTGTCTATTTCTGTTATGCTTTTGAGTTTTATCTAATAATGCATGAATTTCAAATGCATATGAATGATTCTATTCAATCAGTTTATTTAGAATAAGAGTGCTATTTGCACTTACATATTCTGCTCTGCTAAGCTTCTTAAATTCCTTTAAGCATATTTTTTTGAAAGACAGAGATATCAGTTTTACGAATATCGAATTGAAAATTTGAAAGTTGTATTAAAATTTTATTATTTTCAAACGATGATTCAAATGTCAGACACAGATGAACAAACTCAAATTAATTACATTCTTTAAAAATGAAAACAAATATTCGAGCATTTGTTTAAAGAAAAATATTTGGAAAATGTAGTTTTAGCATTGATTTTCTATTCTTCTAAATCATTAAAATTGCCCTAAAATGCATGAAAACTGAATTAAAATAACAATTCAAATTTATTTCTACTGTCCTAGATACTATAAAATAGAATTTTCACTCATTTTTGCAAATTTTAACGAATGTTTGAGTATGTGTTTTGAAACTTTTATGAATTCAACAGAAAACAAATCCTCAAGGGACTTTCTCATAAAAAGATGAATTTATTTCTCTTTATATGAAATATACCTGTACCAGGCGAGTATGAACAGCAAAATATAACTATTATTTACTAAATATTCGAATGGAGTCATAGTATTGGCAGACAAATTCGTCTGGTGGGTATACAGTGAAAGAAGGGAAATCGCTGGAGAATGAAAAACAGCATTTTGTTCCATAAGAAAATTTGAAGCATCGAAACAAAACACAGCTAATGCTACATAGAAAATAGTATTTCTAGAAATTCATAACATAAGCGAAATTTTAGACCTCAAAGAAAGCAACATTTAGAGTTCAGAATGCTGCAAAAGCTACAGATCTTTGCTTTCATATAGGTTTTCCAATAGGATATAGAATTTTCCAGACAAATCTCTGGGTTTCGGTTCTAAAAAGAAATATAGGCATAATTCTTATATTTTCTAGAAGATTCTTTCGATTATTCTTTGACAAGTTGCCAAATAGTCACTAAGGTCAGGATCATTGATCTGATTTTCATGCAGCATCCATTAAATATATCTGTAAACTCTTTCTTACTGTGAGATTAATCCCCTAAGGGTCCACCTCAAAAATGGAGATGAGAAACTTCTAACATGGGGGTTAGTTCTCACAGCCCTGATTTATACGAAAATGATGTTGGTTGACTATCTTTTACTAATAACGGGACGTGCTTCCGATGGGAAGGGTTGTACTGTGGCCAGTGATGGCTTTTAGAACACAATCATAATTCCCGCCAGAGTTGCCATCACGGCGGCCCGGTCAATGAGATTTAATCCGAATGCCTTTGCTAGGCGGAGTGGAGTAGCCAGGGTGGTTACTCAAAGACCCACATTCCTGGAGGTATCTTCAAAAGTGGGATGAGGAACTTCCAGTATGTGGTTAGTTCTCACCGCCCTGTTCGAGACAAAAAATGCGTAGGTTGACTACCTTCTACCTATGACGGAAAAGGTCTTCTACAGAGGCTGTAAATGAAGATAATTTAATGTATCACATTATTGTTTAAATTTTACTTAAAATATATACTACTATTAAAAATGTGAAAGTTTGGATGAATGGATGAACGTGTGTTAGTCAATCCCGCTAGAACGGCTGAACGGAATTGGATAAAATTTGACACAGAGATAGATTATAGTATGGAATATGACATAGGCTACTATTTATTCCGGTAAATTGAGTGTTTAATTTTTAATTAATTAAAAATTAACTTTCCCGCCAAAATTTTTTCATTGTCCCACTGCCAAATGAATAAAGCTTCAGGTTCCCCCCACGCTAATGAGGTTAGGCTTAACATGTTTTCGACCGATTATTTCAAATGATTCTGTTTATTTTCTTAGTATTTAATGCACTTAAAATTAAATATTGTTAATTAATCGATCTTTGGGATTCATTCTGAAGTACTTTTGAATTAAAATAAAACAGAATAAACGAAATAAAAAATTTCAAATCTGTATTGCTTTACCCCAACTAGCGTAGAAAATTCACGCATTTGCGTTGCCCCAATTGGAGTTGAAAATTCACGCATGCGCAGTGTGTTCTGATTGTCGACAACTGTATTTTCAATGGATACGGACTTGATTTTGAATTCGCCAGACTAACCAGCTAAACAATTATAACACCAGGACTGTTGAATCGTTTTTATCTCCAAAATGATCTCCTTTGTAGTGAAGGTAATAGCATTAATGATATTGAACACATAACACATCAAAATTTCCACGCATACGAAGTTGTGGGTAAAAGCTAGTGATATATAATTTTATGGTATTACTGCAAATACTGTTACAGTTAGAAGCCTTTACATTCACAAAATGCTCTTTTTTCAAAACAATTTTGGCCACTACTATTTAAGGTAACATGTTTTTCGCCTTGACCCTGATCTCTCTTCATTCTTTTTTATATATTTTTTACTGTTTATGTCATAAAGAAAAAATTATGTTTAACTGCAGAATAATTCACTGAATCGATCTGTAGTATCATCATGCATTCTATTGTATATACATACACATTCCCCCTTCATAATCAATATCGGCTGTTTCCTTTGATTTTCTAACTCTGGTTGATGGGAATTATAGCTGTAACGACATTGTCATAGTTGCATCGAAAATTCTCAAGACTTAGCTCCTTGACATTGAAGATACCTCGCCTCTTAACCATTGGAGATGCTTCAAACAACGTTAAGTGCGATCTCTATACTTCAAATCGATATTGGAAAAGCAGACTTGTTGTTATTCAATTCTTATCGGAGCGGAATGATCCTGGTGTCCTTTCAAGGAGTCAACAGAATGTGTTGTGTAGATCTACTCAATCCAATAAAAATGCAGAAATAAAGCCATTTTCAGGTTTCATAGAATAAAAAGATTAAAGGAATGTTTCTTATGGAATTTACGTGTATTTTCAGCACTTTTAGTGTAAAGTGAAAACTTTATCTTTTGGGGGATTCATCGAATGCACTGTTTATAGTCATGAGCAAAGTAACGTGAGTGGATTGTTGAGAGAAATGAGACTGAAAATTTTATTGTCGTGAATTTACTTTTGGAATAGCTTATAGGAAATTTGTAGACATGGAAACATGTCATAAGAAATACTATTTATGGATTATTCCGATTTCCGTCTTCTTGCCTTTTTCTGTATTGGCACTAAATAAAAAAAAGGAAGGACATTCAAATTTTATAAATTCAGTCACTTATTTCATTCATGCTTTTTGTCAAAAGACGTTTATAATACTCTATGGATTAAAAATCAAAGCTTATTTAAGCACAAACATTCAATTCAATTCTTTTAATTTCCGGTTTTCGACTACTTTTGCTGAGAAATGAAATCCTTATATAATTTAGAGCTTTTCAAGTGCATAGCGGCAATAAATTCCATTTCTTATTTTTGGAATTTATCATATTAATATCTATGTTTTACTATTTTAATTATTAAAGATAATAATAATAAAAGTGGATTTTATTTTGATTTAATTTAACTTAGTTATATTAATGTTCCATTTTTTGAATCATCATGAGGATGTAATATATTTTAAGCCGTAATCAGATGAAGTGTCTGGCATCTGAACCATCTCCAATTCCTTGTTAGTCCAATCGGAAAACCTCGTAGAGTGGGTAAAGACTCGCAGCACGAGGCAAAATAAATTTTTGGTAGACAGACATTGTTAATTCTTTTATGTCTTTAATATTGTGCAGATGGTGATTACTGGGAATAGGAGTCTAGTTTTTAAAGGATAATATATGGAACATTACGGAGTTCTTTCTGGAGAATGTTTTAATAAAAACATTCCTTTTACAGTACATCTCGGGGAGATTGAGTTACAACCAAGATTATACTAACTTAACTCATAGTTTGGTAAGAGATACAGATATATAAATCCATACGTTTTATAACTCACCAACGTAGTTAAATAAAAAAATTTAAAAAAATGAGTAAATGTTAAATAAAGTTATAATGATATAAATAAAATTATGGGTAGGATGAAGAGAATCTAATAAAGAAAACATTTAATTCTTCCTTGATTTGGCCTAGCATTTTTAACATGTTTTAGCAAACAAATTCTAATCTATTTCAAAACTTAAAATTAAACTAAGCTTAAGAATTAGTTTTTGTATTAAATGGGCACTATTCTCTATTCATCCTAGACATTTTTTTCTGTTGTCAATATCCTCTTTTCCTCTTTTTATATGTAGTATAGAGAAAGTATTGCCATCTTAAAAAAATTCGAAAATGATATTTTGACGAATCCCTGTATTTCAGACCACCCTGAGTTCGAAAACACATTAAAAAAAAGCTTTAAGCTGCAAGGATGAAACTTGGCAATTTTGTAGATTTCTATCAAATTTTGAAAATTCATTCACGTGAAGTCTGTCTATCTGGCTGTTTGAGTATGAGTGATTTCTGAAGTTAAAAGTATAAAAGTTAGGTACATAAAAGTCAATACAGGTTTATGATCTAAAATACATATTCTTATCAAATTTTTAATAATATTTATCAACGGGTTGACCGTCTGTTAGCCTAGATTTTTGCAGCACGTAAACGTAATAACTCAAAAATTCAATGACTTAAATCAATGAAATTCGATGTGTCATGGTGACTGCAACTATAGTTCTGTATTTCAATTGATTTGATTTCAATCAGTCGGAAAAAAAGGCATCCACCCTATATATTCGTAGGATAGATTAAGTAAAAAAAAGCTAAATTCATTATAAAGATCTATATTTCATAATTATTATATGCTAGTGGCATGCGAAACATCCGCGTCGTTACCTAAGATCCACAATTTAATGCTGGAGGGGGGAGGAAAAGACTTTTATCGGAGAATATGCGAGAAAAATTCGGAGAGGTGATTTCCAATGGTGAATAAGGTATAATTGGATCAGATTTTTTTTTTACTAATTTTGAAATTGTGGTAAAAATTATCATTTGTTTCAAAATGTAATGCAATTCGGACTACCAATGATTTATTGTTGTGCAAGATAATTTTCGAAAAGATTGTGATGTACAAAATAATTTGTTGCTCTATGGAAAACATCAGGGAATTTATTGCAGTTTCTTTAGAAAGATAGTCATGTCTTTTGCTGGCTTAAAGGGAATATTAGTTTATCGGAACTTGTTGCCTATGATGAACTTAAAATTGTCTGAGCTTTCTGACAGCATAACTAAAAACAATTTAGGCATCAGTTTTCAATTTAAGGATTTAATAGCAAGAATTTCTATTTAATTAAATTCATGTTCCAAGACGTGAGTCAAGAGTCATCTTGTTTAAAATGTATGGACAGCTGAAGGCACCTGCAATTTTTCACAATGCATGTTGCACTATATTTATTTATTTAGGATTCTGCTGAGGTTTTAGAGAAGTGACTTGAAATGCAGTAAATTCATTTATGTGACGCAGAAATATTAACCATGCTGCAAACGGTGCTGATACTTCACAATCATTATGCACAAATATTGATATTTGTCAAATATTTCATGATAAATTTTCTTAATATACAATCCATTAACAAAATACTTAAACGCTGCTTGTTACTCAGGTGTTAATTATTGCAAATCAAAACTAAACTTTATGTCGCCCTAGAAAACTGGTCTTTTAATGTGAATATAATTTTGGTTTATGAAATGGTCGTTCATGCATTAAAATATATAATAATTCATTTTTTTAAAGCAACACCGAAATTTGAATCGTCCAGATTAAATATATTTGAATAAATATGAAATTTTACTATCTCAGTCAAGCGGGAGATGAATATAGGCCACTATGAATGGAAGATTATGAATTTGAAGGTTGCCATTTTTTCAATTTCTTTAAAATGGATAAAAATAATAATTCTTGCTTTACATTGATTTGCTACTCAGCATATCGTAAATAAAAAATGAAGATTTATTCAAATATAAAAAATATTTATAAACATATTTAGTTATTAAATTTATATCTTAATAATATTGAACAGAAATGCAAATAAATTTGATACCAATGAAACCCCAATCCATGTAGAAAACAATTCTGTGCAATATTTCAGGCACTTCAATGTAATAACTCCTAAAAGATACACAAAACAGAGTACCATCTCATATTTCCATGACCATATCTGTCATTAATTTTTGAAAAAATTATCATGAGAATTTTCTTTAAAACAAAGTATCTGCAGATATATTCTTGGATAAAAATATTTATATAAAGTACAAATATATATAACAAGAAATGACAAAGAAATAACTGTATTTAATTTTATTAATTTACTACTTTGTTCTAGCGAATGAAAAAATAGAATAATGAGAAAAAATATACGATTAATATTAATAATCATAGACCTAATAATTAAAGCAGTAAAAACAGTTGCAGCACACACAGATTGATCTCTAATTCTTTTGTTGATATAGGCTGTCATTTTGTATTAATAGTTAAGCAATATTCACTAACAGAAATATCTCAAGCAATATTCAATTTATATATTAAAACAATAATCTGAGCATATGCAAATGAGAATGGTAAATTCGTAGTATCATTCTTGGTTGTTGAATGCTAGATACTAAATTTTGTACGCACAAAATAGCCATACATCAAACATAAATGAGAATTTAACATTAGAGGAAAGGGGAGGAGGCAAGAAGAGATCTCTATTTCCATTGCTGAAATTGACATATAATTTATTTACCAGGAAAAAGAGGTTATTGGAGGCTTTCAACTATTCTTGTTTGAGGTTTGGTGTTGGCTTCTTCATAGGCCTTGACACTAAAAGACTGTATGCCTTAGGTTAGCGAAGTGCAGTACTACTATCACTGTAGAGGGATTGATCACTGTTAGAGAAGTGGAACGTTTTGAGGTACACAGGAAAAAAGACAATGCTAAGGCAAGAAAACGACGTCTTTTCTGATCCAGTTAGAATGGAAAAATTGATTAAAGATCTGTTTTCATAGATTTTCTTGTTTATGCTGCCATTCCTTCAAGAATTTTGGACATGTTCTTCTGGATATAGGTTTTATATAGGTCTGTTCTTTTATATAGGTTTTAGATAGTTTGGTTAAAATATAGATTCACTCATTTCGTGTTTCATCTTTAGCCAGTTTCTGAGTTTTGTCAGTCTTATTTGCCTACAGCATACATAAGATTTTATATACGAGATTTTTTCTTTCGGAATTTTTAGGAGGGTTTTATATTTTTTCCCCGCTTTTTGGTTTGCAATCATTGAAAAAGAAGATGCAGTGATTCTCGCTTCATTGTTGACATGTATTTTAAAGTTACTTTTATTTGATAACTGAGATGTTTGTTTTATTGCTTCATGAAGTGCTGCAAATTCAACTTGAAAATCGATATTGTTGTCATTGAGTTTATCCGATAATTAGTAAGACCAGATTTCACTGATAAAGACACAGAAAATTCCTTATTTAATTTTCAAATATATAATTAATTGAAGATAATAATTATAATAATTATTTGAATATTATTTATAATAATTATTAATAACTATCTGAATATATTAATGGCAATAATTTGGACTATATTTAATTCTCGCTTTTCTACAAGATTTGATTGAGTTGAAAAAGTAATTGAAAGCTTAAGCAGACTAGTCATTTTCCTGTCTCTCTAGGTCTTGGGGTTGGATTTTTCTTAAGTTAGCCCTTTCGACTCGAGTTTTGCATGGTTAAAATTTTTAATCTCTCTCAAAAATGGTCCTTTATATGATAACCCAATTAAAAGTAGCATTTATTTAATTAATAGGGAATGAAGTCTGATCTCTCGGAAGTAAAGGCCCATTAGGACCGACAAAGAAGAAAGGCAAAAGGAGTCTTAAACTATATTTTGACATACATCATGTTTCGAACCTTAAATGCATTCACAAGGGTGGAATAATGGGCATTTTTTGTAACTCTGGTATTGGGGATGTACAATATGCTTTCCGATAAGCTAATAAAGATTTTTTTCTCATGCTAATAAAGACTTTTTACTACTTTCATTGGAACACAACTTTATTTTCACCTGCTTTAGATTTTCCTTTAGGCGATAGGTTCTTAATTTTTGTATGTTTATCTTTGTGGGCACGCGGTGATCTTATTTAGGAGTACATAAATGTTATGTTGGCAATGGCAGAAAATATAAAACACAAAGGATTAAAAAAATATTCTGGAATATTTTTCTTATGTTCGTGTAAAAAGTAGAAAAATGTAAAAATTCCAAAATCTAATCAACAAATAAAAAAAGACAGTCAAAGGTTAAGAACTAGAAATTTATTGATGAATTTCCACCTTTCTTCTCTCCTCCCTAATTTCCCTTCTAACCTTCCCCCTCCTCCTTTTCCTCTCCTTCCTTTCCCTTTTCACCTCCTACTATCCACCCTATTGCATGATTATGTTTTTGTCACATAGAAAATAATCCAAAAATTGTATGAGCTCAGAAATACAGTAATTCTTTAAGATGCAACTGGTCTTTTTTGTCTTTTTCTACCTTTGGAATTATTAGGTTTCATTAGTAATATACAGAATATTCTAAATCCTCTTAAAACTTTTATTTCATTTTTTTTATTTGAAAAGTCATCGGACATAACTAATTAATAGTCGTTATAAGAAATTATTCACTTTCATTATAAATTAATGCGAAATTAGATAGATGGTATTTCATTTGATTTGGGATATAGCCAATATTATTACAAAAAATGATGTAAATATATATTAGTTGTTAAGTTAAATCGTACTGTTTGATTCTTAATTAATCCTGAATTTTTAGTCTAAGAATTTGGTATGTGTTTTTTAAAGAAATTTACAAATTTCATTTAAGAAACACATTTCAAATTTTATAAATCTAGCTGAAAGTATTTTTAAGTTATTGTATTCGCAAGGAGACATAATTACAAGGATGGGCTTTTCGGACTCGGAGATTCAGTAAGATCTGGAATTTTTTGTTATATCCGGCATAACGTTTTCTAAATGTATGCTTTGTATACGAGAAGTAAAAACAATAAAAGAAATTTCTCGATTCTACAAAATTTTCAGAAACAATGATAAAAGAAACCAGTAGTATATTTTCATTTATCACATTTTATTGGTCATTTTCGAGATAAAAATATCAAACATGGCATATTCTATTCGAAATGTTTGTTTATGTTTGCTTTTATGAAACATCGGGAAGGAAACTAAGATATTGACAAATATTGATAGTTTCTCTATCCAAATAGTTTCCTAGAAATCCGATATGCGAGTTGTAACTTCATTTCCCTTTGGTTTTCGATTACTTGAAGTTTCCCTAAGCAGATAGTTCCAAAAATCGATTGAAATCTTGAAAATATTCGATGTCAAAATCATTTCTACTGTATTCGAAGTTTAATATCCATTACAAATCGTCTAGAAACTTACTATTAAAAATATGGAACTTATCTATTCCATTTAATTTCAGAATAAGTTTTTGATTTAAAATATGTTTCCGAACTTGGCCACTGTTTATTAAGATATCGTGCCTTTTATAGGCTATGGAATATATATATATTCATAGGTTTGTGAAGATTATCTTAATTTTAAAGTAAAAGAAATTTTTTCAGCATGTTATAATAATTCTAATTTTCACGGGAAGTAATATTTAACGGAAAATATTTTATTTTAAAATATTGTTTTACTGGACAAAAATATTGCACTTAAACAAAAATATCGTTTAAGATAGACATTTATTTTGTTTATCTTAACTGGATTGAAATTATAAAATGATTGATAAAATATAATATTAAAATTAATATTCAAAAATCCGTTTCTAGCCGGTAAAATTTTCAAAGTGTCAACCTGATATAAGGAGTTAAAATTTCGAACTAAAATGATTCATTGAAATAGTTATGTTAATGTTATTTTTATTTTAGAACAAGCTTCGTTACTTTTATTTAGAAAAGTAACGTCATTAAAAGTAACGTAATTATTTCGTTATTAAAATCATGTCAAATTTTTCTTATAAATAACATTATTAAGATATATAAGCCGGCATCCTGGCATAGGGGTAGCGTGTCTTCCCCGTGATCTGGGCGTCCCGGTTTGGGCATGGTTGTTCCTCTTCTATGTGAGGTGTGTGAATGTGCCTCCTTGTAAAAAGAGGCTGTGCAACTGAATTTGACGCATGAAGTAACTAAGTCATACTCTTGGCCCTAGATGGCGCTACTTAAAAACAAGAGACACTCACTCGGCTTAAATCGCTGACAGATTACTATCACTATGGACGTGTAAAGTGCCATAAGTCACAACAACAACAAGGCATATAAACCTACATAATTGGACTTCGATATAATTATTTTTTTTCAAAGAAATTTTCCCGAATGAGTAAAGCGGATTCAAATTTTTGAACCTAATAAAAGTTAACAGCCGTAATAAAAACAATTATGATACAGATTATTTTTTAACTTTCTTTGACAATTTCCCAAACATTTAATATTTAATAAAAATCTTAAGTTTTTTTTGTTTGCATATACATAATTTAATAATTTATTATTAATACTTAAATGTATCAGTATATTAGACACCAAATATTGCCTTTCATGTCTTTGTACTATTAATATGGAATTCATTTAAAATATCACATTAATATTTTTTAAGACTGAAAAGTGTGAATTTAATGTTACTACAAATTACTACATGAGCAAATTAAAAAGAGCTTTTTTAGGAAATAAATTAGGAAATGAATATCCTAATTAATTAAAATCCAAAGAAAGCAATTGTTTAAACTTAATTTTATCACTAATAAATCATTTAATGACAAAAGACATTGGTTTTAAGCAATTGAATGATTTAATGGTATAATTACCTTGAATTTCATCATAACAATAAAAGAATTGTCACAGATTATGTATTCAATTTAATAATTATTAAAACTGCTGAACAAATTATGCAGAAATAAAATTGGAATTGTCAAAAAGGTAATAATTTAAATTTTATTTATGCATAAAATCCTCTTTGTAAGCCAAAATTTTAGTTAAATATCTGAAAACGCAGAAAATTTGTTTAATTTTTCAATTAATGTATTTTTACTAACTCTTGAACTTGCAAAACAAATAATTTCAGATATTTAAGTCTTTAATGATAGAAAAAAATATTTGATGTGTCCAAAATTAACGTCAAAAATGTATATTTTAATGGATTCTCATTTGCTAAGAATCATTCAGTGTTATATATATGTTAAATATCCGATTATAAATTCAAAAACATTGCACAATAAAAAAAAAATTCAGGTATCAAAAAAAGAAAAAATCCCAAAACATAATTACGATTTAATAGTTTTTTTAAAAGATATAAATGTGAATGCTCATTAAGAAAGAAAATGTACGATTTAGAGAAAAGAAAAATATCTCTTAAATAGCTGGGAATGCATAAAAAAAGAGCCATAAAGAAGAAATGTCCAAGCATACCTTAAAGAAACCCATAAAAATTGGTAATAAGAAAAGTGTGAAGATCAAGAAGAATTCTGCGTCTTTACAGTGTCATAATGTTCAAAGTGGACGGTATTTGTCGAGATCTTTCTGTAAATTTTATTCCAAAGCTTAAGCAACACTCATCCGTAAAGTCCCTTAGGCATCCAATCCAGAGACGGCCAGTCTTGCTGACTTTTGTAACCCGTTTAGATGATAAATGGCAACCATCCACCTCACTTCTTTCATATATTTCGGAAAAAAAACTTGTCGAATTAGTAACCCATCGGAGATGGGAGAGAAAATTTTTGGAACCATTCAATAGGGAAAATTGGAGGAGTGTATGAAGGCAGAATCGTTCAGATTTCGATATTTTAAAAGTATAAATTGATAAACTTTCTAAATTATGATGCTACCTACCGCAAATGCTTTAAAATCCCCTTAAAAGATATTCCAAACCTCCCAAAGTTTCTTGGGTAACCATGACAATGGGAGTTAGGAAACTGACCGAGTCCTAAGGACCTCTAACGGACTCAGTATATCTCTGGATATCCTATTTTTGAAATGGAGGGGATACAACGTTACTACTAGGAAAATGAGAATATCGCAATTTATACGGCATTTTCTCATCCAGCTACTCTTTGTGCCACCTAGGGAAATAATGCAAATTAAAATCTATTCCTGGAAATTCAATTCTAAAGGAACGAAGATTGGACACCAAAAGATTTAAATAACATACAAGATATTTTACGATTCAGATTAAATAATAATTTAAAGGATTTTTTTTTCCAAATATGCTGACAAAATTTTAATTACTTTGTGACTTAATAATTACCACAACCGATTTAAAACATGCTTTAAATTACTTAAAAGAATCAAAAGTGATCAACTATAAATGAAGATGCTTAAATACTTTAGTGAGTTTAAGTGTATTAAGCTAAAAATCGTAATTTTTAATCACGATTAATGTATTAAGAAAAAAAATCGCATATTTAAATAAATACATTCTTTATGATATAAGTTTAATATAATTTTGAATCTTATAATTTTTTTTTGTTTTTGACAAAAATATTTTAGGGTCCTCAAGGGATTATCTTGCAACAAGATTCTTGAAAAAATAAATGGACGAACCAGAAAATGAACATGATGGCCTCATTATGAATTTTTTTGGCTTACTTATAATTGGTTAAAGATGATCGTTGCAGCACAACCAGTTTGCAGATATAGAATCTGCTTACGATTCCACACGTGAATGCTTCCTATAATAGAGGATGCTAAAATTATTTACTCACATCTAGTTTTTACCTAGAATCAATAAAGGGCAAAGAATATATATAAAAGAATTACACAATAAGCAGCTGAAGGATTGTAATTGAGCATCTGTTTTTATCTACAGATATTTCCTCCTCTAGATATTTGTCAAGGTCATCCAAATGTTGTGATGAATGAAATATAAATGTATGCAATATTATTTTAAGTTAAAATAAATGTTCCTGAATGTTTTATAATTTTCATTTTTGACCAATAACTTGTTATAAGTTTAAATATTCTAACTCAATAAATGGTTACATTTTAGTTTTTAAGTGCACCTAATACCTGGGAATCATTGATAAATCGAACACACTTGCATGCATATATTGAATATTTCTAGAGAATGGAGTTAAATTACTCACAGAAACATAAAATATGGCAAAAGCAATCATTTGTAGACGCCAATCTATCTTGACAACCGGAACTAAACGTCATTGATTAAGATATTCTGGTAATTTCCTGTTTGGGTATCTAATAAATTCTCGAGTAAAATATTCGGATAAGGAATGTGATTGTCTGACGATTGTTCTGAGGAAATAATGCAACAACATCGGAAGGATAAAGAATAGTTTATGGTATATAATGAGTGCATTCCAAATTCAATGTGGCCTGTAATCAGGAATAAGTTATTAAAAATTAAATATGCCTATACACAATATAAAATGACCGATTTTTGACTTCAGAAAAAGAAGCATATTTTTTAAGAAGGAGAAAAATATGAAATACAGAGCTGGTTGAATGACATAATAGAGCTGTAATACATGTGATTGGGTTGACTTCGGCACATTTATCATATATTTTCCATCATCAATAAAATCGTATAATATGAAGGGTTGTAAACGAATAAATGCAATCACAAACTTTGATTCAAATCAATCTCTTAACTTATTAAAATAGACTCGTCTGATATCAAGCTATTCTAATATTTTACCTACTAGCTCACTTGAGCCAAATTATAATTTTATTTCTGGATTCTACCATTAATTCAGTCAGAAGCATTATAAGTGAACTTTTTAGACAAAATTTTATTTCAAAAGAAAGAATCAATCACCTATATCAATCCTACTATAATCAATGGATTTGTAGTAGGACTCACCTACTACAAGTTGAGTATATGCAATACAGGGGTCAACAGTTGTTAGGGCAGTGTGAAAAAGGAATTACAAAAACCAACCGCAGATTCTAACAATACAATAATGTAAATATTTTTAATAATGTTATTGAGGATATGAAAAAGAAATGTTTAAAAATATTACCTTGTGAAAAATAAATGAATACCTAAACATTATAGGATAATACATAGGATGTTATAGCATTTATAGGATGGTATACTATCTACAAATTGCGAGATGTAAAAATCAAAACGATCAAACGAACAGATCTTTGGACCTAAAACTATCAAAATGAAAAGGGCAGTGAGTAATTAATTTTTGTATACATAAGTTCTCATTAAAAAAAGGAATTTTAATATTTTATAGGATTTTTAATCATTTTTTAACGAAAATATGCAAATATTTTCCCTTAATAATTTCAAAGCCTGTAATTACAAATCTTGTTATATTACTTCCGTATATTATTTATCCTTAATATTACTTTCCAGTATAGTCAATTTCACGGTAAAGATAAAAGACATACAGAATTCTTAATGGTTACTGAATGGATGCCAGGTCAACGATCTCTCGGGCTTGGAGCGAAGTTACACTATTCTTCTAGAAGCGTCGTTGTCCTGTCACGGAGACTATAAAAATCCGAAAGATAGAACTCAAATTAGTAATCAATAGTTCAGATATTTTATTTACATATTTTTATTAAGATAAAAGAAATATGTTTTATTTTTTCATTATCTAATTTGCAAACTATTCTAGCAATTCTTTTTAGTTTCAATATGCTTGTCCTGGTTTGAGGTCGAAGAGAAATTTGAAATTACTTGGGATATTTCTAATATGAAAAAATCTTTTTATTTCCAAAATATTTTTTGAGCTATTTAAACTCAGTATCCCTGGAGATAACACTTATTTTCATTTATGCGTTCCAAGTTCCGTAATTTTATTTAAGAATATGATTTAAATTGATTCATGATTTTTCATTTAATTTCGGAAATGTGACCGATTTATTGAATAGAATTAAATCAAATATTTCTTATCATTTAGAAATTTAATCAAGATTTTATACTTTTATTCTAATCTCTTCGAATAATCGAAAGAAATAAAACCTCACTTGCGTTAATGGAAAATTCTTTTCACAGTAATATTAAATTTTTGTAACAAAGGAAGATTGTGAAATTTTAAGTCACCATTTAATAAAATGCGAACGTATGATTGTAAAAAGAAGGATAATAAAGCCGCATAACAGGTATGAAAAGACACCTTGAGGACATTTAATCATATGTAGCCGGTAGAGATATTTTTTATTCTTTTATTTGATCAGTTTGATACTTTAATAATAAATTATAAAGGATAAGTTGCAGATAAAAGATAAAAATAAATTGAAGCATCTATTGATTTTATTTTAGTTATGACTTTTATTAGATTATAGTCCTTTCTTATATTATATTAGCCGCCTTTAGCGACCATCTGATTCTTAAGGAATACTTGTCATGATAAATTGATGTTCATGATTAGTTTAATAAAGAAAGAGTATGCCAAATGCAATAGGCACACTCTTGATATCATAATGAGATTAAAGCTTAAGTGTTTGAATAATCCATTTCATACTGCATGGTTTCTTTTGAAATAAGGAACTGCACTTTTCTATTCCTCATGTAAACTGAAAAACAATTAACTATACCTTCCTTCTTTAGTTTTCATTAATGGAAGAAAAATCGCATGATTAAATATTTGTTTAGTAATGAAGATGGTTAAAATTTCATTAAAACGACGATATCTATCATTAAAAAATTACACTAAAATATTAAAAAAAATTATCAATATTCAGGCAAAAACTGCACAGCAATTATATTAACATGATTAAAGATATATTTTTTAAAACTTTAAAATAGTCTAAAAACTAGTAATTGTAATTTCAGATGTTATGGCGGAAAAACATCTGAATTTTGTTTAATTTTTAATTAATTAAAATTTGAAGAATCATTTTGAATGAAGATATTTATTTTCTAAAGTATATTTGCGTCGATTTTTTTTTAGTTCTAGATCTAATGATCATTGATGTAAAATCCCAATACATAGTGAATAGATTTCGAACAAAAATGACATAAAACTGTATTATTAAAAATTTCGTCATAAAAAGAAGCATGCAGGGAGTTTCAAAAGCAAATGCATGTTTAAACATGTAGACATGGAGTGTTAGTACTTAAAGAAAATTCTAGGTCAAATCTTATAAATTTATTAAATTGTACTAAATTCAATCTAACAGATGCTTTATTTTTAAATTTAGGGACATCTGTACTAATCTACATATAAATATTTAATTTTCTATATATTTAATTATGAATTATTTATACTAATAGAACCAATATCTGATAAAAAACAATGCATTGTATAGATACTGGTTCTACTTTGTTGCTTTGTTTCTCTTT
Organism: Argiope aurantia; assembly: GCA_026543865.1. NCBI lineage: Eukaryota > Metazoa > Arthropoda > Arachnida > Araneae > Araneidae > Argiope > Argiope aurantia. The sequence continues at coordinate 1,920,081 of JAPMOR010007077.1, forward strand.
AGATCATAAATTGCATTTATCGATTCATTTTGGTCTATATTCTCTAGAGATATGACGCAGTCTAATATAAATGGGCTTCGAAAAGACAAGCTAGACTTGTTACTAGACACAGGAAATCTAATTTATTGCCCAGCCAAGTTTCCTAAACAGCTCCATGATTTATTTAGTGTTATTTTGTCAGGTAGAAGGATTCTGAATGAAAAACAAATTGATGGTTCGTCGTCTGCATCTAAGGTATATGTACTAGGTTCACATAAGTATTTATTTCTGTATTGTTTTACAAACTCAGTGTGCATAAAATTAAGAAAATATTTTAAAAACGGCAGAAAACGATAATTTTAGAGTATAATTAAAGTTTGTCTGTAAATTAAAAGCAATAATCAACGATTAAAATAGATATTAGTTAGTTTGTATTAATCTTTTTTTTCTTACCTACTATGCAGGAAGAAGAAAAAACATTTTTAGTTCATTTGATACAATTGAAAATGATGAAAAGCACCGAAGAAAATGTATCTATTAGGTTTTGTTAGATATCAAATTCTAATTAAAGCAATTTTTTTTGGTGTCAAATCTTAATTGTCAAATTTGTTTTAAAGCGAGTACTATTACGTAGTATTATTGCATTTTAAAATTGCTTATTATATATTGCTAAAACTTGCCGCCTGTGGTAAAAAGTTAATTTGCCAGGAGTAATGCTCTCTAAAATTTTCAATTAAATATTTATTTACTTTTGTCTTTTAAAAGCATCTCCAGGAAAATATTTTTAATGTTCGATTTCTGTAGTCACATAATTCATATTATTTCAGAAGCCTTACGATATTTTGTTTGTTGTATTATATATATCTCTAATCTTATGTCAGTCCCCTAAGATTTAAATTTGATTTTGAAACAGAAGAGATAAAACTTCAATAAGTACGAAAACTTTTTCTACTGAAACCAAAAAAAATTTTTAAAAAAAATTATGTCTACAGAAAATCGAATCCTTCAGCATTGTAAACTTTTGTGTAACACAGAATATTGTTTTAATAATTTATGCAATATTGCAAAGGATTATTAAAAAATAATCTGATTCATCAAAAAATTTAGTTTTAAATTCAAAAAAATTTAAATTCAATAAATAATATTTTATTTCAGTCAATAAATATACTTCTGGAAAAAAATTTTGAAATTTAAATTTTATACAATTTTATAAATCATATGCTGTAAAATTACCTCGACAATCTAATGTTTCAGACTTTTGCCATCAAGCTTGACTAAGTTATAAAGTTTGAATATCATTATTTTAAGACAATCAACAATTTCATTATTTGAGACAATCAGATTTCGGGAAAATCCAAGCGCTGATTGGCGTATTTTTTTCGAGAGGGTCGATGGAAAGATCTAAAATTGCGAGATTTTATAGAAAAGAAACAATAAAATTTTTATAGCTCAATCAGTTTTGATTGAAAAAAAGTTGAACTTTTTTTATTTAATATATTAGTGTTTCAAAAATAGTTTATTAAATAGAAATTTAAAATTCGTAATGCATCAAAAAATTTATTGATTCAAAATGCATAAAACATAATTAATCACTTCATTTAGACAATTTTGTAAGCAGATGTATGTGTATTGTTAAATGTTTACAAATTAGTTGTTGGGCTCTGATTAGAGTGGATATTCTGTTAAACCATGTTTGACTTGAATAAAACCGATTTATAGAATTAACAATATAGTTATTGTAAAAGATCATAGAAAACTTTTTCTTGCATTTATTTTTCAAAAAATATAATATTTCATATTTATTTCATTTCATACAGACATGCTGCACTTGTCTAAGTTTAATTTGCAATAATATTTTGACTTATTTTTTAAATTTGAGTATTTGTTAATTTGATTGAAACACGTTGATAAATGATAATTTATTCCCATGCAAGCGCAATGTGCTCGTGCAAGTTTAATTTTATTTTTATTTTGTGTGAAATAAAGTGTCAGAAAGTATGGTCTAAATTTTTAAAAAATTCATTAAAATATAGAAACTTAAATTTTAGGTTAAAAAAACTGATATAATTGAAGAAATAGTTTTTTGAACTTTAAGATAATGTAAAAACCATTTTTTTGTGCTATAATATCATCGGGAGTTATTTTGGAAAGATTCACCAATCCCACTTAATTTTTAATTAATGAAAATTCTAATTAAAATTACAAACAAATTCGCCTCATATCGCACATTCCCACTCTCTAAAGTACGTATGTACCTAGTTTGATAGCTTTAGGTCAGACGGTTGGCAACACACACACACACACACACACACACACACACACACACACACACACA
>JAPMOR010007077.1:1922794-1960817 GCA_026543865.1 Argiope aurantia
CACACACACACACACACACACACACACACACACCGTTATTATAAGTAAAGGTAAAGATAACAAAGAGATCAATATATTCATCAATAGACAACGAATTTACCATTACATCTGTTAATATAATAATAAATTCGTCGAATTTTTGATGTAATTGATATCAATAATTTATCTTAAAATTTATTTTAATTAAAAAGGAAATGACAGAATATGCGAAAAGAAATGTTTAAAGAAAATTTAGAAAGAATAGATTTAGGAGGCCCGAAATAAAATGGAAGATTAGGAGGGCTGTAAAATGGTGAATAATATTGAGAAATGGCCCAGATATAATAATAAAAAATTTATTTACTTATTACACATAATGCATTCAAGAATTAACTTATAGTACATAAATTGCTATTTATGATTAAGTATACATTGCCAAATAGTTCATTTTGCATTATACTGCTTTCAAAATAGAAGCAATTTATATGTATTTTTTTAAAAAAAAGCTTAAGAGGTTATTAATATTTTTTGTTCATATATTATTTAAAAAAATTGAATATAAAAACACATATTTTTTTCATATTCTATATATATATATTTAAATATATTTGGTTTTATGTATTTTTTTAAAAAATAAATATAAAAAATGTCGTTTTTAAGTCAAGTTAAACTTATTATAAATTATATAAAATATAAGAAATGTTAACAAAATTACACTATACTTTATTCTGATAATCAATAACTGAAGAAATCCGAATGTAATGTAAAAATGAGTTGAAAGATTTAATGAGTTAAAATGAATCACTAATGAGAAGTGCATTTTCATCGCCACTTTCTATTCCGGTACAAGAAACAAATGCTCAATGCCAGCATCTGCAGTTTTTGCTCCTATTCACTCCCTTACTGAATTGCAAGACTGTAAAGTTTTTGATGTTTCTTTCTGCATTATTTCCGTCTCTAGAAGATATTTTTCTTTGTCATATGTGTTTTTCCTTTTTTGTTACTTAAGTCTTCTTTTGAGGTTAGATTTTTCTTATCAATGTCGAATTTTCAGTTTTTTCCCCTTCTTTTTTCTCTCTTTTTGTTAAATTTATCAATGATTGCTTGAAATTCAAGCTTATGAGACAAGGCTGTTAGATCTGTCGCATTTCCTTTATAATTGATTTTTTTCTTTTTTTTGTTTTCGATTCTAATATGGGCAGAGTAATAATATCCTTCCCAAAGATACTTGGGAATCAATCGCGTTGACATAAATAATACTACCTGTGATATATCCACAGAAACTGTGGTCGAGTTCTCCGGAGATTTTGGCCTAATAAATAAGTCTGTTTCAAATAAAGAACAACATTGGTTTTGTCCTTTATTCTCGTTCAGAGAATGGATGAATTACGGTTCCTGAGACAGTTATAACTGACGTAGATAAATTCTGCTTATGTTTTGATCAACAATAAGAATAGGTTGGAGCATTAGGCAAAAACAATTTATCCCTAAAGTGCTTTAGGCATATAGACCGAATGCCTGTTTTCTCAAACATTCTAACTTCTGTTCTCATTTTGCCTTTTTAAAATACTAGCAGCGTTTAGCAAACACGTGATTCGGCAGGATTAATTCTCTCTAAAATTTTCAATAAAATTTTTTATATGTTTTGATTTTAATGGCAGTTTTAGGAAAATACTTTCAAGCTTCAAATTTTGATAGTCATATTTTTTATAATATTATAAAAGTCGTGTATCGTTCTGTTCATTGTACTAAGCTTTCTCTTATCTTTCTATCATATCCCTTAAAAGTTGTCCTTTATTTGAAACGAAAATGAAAAACTTTATTCAATATAGAAACATCTATTCTGAAACCAAATTTGTTTTTTGAAAATATGAGTACAGAAAAAAAAAATCGTTCAGAATTGTAGTCCCATGCTTGTTTCAGAATATTTTTTATAGTTTATATAATATCTCAAAGGATAATTATATAAAAATTTCCTTGATGTTTTCATAAAATTCAATTTTCAGTATTCTTTTTCGGTTCTTAAATATATTTCTGAAAAAACTATGCAGTCTAAATTTTATATAATCCTTCGATAATATAATATAATCATATTCAATAACATATTTTTGGCACTTTTAAATCAAATATATTTCAAACTTTCGCTATCAAACTTTCGCTATGAGCAACGAATTTTTGAATATCATTATTTTAGTACGATCAATAATTTCTTTATTTTAGGTCAATCAGCTTTGTTAACTCTTAGACTTGATAGGTTTATTTTTCTTAAAGCGAACAGTGGTGTGGTCTATAATCGAGCGTTCGTATTAAATCATGATATTCAAATTTTCATTACACAAATCAGTTTTTGCCGTAAAAGAGTGCAACAATTATTTTGTCAGTTTCTAAAAATATTTCATTAAATAAGATTCATAATACCAAGGATTCGTATAAAATTTTGAATTCTATAATTCAGCAGAACATTTATTGATTCAAACAGCATAAAATGCAATTATTTTCTTATTAGACATGTATGTTGGTTATGGAAATTAGCTGTTGGATCCTGATTAAAATAAATATCCTGTATATATAAAAGCATTATTGCCTTCAATATCATAGAACTATTGAATTAATAATATCGAAAAAGCCACAGAACTTTTTCCCTTGCATTTATTTTTTTTAGAAAATGTCATGTTTTTTCATATTTGTGTTATTTCTTACAGACACGTGTTAAAAATTAAACATCTTAAAGTCTAGTTTGCAGTGAAAATTAATTTATCTTTTGATTTCAGATTCTGTCAGCTAGATGGCAACTCATTAATGAAAGCTAATTTTTTTTGTGGAAATTAAATTTTATTTTTATTTTGTGTGAAATATATTATTGGAAAATATGTTTAAAATATTTTTATAAAACTGATTAAAACTGAAAAACAATTATACAGCAGAATAATAAGTATCATAGAAAAGATAATTTTTTTGAATTTTTAAGATGACGTAAAAATTATTTTTGATCTATAATATTGTAAAAACCTATCAAAGGGAAATACCAAAATTTCTTTCATTTTAAATTAGTTAAAATTCTTCTTAAAATTAAAATTTTTTTTCCAAGTTGAACAATTCCGCCATCCACAATCCATATCTGCCAAATTTCATAGCTCTAGTTCAACGATATAGCCTGTAGTTCAGCAACACACACAAGAATATATGTGTGTGCTTCCCTAATTGGTGATCTCCGGAACTAAATTTTTCATTGCAGAATTAATCTGTCGATGCCTTCCATAATAAGAATATATATCTTGGTTTCATTCCGCTCATTAGCTTTCCCTGCAAATGCCCCCAAAACGTGGACAGTTATTTACTGGCCATCCTGTAGATATCTTCCACGAAACTCTCCAGTTTATCACAATCCTTACAATAAACTTTCTAAATTATGTGCAAGCTGAGCGAGCGGTAATGAAATGTGTTTTTAATGACGCGGAAGAGAGCAGTTTCCAATTCGGCTACCTGTTTCTATTAACTGCAAGGGTTAGTACCTCCTCCCGGCTGTGCCTTAATCTTTAACTAGGAGTCACGGAACAGCCTTTTCATTAAGTTGGTCAAAGGCTGAAAATTTTAAGTAGAGATTAGTCATGTGAAAAGAATCGATAAATGAGATTCATTGTATTTAGAGAAAACACTTAAACTCTTCTGCCTTATGAATCTGGAAGAAAATTGAGTTTCATTAAGGAAAACGTTCTATTTTTTATAATGGATAAATATATCCTTTTCAGGAGTTAGAAGATATTTACACAGGGAGTTTAATTTATGCACATTTACGCATTTCACGGCCGTTTAATTTATGTTTAGAATAACTATTTTTCAAAAGTTCGATATCAGAGAGTCTTTTTTCTCAGCTATATGTTTGCATCATGATTTCCATGATAGAAGAGCTTTCCTAAAATTTCTAGAGAAACTGATTTTTATCCTTTTCCATTTCTAGAGTTTATCAATGGTATTGGGTTTGCTCTTATAAGGAGCGATTTTTAATACATCAAAGGAACAGTATTACATAGATGAAATATTGGGAGATTTCACAGGAATATGTATATAAGCATTATCCGTGTCAATTTACGTTTTTTTCCAAGAAATGCAGAGGTAATTTTCGAAGTATACTTGCAGGTTTGTCTTGCTGAAGTTTAACTCTTTTAAAACTAATTAAAATAAATAAATGAAATTTTTTTCTTTAATATCAGACATAAAACTTTCTTTTGAGTTGATTTTAACATTTTTTACTTTCCACTGTAGGAAAATGTTGTGGAATCACAAACTCCTTATTGAAACTCTCTTTGCGTTGATGGAACCAGGTTTGTATATTATTTCTCTTCAATTATGATAATAAATGGATCTAATTTCATAAAGTTAGTTATATTTAATCCTATGAATAGAATTTCATTATACAGCTATTTATGTTTCTTCAAGGATAATAACGTATTTTCACTTATATCCTGTTAAATAGATTTCATATCAAATTCTTCAAAATGCTCTGCATTGATCCCCATGGCAAAAACTGATAAAAGTTGTATTTATCACCCTTTTTTGCTGTAAATATTGGTATGTTATTTTATCTATTATTGATACATATTATCTAAAGACTTTGAAATTCATTTCTACTCTACATCGATTAGTGAGTGGGTTTTATTTCTTTACGAGTGATAATGATTAACGTTTCCCCCCTTTCAAATGAATAATCTTATTTAGTATTCAGAAATTTTAAATCTACTCCTTTCAGAATGTTTTTAAATTATTGAATAGGAAATACTTTCCGGAAAAAATGAAAACATATACTCTAGAATTTACAGCCTATTTTCATGCCACATTATGAAAGAAGAAAAAAAATTTAAAAGTACCAGGAGCTATTTTTCAGTTCAATTTACCAGAAAATCTTATTCCAAAATATTTGCTTTTTTAAAAATAAATTCTTTATTGAAATCGTTCTAAAAACGTGTAAATACCTTTGGTAGTCTTTATGGATGGTTTCTCTGAATCCAGGAAACAATTGTTATGATTAATAAATTTAAAATTCAGAGCGATGTAGAATAATATTTTATTCATAGCAAATATACGATTTGATTTAATGAAGTTCAGAAGAGTGATTAAAAAAGAAGTAATATTATGAAGAATAATTAAAAATACATAGTTAAAGGCAGCGGAACGAGAAAAGTTAGTTACAATCACATTTATGATCACAGACAATTTTTTATGAATATTAATTAATTTACATATAAATATATTTTTATATAAATATTAACAAAATTAAAACTAAATGTTTGTTTTTATCAGTGTTAACAAAATTACAAATTCTGTAATTTTCAATACGAAAAAAAAAACTATTCATATTCTTTTTTACATTACTTAAATTATAAAATATATTCAGTCAAAAAAATTTTTCCTTGGCAAAGAAATATGATTCGAATAAGTTTTGTGTTGAAGACAATAAAATATTAAATGATGCTGTAGCTAAAACTATTTCCAACATTATTGCAACTGTCCAAAAGAAACATAGATACTTTTTTCCTCGAAAAAAAAATGCAGTTTTAATCACATGATTACAGAATAAAATAAAAAAAAACTTGATGTCGATAAATCAAGAAAACAACTCTCATTCTAACTTTTAAAAATAAGAATACATTGTTTACAGTAAGTAGGTAAGTTTAATTTTATAGTAGTTTCTCCAGTTTTTGATATTAGTGTGTGTGAAGGAGAAAAAACGAGAGCAAAAACTTTATTTTCCACTAGCCGTTGCAGTTATTAAGTTTCATGGAAAAAATTAAGGCTTCTCACTATAATTTCAAGGAGTAAACGATTTTAGCTTTTTATATATTCTATACTAAAACTAACAAACGAATTGAAGATAATTTTTTAGGGACCGATAATAATCCAAGTTCCTATGCATCTGAACTGAAGAATTTTGAAAAGAACTTTGGAAAGAAACTACATTTTGAAATTCTTCTCAATTCCTTTGGTGGTCCTTAAATAAAGCAACTTCGCAAGCAATTATCAAAGCTTATCTTCGATGCTATTAACTACTTTCCTTTATTCCTTGAATATTCTTTACTATTTTAGTCTCAAAGGATTAGAATGTTTCCTGAATCTCTTTAACTAAACTTTTTTTATCGCAAACTAGTGCTTTCAGAAAGGTTTTAAAGGCAAAAAAAAATTTTAAAAAATATACGAAAAGTAATCCATGGCGATTTGATAGTTTCCTTAGCTCTAGTCATGTGAAAGCTGGTATATAAAAAAAACTGATAACAAGAAGAAATAATGAATCTAACATGCACTTCTCTATAAATTTGATGAATAAAATGAGGTTGAAAAGTTTGAACAGAAACAGTCTTTCAGTTTTCTCAAATGTCCATTAGGTTTTAATTTTTATTCCAATATATGTTGTTAATGCAGTATAGAAAATGATTCATTTATAAGATAGTGATGTTAGTTCATACCACTTACTCTTTTTTTTAAAAACAAAACCCTATCTTATTTGTATTTTTTATCATTTATTCTCCATTTATCAGACTTAGTTTTGTCCTCCAAGTACTTCGAAGTCTTAAAAAACAGCGGTAAATTGGAGATAAGGGATTCTAAATATGAGGTAAGTTTTTTCGATCATACTATTCTGATATCTAAAAATAGTAGGACCATCATTAGACGATAATCATTAACCAAAACCTAGTAATTTTTAACACTGAAATTTTTGTAAAAGTAATATTTAAGAAATAGACATGATATATTGTATGTTCATCACTTCTCTCATAAGTAGCTTACTTTGGTAGAAAGGGAATAAAAATGCTATTTAGAATAATGAAAAAAATTCTGTTCGTAAAACTTACACATGTAGTTTATATACATTTTTATATTATAGTCAATGTTATTAATTGGCTATTATTAATAGCCATGCTATATGGTCATAATAGTCGATCAATGAGATGAGTTGAATTAATTAACCACTTTGATAGGTTATTATTAATAATAAATTATTAATCTCGCTAACCGAAACATATACAAATGGGTATGTAATTTACATAAGTTTAGTATCTGCACATAAAGTATCTTTGAAGAGTTTACTAGAGAATTTTAGGGTGTCTATCATTGCATCTTTTCAGTTCGGAATGTTTTTAGTGTTTATTCCGAAAATAACTTCCCCAACCAGCAGATAAAAAAATATCAAATTAATGAACTTCGTTTCCTTTGCTAGGATGCAATGAGACCTGATTGAATGTGTGCTTCAGCTCTTCACTTTAAGTGGTGCCTGTTTTCGTATATAAAATTTTTTTTTCTAAACAAAAAGTATGGAATGCTTTCTGCATTACCATATTACAAATCTATTCAGCAAGTTTGCATATATATATATATAAGTTACATATTTATACTAAAAAAAATTATTCTTTTGTCTTATATTGTAGATTACAAATAAGTTGCTTTTAAATATAAAAAAAACTAATAAAAATATAAATATACATAGTAGTTGCAAAGACAAAATTAGCAATGCCATTTATGTTATTGTAGATATTTGCAATATTTTATTTTTCGTATAGGGAATATGCACTAGAAAGTATTATGGTAGTTCAAAAATTTGAATTGACGATTTTTACGAAAGTGTCTCCAAGAATCCGAAAAATACATTTTTGCAATTATGTCGATCAGTCTGTGAGCATGACAACGGAAAAATGCTTTGAGATAGACAGATGAAATTTGGCGGGCGCATGATCTCTACTCCAAATTAACAGATTTCTATCACATTTTGAGAAAAATTCATTCAGAAGAGATTCATATGTCCTGTTTATTTAAATCTAAGTTAATATGATAACTGCAGAACAAAGAAAGCTAAGTGAGTAAAATTTGATACATAGATTTAACATCCAAGCTGTGGATAAGTATCAAATTTGGAATAAAATACGGCAAGGGATTGACCATCTGTCGATATGTATTTCGCAAGCACGATAGTAAAAAAATGCAGCGATTCAAACAAAAGAAATTCGGAATATGATTTTATGATTACATTTGTAGTTCTTCGTCAAATTTTGGATTTAATGATTTGGAAAAAAAATACTTCCAAAACGCGCATTCAATTTTCTGGAGCTTTTACCTTAACTGCATACCAGGTCAAATCGTCAAAGATGGCTCTCTAGCAAACTCTTTTGAAATTATTGTTCCCCAGGGGCATGTGATTAATAATATACAAGTATATTTAATACAGAATATATCAGAAAGTCTTTGGGAGACCAATCCCACTAGTAATGATCAGCGAGTTTTCAACAGAAGCTAGATGAATGCAACTGTATCGTAATCAAACCATCTTTATAAAAATGTAATGAATTTTGATTAAAAATTAAGGTGAGCTTCTGGTTTTTAGATGCTACTGCTGTTTCTATATAAGAAATCTTCCCTAGCAAAATAAATAATAATTTCATGGATTAATGTCTTACAAAATTACTTATACAGTTTAACAGCGAAATTTCTATATTTAAACAGTGTGAGCCCCCACCTCATGACTTTCTCTTGTATTGAGATTAGCTTAATATATTGCTTTTTGGTCTTCATGATACACAGAAGGAAACTTAATATACATTTTGGAAGTAATCTTTAAGTGCAGATATTTATTCTGTTATTCTATTTTGGTGAAATAACTATGTACTGAGTATCAGCCATCTAAGACTTTTGAGTTATCGTATTCATAAGAATGCGAATACAGATCGACACGCTGTCAATTTATCTACAAATTTAGTCCGGAATTTTAAAAATTACTACAAATTTTACAAGCAGTGTCTTAAATGTTATCCATACTAGTCTTTGCCTATTGGATGTATCTTCCATGTCTAAATGTAAATATGCGAACAAACCTTGCAGAGACTTCTTAAAAATTTGATAGAAATATGAAATTCTGGCGCAAAGACAAAATAAAATTTTTCTTCCTTTATTTTTTATTTTTGAGCTACTATATTTAAAAACATTCATGTTAATAAACCGATAACATTCCAGAAATAGATTTAGGTAGATTAGTAGCATGGAGAATGAACAAAATATTGAATGCCAGATTTTAGATGATTAAAGTGTGTGTATGTTAAAGAGTGTGTTTGTATTGGAGTAAATAAAAAGTCCTTAGTTTTTCTAACTTAGTTTTCGCTACTCTTGTTCATTAGTTAGTTTTCTACTCTTATTAATTATCAGCACAGACAATTTATAATCTGTATATAGACACTAGAATTGACTATAATATTTATATGCAGACGGAGTATTGAAAACGACATCAAACTATTTATCTATCACTAAGGATCGTCATGTTTAGCATTTTAGTCTCTCAAGAGCTAAATATAAGGTTTTGGCATCTGCATCGTAAGGATTCAGAGACTCATATTGCTCAAATAAAAAAAAACACATTTAAAAAGCATTTTTAGAACAAAAACATTTTTTTTTGCATTTAAAAAATTATTTAAATTGCTTTATGTTTTCTAAGATGTAATAAAGCAATCGATTTTACACTCATTTCGAGAGGTTCTAGTGTTTTCAAATTTGATTCAATTATGCATTTTTAGTAAAAATGCAATATTTAAGTATTAGAATATAATAATCTGTTACATATATTAATTTAATTCGATTTTGCTTTACAGAATTGTAGTACCTGATAGTAAATTTGGGAAAAATATTTATTTCACAATTACATTATATTTAAAATATGTTATGAATATAATAACTTAAGAATATTATGCAATCATTATGTTTATAGTTATAAAATAAAAAACTACATAATCAAAATAAAAACAGCAGCCGTAGTCTCTTAAAATCGTTCTCGTGTATTATTAAATCTATACCATTAGCGAACAATGGTTACAGTTTAGTTTAGTTTAGTTATATTAACGTCCCGTTGTAAAGCAACACTAGGGCTATTTTGCGACGGACCTCTTAATTTTGAACCGCTGTCAGATGACGAGGACACAACCTGAGCTGGCACCCTCCTCTCCACATCACACCACATCAGCAGGAGTACGTTTGGCCCGACGGATTTAGCTTGCAACTGACCCCTTTACATGACGGTTCTTCGGGGGAATCGGTTCTCGAGCCTGCAACCCTACGGCTCACGAGCCGATACCTTACAACCAGGCCACCGCGGCCCTAACAATAGTTACAAAGTAGTATATTAGACTTCGATCTTTACCGATTAATCGCTGGAATGCAATTAATGTACAAACATCAAAACAGTGAATTTGCCCTTTTTTGGATTTATTTTGCCCTTTTTTTGGATTGAAAAAATTTTTTGACCCAAAATTACAACTTTAGTCAGAAAATCACACATCAAATTTTATATATTTAAGTCATTGCGCCTTTTAATTGTCGTTTTTACATACTTGTGAAAATACAGACCGACATAGAGCCAATCTCTTGACTTATATGGTTTTAAGTTAGAAAAATATCTACACTTTAGAAATTTGGGTTTCAAATTTTCTTTATGTGGATGACTTCGTTTTTTAGTTATCGTGAAAGCTTATATTCAGATAAAAGGACAAACAGACGTCTCAGACTTTTCCTTAGATTTTTACATTTTTTTATTCAATACAATTCCTTTCGTGCATCTACACAGATGAACTTTTCGTTCATGTTTATTTGTATGGAATTTCAAATTTTTCTCAGCTTGAGTTTCCGCCATTCAATACGTTATTTTAAATATTCCAGAATTTTTTTTATTACTTGATTGACTATTTGAACTATATATTTATCAATTACTCAAGAAGAATAATTTATTACTTCAAGAATCCATAATATTTATTATAAAGAATGAAATTACGATTAAAATAAAAAAAAAGTCGACTTTAAATGCACGATCAGAAGTATGCCTCTAAAAAGAGATTTTATTAAATTTATGAAATTTTTTTTAAATATTTTACTTAGATCAGGAATAAATTTATAATCAAAGTAGCAAAACAATTAACTTGTGGAAAAGTATAGAAGAAGATTTTTACTTTTAGAAATGGAAATTTCTATTAAAACAGTATTTATATTAACAGTTTCAGAACGAAATAGGATTACACTAGTAGCTCAACTGATCTATTTTCAAATTATTGTTAATTACCATTTTGTTCGTCATTAAGTAGATAAATGAAACCTTTTTTAAAACCCTTAATTAAAGCTCAAAGTCAGTCGAAAGGAATACTTCATTGGAAATAAATTTAAAAAATGCTGAAAAGTAATTAATTTATATACAAATTAACAAGACAAAAATCAAACAACTTCTTTCGACACTTAGATGATGAAAGATGGATAAAATTGGAAGCCTGCGCCAAAAGTTCTGAAAGCAATTATTCAAATATTATGCCACAAATACAAAGAAGGTTATATTTATTTATGATAGGTGCTACTTGCACATGGAATGGCCTTAAGAAAAACACTCCCTTCTTTTCTGTGCCTTCTTATCCGGAAGTCGAATGAACATTACGGAAATAAAAATAATTAATTACACAAATAATCAAAAAGTACTGACATTAAAATTAATTCCTAGACATATTAATTTAAATAATTGGGAATGGCTTAACAAAGAATTAAATAATTGGGAATGGCTTACCAAAGAAGATTAGAAAAGCATTCTGCTTGCAATTGAAAAGAAAAACACAACTTAAATTGATGCATTTTTTCCTACTACTACGAACAGCTCATGTTCTCCTACTATCAAAAAATTAGAATGTTCTAGGGACCTTGTTAACGAAAACATTTTCTTACTGCAAACGGATGTTATCAGAAGGGGTTTTGTAGGTTAAAAAGCAGGAAAAGATAATTACGGTGGCTCTGTTATTTAACCACTCCATGGCACCGACAAAAAGAAACGTTAACTAGTCTCCAAGTTTATAAAGCCTTTCAGAACGCTGTTGTAGAAGGCCGCACTGAAAGACAGGAAATTAGAGGGAAAATACTCTCTCTTTAAAGATGTTCGGTTCGAAGGGATCAAGAAGATATAATCACCTCCAGCATTATATCCACCTCTTAACAGGTTCGATAAAAAGTAAAATACAAGAGTTTCAAGGAAAATTGCTTCTTAATTTTTGACTTCCAAATCAACCAGTTGTTTTTTTATTTTTAAAATTTTGCTCAAGCATCTTGCTTGTGAATATTGCATAGCTAACTTTTTGTGTTTTTCTAATCCATGGTATATGGTGCTTGATTCCAGAAAGTACTGCTCAATTCTTTGAAAGAACTAAAATTAAAGGGGGATAAGGGATTTGGGAGTTAAAAGAGTTCTTTCATTCGTTGTCTCTGAAGACATCTAAAGAGTGAAATGATGTGTACTGTCGAAGGAAAGTGACATTTTAAACCTGGATGATATGTTTCTTATTATGATGCTTTTAATGATGTATCGGAGAGATATATATAATGATGAAAAAGTATAAGAGTAGTTCCTCAGAACTGATGAGCAGTTAAGTCAAAAAGTTTAGTTACCCTATTTCATAGCCGTAATTTATATATTTGATACATTTTTAATACGTCGTTATATTATATACAAATATTTATCAGATTTAATTAGAAATAAAGTTTTAAATTTTGCGTTTCTACGTTCTCTAAATGATTTCAAGATTGGATTTAAGTTGTTAAGGAAATCAATCGAAATTCTTAAAGTTTATATTTAAGAATGAATTAGACACAACATTTTTTTATTTGTATATAAAATAACGAGTAAAGATGTGATTAACTAATTTAAAAGAGCAGATCTTTTGGTATTGCGAATTTAAAAATTAGATCAACGCATCATTCCAAAATATGTCTAATAACGATTAATCAAAACTGAAATTTTTAACATACTTGTGCTAAAAAATGACGCTTTGTTCATCAATCCTTCCCTTAAAACTTATTTCACGGGCGGGGGTGGGGCACCTCGTAATTGAGGATGAGAAGATTCAGGCATGGTGGTTGGTTCGCGCCTCTCTTGTGGACACACAAAAATCTGGGATCTGGTTCCTCCCTGTGGGGATCTGGCTCCTCCCATGGAGTACTTCCTTATGGAGGTGTTGTGCCGTGGCCGGTGATGGCACTTATGACTCAACTACAGGTTCCCACCAGTGTTGTTGTTGCGGCGGTCCGGTCATTCAAGTTTTTCCGAGTGTCTTCCGGAATGTCGAAGTAACCAGTTTGTGATCGTGGTGGTTTCCCTTAAATCATTTCTACAATGTCTTACCTCATCCTGAATTGAGAACCCCCCCCCCCCCCCCAAAATGGGAACCCTGAATTGAAGAAATTTTTTTTAAATTAATTTGCACGCGAAAGTAAATTTGTAGACTATTTCTGAAATCATAACTACGAGAAATCTGGGATAAGAGACTTTTATGTCTTGATAAAATGTAATTTTTAATGTTTTTTGTATATGGACTCTTGAATTCTAAAAATTAACTATAATAATTTAAAAAACACAGTTAATTGAATAAAGAAATTTTCGGTTTTAATTGTATCACTTTTATTTTAAAAATAATTTTTTATGATGTTTAATATGATTGTCTTCGGTGATTAAACTCCTTTATTATTGTGATATACCCTTGAGCTTTGAATTAAAAATAGCTTTTGATTTCAAAGTTTGATTTAAGAAACTTTTTAAATATTTTTTTTATTGAAGAATCATTAATGGGTTTACTTAAAATGATTTAATCAATTTTTTAATAATCTTTCTGCTTTTAAACAAAATTAATTCTATTCTACCAATTTTTGAAAAAGTTCTTTTTTACTAAAGAATCTTTTTTACAGTAATATAAAACATTATAACAAAGGGAGATAACGGGAAATGTTGACTTTATATCTTATATGCCCTTCATTGAATTAAAAAAAATAGCGCTGTTAAATAGAGGGGAAATGTCCTTGAAAAAATTAATCATTCATAGAAAATTTTCATATTTCGGTCTGTTAGGAACTTTGTTTAAACAAAAGAGAAGCTCTTCGATAGTTTGTACATTATCGAAATCTTGAACGAATAACCTATTGAAACCATATGCTTATGACGTTTCTTGTACTTTATAGAAATAAAATTTGAAGCCAAAATTTCAGCTTTTCGCAATTTTATTGAATTGTATTTATTCTCTGTTTCGAAGCAGTAAGAAGGATACTTTGGAATGGTTCACGTAACTTCAAACTATAATCAGATGACAAGGGAGATACTTGAACTACCACATACCTCTCCAAATTTATTCTAAATAATCTAAATGGAGGCCATTTATCTTTGATGAAATAGATGCACACTAAATATGCTCACATGGCTGTTCTTTATGGTATCAGGTTCGAACTTGACATCTTTGGGTTCCGTTGACACGACCTAGCACCAGGTCATCAACGCGATTTCTCAGCTTACGCACATCTATCTATCTATAGATAGACAGATTATACATTTCATATACGTTATATTATTATTATGTATTTTATACCATCCGCCTTTGATGATAAGACAGTTTGCCAGAATTAATAATCGCTAAAGTTTCCAATTAAATATTTTATGCAAATAATTTCTAGCTTATTTTTATTAATATTTTAAGCTGAAATCTTAAATTTCATGCTATTTTAGAATATTCATATTCTCATTCTCATTTCAGAAGAATTTTAGATTTTATTTCAGTAGTACATTATTATGTATTTTCTTTATTTTTTATCAAGTTCTGTAAAATTTATACTTTAATTTGAAGTGGAAGTGATTAATTAGCAGAAGGATCGTTTTGCCGAAACAAACATGTTTATTAAAAACATGAGTACATAAAATTGAATCATTAAGTATTGAGGTCTTATATGCACTGCAGGATATAGTTTTGAATATATTCTGTATATAATATTCTTTATTATACAATATTCTTTATTGCTATATATCAAAATATTATTCCTTAATAATTTCTCCAATTCATCATGAATTCGGCTTTTAATTTTAGTTTCCAAAATATTAAATGTCGTAAATAATATTTGATTTTGTTTCAATCGATAAAAAATATGGAGTATAAATATATTATAAAGGAAATTCTTAATTTTGAAAATATTATGCAGTCCATCCATCCTATAAATCATATTAAATTATTCTTGCACTCCAACTTTTTGAACAAGAAACACTTCAATCTTTTGTTTCCAAATCCGAATGAATTTATTGAATATTTTTATGCTTTAAATATTATTGAACAGTCAAAAATTATTTTAGACCAATCATCCTTAGTAAAACTTTGGTCCTATTGGGATTGGTATTTTATTTTCCTGACAGTAAATGGAGTTCCCTAAAACTGTGTGCTTTTATAAAATATGGATTTTTAGAGTTTCATAACTCAATTAGTTTTGTCACAAAAGACTAACTATTTTATTTAAAACGTTAAAGTCTCTTTAATGTTTATATTGAATATTTAAATATTCAATATAAACTATAAATCATTACTTCATTTGGGACATTTTTTATTAGATGTGTATGCTTATTACTAATGGTTCAGAAATTAGCGGTTAGGACCCAATTATAATGTAAGCCGATCCTTTATAAATTAAAACGTATTTGCCTGACATGTTTGTCATGTTTTTCTTAATACATAATTGTTGAATAAATAAATCAAAAAAGATTTCTTTACATTTATTATTCTAGAAAATACCATGTTTCATATTTATTTCATTTCATGCAAGCACGTGAAAAAATAACTACACTTTTCTAGGTTAAGTTTGCGATGAGGGTAAATTAATCTCTGTAAGTTTTTATCAGCGTGATGGTAACTTGTTGATATGAGTTAACTTTCCCATGAAAGCGTAACATGCTCATGCAGGTTAAATTTTATTTATATTTTTTATCAGCTGGTTCGCCGGGAATATTGGTTATTCTTAATTTCGGTTAAATCGTTAGCTATAATTTCATATTCATAATATCGTGAAATTGCCAGACATTAAAGATGTAGTACTTTAATTGTATTACTTATGCTCAGCTCATTGTGAACATGACACTCTCTAATGGAGACTAGTTCCAGTATATCATGGTGTTATAAAAAATGTAAATGGGTGGTTAATCTGTCTTCTTGATTTCGTGGTATTGTAATTTTACTTGTTTATACGTCTGCACAATTGCATTTTAACTACCCAGATATTAAATAAAATCCTTCTTCTTTAACTTTAATTTAAGGAAAAAATAAGGCAGTTGATGGAAAAATGAAAACGGCTTAAAGATCAAGGAAACAATGTAATTTATCGCTAGAAATTTAGATAAATATTGTTTTAAAATGAAAAAATAAAAACTTCGCATGGCTATGAAACTGATATAATTAAAAAGACAATTTCAAAATTTAAAAATGATGTATTTTTTCCAGAAGTTATCATGAAAAAACACCAAAATTCATCTAAATTTTTAAATGACTTAAAATTTGAATTAGTATTTAAAAAAATCTCTCTGAAGTGCACATTCTCACCTTTCAAGGTATGTTCCCAAATTTGGTAGCTGTAAGTTAAACAATCTGGCCTGCAAAGCACGCACACACGCATGCACACATACACACACATTTTTTTAATGTTAGTATAGTTATATCGCTGCTATTACATCTAAATACCTAAAATAGTAGATTGTGCATCGCTTTTGTTGTTAGAATAACACTAATGTTCAACAGAATTTCAAGAATATATATAATATTTAGATAGAATGGTTCTAAAAACAGAACCACGTTTACAAAATAAACAAGATATTTCCATATCTTATAAGCTACTAAATGCTGTTTATGTCATCGTCAAATCTAAATTGGAGCAACTTCATAAAAGTCTATTTCTATTTCATTTTGCAATATACAGTGGAAACGTACATAGATACATTAATAATGATGCGTAAGATATCTGACCTTAATATCGAACGCTACAAGTATAAAATTGAATCGTTTCCAAGCCACAAACTTTAACCCGACGTTCCGAATAAATTGCAGACAAGTGCCTGCTACGAAACTGCCCTCTAATCTCGAATTCGAACGGCAAACTTTTAAAATAGGCACAAGCAGAGCTGAAACTGCTTTTTAATGATGCGGAAGAGAGTAGTTCCGTGGCCGGAGGACGGTTCGCAATAATCGCTGGGATAAGTGCATACGTCTGTGTTTAATCTCTTACAAGAAAGATACGGCACAACCTTTTCATCCAGCTGATCAAGGCGGAGAGTTTTTTAGAAATGAGTTTCGTTCTATGAAGAAAGATGTTAAAGGAATATAATTTTTCGGATCAAGTTTTCAGATTTTTGAGTCTCTTTATCTGGAAAAAGAGCATATGTTATATATTTTTTTGAATTCATTTTCTTTCGTGTGTCCAATAATTGTGCAGTTTGTGAAAGTAAAAGTTTTAAATAACTTTCAAATTTAGTTATAAATTTAAAGATGAATTGAAAATTAAAAAAAAATCAAGCAAGCAATTTTTTATTTATTAAAAAGTACATGTAAATCATTCCATTTTTAGTTTTAAATTTATAACTTATTATAAATATTACGGATTTTTGAAATCAAACCTGAAAGAAACTTAATTTAATTCAATGAATCAATTAAATGAGAATTAAGTTCCAAAAATATAAAAATATGTATTGCGCTTATTTTATGTATGCACAAATGTGTAGGATCTCAAAATTCTGGGGCACCAGGAAATGAATGAAAAAATGAAATATAAAATTTCATCTTTAAACTTGAAAACAAGTAAAATTAAATAAAAATGCTTAAAAAAATGTTAATATGAATATAAAGAGAATACACAAGAGAATATACATTTATTAATAAAAATTTATTATTATACATTGAACAACAATGTGTTACTTCTTTAATATATTAATATCTCGTTTAAAATTTAAAAGACTTTTGTTTCTACATTCAATATATTTTTTCGTCAAAGACTTTTGCTCGCTAAAATATTGTGGAACTAGATGTCTCCGATTATTTCATATTTTTGTATGTTGTCTTAGTTTCATATTTTTGTATTTTGTATTAAGTGTTAGAACTGATTGAACGGTAGATGAACGAGAAATATTTTAATAATCTTTTGAAAATAGCGAAACACTGAGTAATTTTTTTGCTGACTGACTAGTTTTTAGATTCACATAATATAAGATAGTCTCTCTTTTAATCAAGTAAATTGTCTTTGCTATATATATTTCACATACAGTGGAGCCTCGTTTAGCTAGCATAATTCGTTCCCGAATATTTCGATAAATGAAACAATTTTTATCGTAGGTATCAACCCAGGGGGGGCCACCTCGAAATGAGGATGAGATGTTTCCGGCGTGGTGGCTAGATCTCGCCACCCTGGAGGGTACACAAATAGGTGGGGGATCTGATTCCTCCCATCAATGACGGGACGTACTTCCTTCGGGGAGGGTTGTACCGTGGCTGGTGATGGCCTTTAGAACTCAACCACAGTTCCCTCCAGTGTTGCTATTGCGGCGGTCCGGTCATTCAGTTTTATGGTTTAAATATGTGTGCCTTCGTGGCGGGTCGGAGAGTCAGATGGTTGACTTATCATAGGTATCTATGTATAAGAGGACAACGCGTTCTATTCCGAAAAAGATTTCCCATATAAATTTATAATAATGTAATTATTATTTATAATGCAAGTTTTTTTCTACAAAAAATATGTTTGAAGACATTTGTTTTGTGATTACACTTCAAAACATGGTGAAAATGTGAAGAGAATTATTGTTAAAGGTATTTTAGAACGTATAGCCTTTTCAGGGTGATGCTTCTTTACAAACAATGTAATAATTTGCCATGTTTTCAGCATCGTTCTCATTCCGCTGGATAGGACTCTGTTGCGTATATTATTTCTTCCTCTTCTGACCAAATTTCCAATGCAGCTTTTTGCTGTGACACAGAATGCAGTTGCAAAATGTTCTTCAGTATTTATAGCAATATTCTTTTGCCAGCTGATCGCTGTCGTTGCTATACACCTCTAGCTTCATAACATTAACGTGACACAAAATATTTAGGCTTCATTCTTACTGAACTCCCTTGGAATCGCGTTCGACAGCACTATTTGGCTAAAATTTCGTCTATGTAGATGTAAGTGATTGTCTTGAAATAAGCGCTCAAAGCAGACAGATAGAAGCCAATCCATCATGCCATGTCATGGTGTATCTTAGAAGTTCTTTCTGTAAAACATCCCTTGTCATGTGATTCACTTTTTTAACTTTTGTTTTGCCTATTGTGCGAATCACTCGTTATGAGAAGTGCTCTTTAAGCGAGCTTTGATTGTATTTTTCTTTGCTAATTTGCATTGCTCATAGACAATCTTTCCGTTTTGGATGCCACCCACTACGGGAACACCTCGAAATGAGGACGAGATGCTTCCGGTATGGTGGTTGGATCTCGCCACCCCGGAGGGTACATAAATAGGTGGGAGATCTGGCTCCTCCCATCGATGACGGGACGTACTTCGTTCGAGAAGGGTTGTACTGTGGCCGGTTGCTTTATCCTTGCCAATGCTATTTATAGCCAATGCTGCTATTCAGTATTCTTTATCCGTGTACCTTTGGGCGGGTCGGAGAGTCAGTGATATGACTTCCGTGTTCGGATAGCAGATAGTATCTGTTTAAGTCTTCGCTTTAATTCTTTGAATTTTTATTATTTATTGATTTATTGATTTTTTTTAGATTGATGTAAAGTAAAACAGAATTCTTTTTTAACCACGTAATATGTCTCTATTGCTTATAGTTTCTCTGTTAAGCAAAAGATTTTCTCCATTTAACTGCTCTGCGTTTAGATGATCTTTACGTGGATGGATAACAAATAGTGGCATTTTTATATAATTTAATCCAGATTTCTGTATGCTGTACCTGAAATAAGATAAAAACTGATACCTATTTAAAATGCAGAAATGAAAATCTTTCAATCAGATACTGTCGAAGAGTTTTGCATAAGTTTTTTAATTGTTGCTATTGGAAATATAATAACGCATTTCAATTCTTTAATGAAGACTAATAATTTATTTCAAGCAATATTTTTAAAACTTTTCTCTCAAGATATTTTTTGGTAGGAAAATTAAAAATTCTCTCTGTTTCGTGGAAAACATTTACCACGAATAAAACGTCAGAAACTGAGTAACTGTATGAAGTATATTAAGTTAAGATTAAAGTGCAGATTTTTAAACCGCAACATAAAAATAGAATAATACATTCTAAAAATAGAAAAGAAAAGAATACCAATAACACAGATATTAAGTAGTTAATACCGTGAATACAACCGTGTTTGCTACTTGAATGCACTATTTTTGTTGTCAGTTTTTAAAAGTCAGATTTTTCTATTTCAACAGTACATGTCAATACGGACAAGGATTTACATGTACTGGATAAGGATAACGGATAAGGATCACGATCAACATCAAGGATTTATATTAAAAAAATAATTAAGGTTTGTCACATTTTTATTGCTTGTAATATAAGATTCTCCTGAACGACTGCTCTTTTTTACAGAGATAAACTCTTTTTGCTCAGTCAGGACATAATATGAAGACATGGTAGGCTGCAGCAACATTTTCATTTGAAGTACGATTCCCGATATAGCCAATGCTAATTTTTTCTTCAAAAATGTTAAAAATTTCTTTTGTCTCTTCCCTGGCTGTTCTTCGCTTCTTATTTCGACTTCCACCGTAGCTTATCTGTGCTTATTGACATGCATCAACAGTGGTCAGAATGTACAAATATATAACAAACTATTCGAAATTTAAATGATGTATTTGGAATATATCAACATTCATCAGAGAATATTGAAATTCTCTGTTACTCTATTAGTTTGGACTTTGACCTATCAGATGAAATTATCCGAATGTCAACCATAATTTTCGAAATTTTTACATCATAATAGCAGAGGATGTTTAAAATTCCATAAATTAGGTTATCATCAATACTCCGGCGTACTCAAATGAAACAAGAATTTTAATTCTCCGATTTTAAAACCGAATCATCGGAAGAAATTTACCATTATAAAATCATGTTTTTAAAATTTCTCTCCCTGAATAAACATTTAAAGCTATCAAACTGACACATTCAATCTACATATTATACTAGAACTTTTCTAGCTTTTTTTAAAAAAAATATTTATCATTTCTCCTTTCTAAACCAGTTAAAAGTGAGAAATTGGAAAGATTTTTTTTCCAAGGTTAAGATATGAATAATTATCCCAAAAATAGATAAAAATTTCTTTTCTGAATTTTCTTTGAGAATTCATATATCATTTTCTTGAATTCTTAAAAATACCTCACAAATTTCTTTTCAAGCAAAAGAAAAGAAAATCAGCTTTCGAACTTCTCAGCTGACTAAACGACATGAGAAGAAAAGAAATATCCAAAGGAAAATTTTCTCTTAGTTTCACCGTCTTCCTTTATTTCGTTGTACTAAGAAATTTGCGGTAAAAGTTTTGAGAGATTGTTCTTTTCCTTTCTACTTTATACTACTTTTGCCTTTCTACTTATACTTATTTTCTGGTGAAGAAAGCTTAGCTCAAAGGCAGAAAGTATTTCACGGCACATCAAAGATTATGCGCCAGAATTTTCCGAATTTCAGGCACATTTTTTCCTTATTTATTTGCGTATTTGAGTATGCTTCTTTTCTTTTATAACAGTTTTTAATCTGTTACAGTGTGGTTCCAACTCATTCGTTTATTTAAAAGATGGTGTCATGGAATCAATATAAGTGGATTTGTTTCTTAAAAACTGTACATTAGGTTTTCAAAATAGGAAAATATATAGTAGAAACTATTTCTATTTGTTCTATTAGAGTTTGTTGGAATTAACAAATAATACTTCCATTTTTTTTATTAAAGAACAGTTTTATTTTTAATAAATTTTTAGACAGAAGAAAAATTGTTTGAAGAGTAAGAAGTTTCCTAGACAGATATTGTTATGAATCAATATTATTGTTTCCCTTTCATGTAAGTGCCATGATTGAATTTACATGGATTCTTTTGGAAGCTCATTAGATACCAGGTCAATGATTCCCTCTTGGCGATAAATTTGGTGAACGTGAAGAAAAAAAAATGTAGGTTCTTGAAAAATGCAAGAATTTTGGCACTACATTCTATTAAGAACTGGTATCTGAAGATTCTTATAGAAAATTTACATGCTCTGTCGGAAAACATGTATAACCAAAACATATATATGCCAAATAGAAAACAATAAGAAGCATTTAAGGCAAGATGATCTTGTCATCTTGCCTCAAATGCTTTTTATTGTTTAACCCTGTCGTTTAGACTTGATTGAGAATATTGAAAGACTTGGATATCTTCAGTAGAATTAACAGGAACAAAATATAAATAAATAGCTATTCTAAAGAGTACATCGTTTTAGGTTAATTTCGTACAGCGAAGAATAACCGAATATCTTCCCTACTTGCCTACTAAGTTGAAGTAGGGAAGATTTTGCTTGAAGATCTTGTTTAAAGATTATTACAAAACGCGACACGAAATACAAAAAGATAGTCTAATAATTACAAAGTGGTAACATTGACTTTAAAGAATTATTTTTTTCTGTCTAGCCAAAACGCTGCAAAGGTATCCATAAGGTGGCGAAGTTCGAGTAATAAAAATATAAAATCCTTCTTTACATTATTCCTCTCACCAACATGCCCGATTTTCTCTACTTTCAAGATCTTTGTGTAGCTCATTAAAATTTGGCTCGTGAAAATTTGGCATAGTTTGAGAGCTACTGCTCTGGTACAAAGGTATGCCAAAAAATAGAAACAGAAGAATTGGAAATAAATAAATAATTCAAAATATAGATATATTTTTAAGCACTCTTTCTCTATTAATATATACAGTTTCCATGAAATGTATTATTTATTTTGTTCTTTTTCTTAAAAGTTGTGGATGGCTTAATGACCTTGCGGTATCAGACTATTGTATATTCTAGTCTTAATTCCTTCAAAAATTCACAATATTCGCGATCTTTTTGCATATTATATCAAAACATCTAGTTTGTATAGTAGGGAAGAGAGGGATTGCCTACTAATATATCGTTCTCGTCATCTATTTGCTCTTTATAATGATAAGTTCCACCTGAAAGTAGCTCGCGCAAAGCTGAAAATAACTCTCTAATGTTTTAAATAATTTTATAATAATGATAAAATAAATGACTGAGTAATTTTAAACTCATACCTACTAAAATTCATTAAAAATAACCTAAATATTTAAACAACTTATATATTAACAGATACCTATAATACAGCTATAACTAAAAATGTCATTCTTTAAGAAAAACAATTAAATTTTAGAATCGTCCAGAGTTTTCCCATTCAGCCAATCTGCAATTTGTTTCATGTATCAATTATATTTAAATTATTAGCAGCAAAATACCGTATAAACTTTCATAATGATGGATCATTTTCTTAATTACAATCATATAAATGGATATAAATTTTAGTCCTTCATTGTGCAATATTTAATGACATACTATTTCAAATTGAAGAAGAAAGTTGATAAAATGGTGCTTAAAATTTAAGCTGAATTTTCAATCATTCATTTTAATTGGGAAAAGTTTGTTAATTCTAATAAATGAAGGATAAAGTTTGGACGACGAGATCATTTTGATGAAGGATGTAGTTTGAAGAGAGTACAATAAATTTTTAAAATCTTTGCAAGTTTCAGACATTTTGAAGTTATTCAAGGAAACTGAAAAACGACTGTTTGATATTTTTGAGAATTTTCCAAGAATTTTATAGATATACGAAATTTTCACTTAAATGAGTTTCCGAGAAGTTATAACACTAGGAAATTTTGGGATTGCAGTAAAAAAGATAAAATTTTAAGGAAAATGAAGTAGTGTAATATCGCAATGATTAAAATCATTAATTAAACTTTTAGTACAGCCATACCTTTTCTTTTCCCTAAGAAATATAAGTACCAGCCATCTATAATAGATTGAGAAAAATCTAATAAAGACATTTATCTGCTGTCCAATTAAATTCATGAATCTTTCAGGAAGTAATTTTCAATTTTTAGCATTCTTGAGCTTCACTATTTAATCTTCTTTTCAAAAATAATTATTAGTGTAACAGTTATAGTTCTTGATTTTTATATCGAAAAGAGGAACTTTTGGTGAAATATGAAATGCAAATAGATGATTATGGATTACAGAGAAGAAAAGAGAATAGTTATAGACGGTTTATTTTTAAATTTAATAATCTATGGAAAATTCCTAGAATTTTGTTTTAATGCCTGTTTAAATACTTATTCCAATCTCACAAACGGTGGAATTCTTTTTTTTAGTATTCCATTTGGAATTTTCGGGTTATTACATGAACTTGAATGTAATCCCTGGTTTACTCAGAGTTGAACAGCTCAATTTTCTGTGTAATCAAAGGAGACATTTTACGATTATAATTTATTTATTTTTCATTCATTCATTCATTTTTCAAACTGAAAAATAAAAATATAATTCGTGTAAATCAAAACATATTCATGAATCATGCACTAAAATGTTTTCTTTTTGAAGAATGCTTCTATTTCAGTGCCACATTGAGTAATGAGTTTTTTAGTACTTGTCCATATATTACTCTTGTCTGTCTAAATAGATGTTTTCAATATAAACATTTCCTGTAGGCAATTTGGAAAGTGTAGGTTTCTTTTGTTACAGACTTCCTCTAAATGAATTTCATTCAAAATTTGATAGGAATCTAAAGATTTGGTGTAAAGTTTGTATATTAAACTTTATTTACCCATTTTTCTGCTTTTGAGTTAACTTGTTTAGAGACAGATGTAATTCCAAAAATATGTTTTTCTAGTTTCTAGTTTGAAACGAGAAGATTCTTCAAAATCTGAGGCTCGAACTTTTTTTGGAAATTTACAGTGCTTTCTATTTGTATACTTCGTATATGCGGAAGTAAAAGCATTTGAATAAAAATGAATCTTCTAAACGACGATTGGAGTTTTATTTATGGGCATTTAGATTACAAATTTGAAACCCGATTTTATTATTTAACTTTAGCTCTTTTTATAAACTTTGGTCTTAATTTATGTTAGAACTTGTGGTGGTAACTTCATCAGCCAGATAACAACCTCCGAACTAGAGTGATCACTTTTATCTAGTGGTTATGTTACTCGGCTATGAACCCTAAAATTGTCAATTCGAACCTCAAACTTGCACAAACTATTGTTCTAAAATAAATATCCCAGCTCTGCTATAATGTGGAGTCCAGTACTGAATTAAACTGTCACCCTATTAATGTGCACTTCAGGTATCCTTTCAAAACAGTGATCCATATATAAAAAAAAACAACAATCCCCAGAATATTTTAAGCAAATCCTAAAAGTTATTTCTTTTGCATAAATATTACTCTTCTAGTTTTAATTATGTTGATTGTATTCTATTTTTAACATCAGAAATCTTTGCATGTAATAGTAAAATTTGAAAAGGTGCTAAAAGGATTTAGGAAATATTTTGATCTGAGGGGAAATGGGATTTATAGTCGTGTTTCGAAATGAAAACTAATGAAAACAGTCTATAATATTTTTGATGTTTAAAAGTTTGTTGCTTAAAAGATTTGCATTTTTTAATATTAATGGAAATGGGTGATATGAAGTTTTTATCGCTGAATGAAAGTCATTTTTATGGTAGACAGAATATGGCAAATTTTTTTTCATTTGTTAAAACACTTAATCAATGACTTGATACATCTTTGACGTTATATTTAACAGAATGCATTCTTAATGAACATTGTTATAATCATGCTTGATCAATTGACTCCAACTTTTCTATTGATTCATTGTGAAATAATGTCTTTGTTTCACAATTAAAGCATTAACCATAGTTCATCACAATTATTAGTTTATATGAAACTCTACTCCTTCACTTCTTTTTTAGAAAATTTGCCACAGAAGATCTAACAATTTTTGATGCATTGTAACTTGTTTATACACTTGATGCAACGTTTGGATAGTGATGCTATATTGGGTATTTAGATCAGTTTGAGAAAAAAATTGCAGAAAAGGAGATAAGGCATCCTTTTAGCAACAAAGTTGCAAAGTTTTTCTTAATAAATAATTTGTAAAGACGAAATATAATTGAAATATGTTAATCTTATTACTATTCTTATAAATTTGAAAATTAAGAAATTTAATTTTATTAACTCAGTAAAATTTTTATTATTTATTAAGAAAATTTTACAAAAAAACCCTCAATATTCTTATTGTTTCACATTATAAGTAAGTTAAATTAAAAATTTTTTTTTCAAATAATGCTGTAAAATAAAATTTATAACTAAAAATTTATAACTAAATTTATAATAAAATTTATAACTATTTTAAAAAATCATACTTGATATTATAATGGTTTATGGATAAATGAAATATAATATATTAATATCATAGAGAATATTATAACAAATTAGAATCTTCTATCTTTATCAAGCCCTTTTTAATGCTCTAACAACTTTTTCAAAATATTATGAAAAGAAAATGGAAACTGATTCTCAAATTTTACATTTTAAATATCATGCAATATGAATTCTTTTTTTTACAGAAAGAAGGGATGCATGGTAATTTGAATGGTGCATAGATATTCAAATTATTGAAAAGGAATAGGCGACGAAGGTGAAAATGAAATACAAAGAAAAAGCAAGAAAATATTATTGAAAAATTTATAAATTAGAACCTTTTGAATTTATTTAAATTTTTCAATACAACATTTTCATTTTTTAAAAATTGTCCAAATTAGACATACCATCTCTCAATATTTTTTTTTATCTGCAAGCTCCATAAGAGTTTTTTTCTAGCCAGAGCTTAGATGATCGAATTTTGCTCCTTCTAAGACTGATAAATGATAATTAAGAGAAGAAATCTCCAAAAATTCTCACTGCCTTTTTTAAAAGAAAAACAACTATCTCGGTAAAAGTTATTTTCAGTGTTCTTTCAACTTTCTTTATTCTTGATTTTTAAAACCATTTCATAGATTTTCCTTTAGTCAGTAAAGAAAATTAGCATCGACTAGAAGATTAAACTTGTCAGAAGACTAAAGGTTGGAAAGAAGAAAATATTCGAAGAGATTTTTCTTTTTATCTTTACCATTTACTTTGGTTTTCTCGTTCTACCAAATGTAAGAAAAAGAAAAAAAAAAAATGCGTGCTTCTTTTTCCATAGTTTTTCCTGCGTTGCATTTTTCTGTGCAAGAAGGCTAAACGGAAGAAGAAAGAATTTTGGAAGACATCTAGGACATTCTGTTAAAAATTCCTGATCTTCGAAATCTGAATATTTCTTTAATCTTCATTTCATTTATTCTCCATCTGAATCTTACTTTACAAGTTACTATAATTTCTATTCTATTACGACAAGGTTGAAAGTCAGTCCTTTTTTTTTGAAGATTGATTTATAGTTACAGGAAGAGTAGAAAGGATTCTTAAATAAAATTCGTTGAATTTTTTAAAATTGGAAGATGTATCAGAAGAAATAATTTTTTATTGCGAAATCTAAAAGATTAGTATCTACTGTGATTTGTAATCGATATTTGTATTTCGCATATTCTCTGATAAGCTTGCCATGCCAGAAACCATCTTTCATGGCTTTGGCGTACAATAATTAAGAAATATTATCTTTGGCATGAGTTTACCATTATTACTGAATCTATCGTGTCATTCTTGGCGAATAATTCGTCAAGAATAGCGCAAGTTAATAGTATCCAAAGTTACTTACAAAGTTACTTAATTTATAATATCTAAAAATCAAATTTGTGTTTCAGACACGTTTTTCTCAATTGAAATAAAAATTTGACACAAACCTGCGTTTGTAGTCACAAAATGCCATATCAAATTTAAAAACTTAAGTAATTGCATTTTTGAATTATTTTGTTTACTTGTTTCTGAAAGTGCATACCGACTGTCAGTCAACCAGTTGTTGTATTTGGCTCAAAATCTGATAGATATCTACGCTATAGATGTTAAATCTGTGTTCCGAATTTCATATATCTAGCTCTCTTCTTTTTATAGTTATCGAGTTAACTCATATTCCAACAACGGGAAAGACAGACTTCCTCTGAACAGATCTTATTCAAAATTTGACAGAAGGCTGCAAATTCGGTGTAATGATCATGTACCAAATTTCAAACATCTAGCTCAAAGATTTTTTGACTTATCTTTGTCACAGACAGACGGACGGAATCTTTTTTCCAAAAATGTGTTTTTCGAACTCAGAGTGGTCTTAAACGTAGAGATTCGTCAAAATATCGAGTTCGAATTTTTTAATGATTACTATATTTTCTTTATATTTCTTATACGAGAAAGTTAAAATAATTAGTGATCATTAATAAAAATCATGTGGCCAATTTTCAGTACAGAATAAAGCCATTCTGAATTTATATGTATAAAGAAAGGAATTGAAGTCATCTTTAATTCATGAGAAAATATTCTCCTGTTTGAAATATTATTCTAACAGAAATAAAGTTGAAATAGAGCCAAAAAAAGTGTGAACTTCAGGCATTTCTTGAAGAATAGTCGTCCTAAAAGTGAAATTCTTTTTTAAAAATCCTTCGATATTTCTTCTAAAGAAGATCGAGACTCTTTTTTTTTTTTGAATTCGGATTTCATTCGGATTCACTTAAGAGGCTGCAATGAATTGAAAGCGAACTGGAAGTGGTCTAATTCTAAAAGTCTATTTTCTTGTTCAGTACTTTATCTCTTGGTGTATAGACTGAGCGATTGAATTCTGCCATTTGCTGTATTGATCCTTCTTTCATTTCAAACTTGCAGCTTCAAATTCAAATATTTATCACTTTTTTTCTTATTTTTGTCTCTTTGTAAAATCAAAAATACCTGAAATTTGTATTGATATGATTGAAATTTGATTTTCAATCATTTGAATTCTACCAACAAATACATAAAAGTATGAAAATTGTAAACTCATTTAATAGATATAAAAGCAGCACTTTTACTTCGAACGCAATACAATATTGATTTTTCTAAATATTTAATATACGAAGAACGTTTCTAAATGCTATTTCTTCTTCACAATTCACATGCATTTTTCTTCTCTCACATCACATGGAGACTTTTCTTATTTCCTTTTTTCATATCAGTTATAAATTGCGAAATAAGCGATTTTCACTTTTACAGAAACGCATATTTCAATAAAGTTAAAGTGTAACCACTTTTTCATACTCTAATTATAAAGAACTTGCCATTATGTGTAATGCATGGTATTAATGAAATATGGAAAAAATTACCAAAATTTTAAAATGATCAGCACTTCTCTTAAAAATGAACAAGCAAGTTGCATATTGAATATGTATTGTGCACAGTGCTGCTAATAGTAAATTTCCGGCAACACATTTATTAAATTATTTTTTCTAATTCAAAACCGAAATTCAAATTTTGTTTAAAAATTCAACTAATTTCAACAATCATTTTGCGATTAAATTTTGACTGAGAACATGGATGCAAGAAACGAACATTTTAAATCTAATCTTATATATTGTTATTGAATCCGAAATATATTGTTATAAAAAATCAGACTGGATGTACTGTGTAAGAAGTTCAACATGCTTGATACAGAGACAAACACTTTAACACAGGCATAAAAAAAGACTATTAAGACTTACGTAAAGAATAGCGCTCATAGAAACTCACAACACAAGCAAATAGAAAATCGCTAATTAAGAAACAACAATCGCACAATTAGAGAGTTTGCTCAGCTCAGTTCTAAAGAAAGAATATTCCTTATGCTAAGCGCCCTTTGCTATCTCTCAACAAGGTGTGGGAGTTTCTAGAAGACGTTTTAGATCTCGGGTCTTAATAGAAATGAAATTCCTGTATTTTCCAAAACCTTCATTTTGTTGCCAAGGCCAGGAATATTGACCTGACATATATTTAACATGCATTAGGAATCACTGAAAATCTCTTTCAAATGAAATTGTATTATGAATACAATATTATAGATTCATAACAATATGAAACATTTTCTTGTAAATTGAGGGATAATTATATTTTGACTTAAAACAACAGATCAGTCTCAGAAAATAGCCATGCTTTACTCATTCTTATTAATATGCTAGCCGTCTTTGGCGACCAGCTGGTTCGCCAGTATTAATGCTTGCAATTAATATTTTATGTAATTTGTTCTCATAATAGGTTTTTATGCAAAATATTTTTAAGCTTCAAATTTTGATTGTCATATTGTACCCTTATTCAGGCCTTAACCCGTTCTGTTTATTGTATTACGCATCTCTCTCTAATTTTCTATAATGCCTACAAAATTCAATTTTAAATTAAAATAGAAATAATGAAACTGGAGTTAGTATAAAGACATATTTTAGTGAATCCCAACATGTTTTAAGAAATATGAGAACAGAAAGCATAGTCGTTCGGCATTGAAGTCTTATGTGCACTACAGAATAATTTTCATAATTTATGTAATGTCTCAAAGAATTATTCAATAAAAATTTCACAGATTCAATGAAAAATTTAATTTTTAGTTTTATTTTTAAAAGTATATAAACGCTGTAATAATATTTTTTCGGTTTATAAATATATTTCAAAAAATTAGGAAGTTTAAATTTTAAACACTCATTTGGTTCTAAGGAATCACATTTTTTCAAAATCTCCTTGACACTTCAACTTTTAAATAAATAAATAGACGTTTCTATTTCCTGCGTTTCAATCTGACCAAATTATTAAGTTTTGAGTATTAAAAATCAGAACCATCAACATTGTCAAAATCAAGGCCAAAAATTCTTGAAAAACTCTGGAAGACGATAGGATTCTTTGAGCAGGTCTATAAAGTGATCTAACATTAACCGTTTTTAAAGAATAATAATGTTGAAATATTCATAAATCGGTCAGCTTTAGTGATTTATTTCGTTAATTGGAGTGCTTGTCTTTTTTATTTAAAATATCAGCGTCTTAAGAATATTTTGTACACAGAGTGGAGGATATATGTAAAAATTTAAAAGTCGTAATTCATCAGCATTTATTGACTGAATTTATATAAAATATGATTATTTATTTGGTTTAGTCCATTTGTTAGTAGATGTATGTCTATTACTAGAGGTTTACAAATTAGCTGTTCTGATCATATTAGAGTAAATATCTTGTACATATTAGACAATATTTGCCTTAAATAAAACTGTTTAATTGAATTAGTAATATACGTATTGAAAAAGATCATAGAAAACGTTTCTTTTCATTTACGCTTCAAAAAAATATCATGTTTCATATTTACACTCATGTCTATAAATTAAGGATAATGCAAATTCAGGAAAAGAAAGAGTCAGAAGCAAAACAAATGTGACTTATTTATAAAGCCTATTTATTTGACAAAAGATAAAGAGCAAAAAAAAATGCTATATGTTTGATATCATTAATAAAAATTGCGATTTTTTTACACCTTGAAGCAAATTACAAAAAAAAAACCCCTACTTACAGAAACCAATATTACATGGTTGGTATGATGGTTAATACATAGCATGCCCCCCCAGACGATGCAATACAGTACGTACAACGCCTAGCATGCTGAGTATCAAATTATCGATCTGATCTTAGGGAATATTACACCACACATCAAGCAATGATATCCGAAGTTCCGGTAGACATGTAGTAGGTGGTTGACGGGCTGCCACTCGTCGGCCAAACATGTCCCACACATGTTCTACTGGATTGAGTGAGAATCCTGGCGAGCCATAAGGGTGATATCCACCGATCGAAGGCATTCGTTTACGATGTTAGCACGGTGAGGACGGGCGCTGTCATCCATAAACACGAATTCAGCGCCCATGGTGCCCCGAAACAAACGTACATGTTGTTCCAGAAGGACGTCCCGATAGATTTGGTCTGTCACGGTTCCAATTTGAACATTCAGGTCAGTTCTGGAACTCAGAATAATTCCTCCCCAAACGAGCAATCCTGCAAAACCGTAACGGTGTCGTTCAGTAATGTTCTCTTGGTGGTAACGAGTACCTGGCTCTCTCCATATGAAAGTCCGGCGAGAATCAGACTGCTATCTAAACCTGGACTCGTCGGAAAACATCACAGAAGCCAACTGTTGCGGTGTCCACAATGCATGCTCTCTACTCTGGGCTAACCTCAGGCGACAGTGAGTTGCAATAAGTGGAACACATATGACAGGTCTACGAGCCTGTAGACCAATTTGCCCTAGGCGTCTGTACACGGTCTGCCTTAAAATTGTCTTACCAGTGGCTGAAGAGAGCTGACAAGACAGATCTGATGCTGTGCTCCGTTTGTTTCTTATGGCAGTAACTGCCAAATACCGGTCCTCATTCGGTGTTGAAACTCGGGGACGCCCTGTGCTGTAACGTCAACTCACATTACTATCCTCTTGGAATCGTTGCAAAGCCTGGAGATGACACTCTGGGCGAATTCAAGTTCCTCGGATACTTCGAACTGGATAAGCCCATATTCCAGACGGCCGATAATTCTACCATGTAAAAAATCCTTCAAATGCGTCCTTTGTGTCATAACTATGCTGTTATTGCACTGAAAGGCTTATAAAGAGCTTGCGAACAATTTTACTTCTTCGCCTGTATTCCTTACACATCACTCTCTTACACTCTCGTCATTGCAGCGTACTATCGGTGTCATCCGGTGGCTTCTTGCAATTTGCATATGATTTTTGAATATTTATGTATCTATTTTATGGGTGATATATGTATTTCAGAATTT
This sequence comes from Argiope aurantia, assembly GCA_026543865.1. Classification (NCBI taxonomy): domain Eukaryota; kingdom Metazoa; phylum Arthropoda; class Arachnida; order Araneae; family Araneidae; genus Argiope; species Argiope aurantia. The sequence continues at coordinate 1,955,355 of JAPMOR010007077.1, forward strand.
GAATTTCGCGCAACTCTGAATTATCCTTAATTTATGGACATGAGTACATTTCATTTTATACAGATAAGTGCTGAAAATTACATTTTTATATATTTAATTTGGAACGATAGTCAATATTTTTTAATTTCCAATATATTTTTTCCAATGTAATATTTTTTAATTTCCAATTTTCGACAATATAATCGCAATATGTTGATAGAAGTTAATTTTTTTCCCTTAACGTACAACGTAAATTTTATTTTTATTTTGTGCAAAGTAAATTGTTGAAAAATATGATTAAATTATTTTTAAAAAATTCATCAAAAATAGAAGTTCAATTTGTTGGTTAAAACACTGGTATCATTAAAAGGATTAATTTTTGAAAATTCAATTTGATGTAAAAATCAATTTTGTGCTGTAATATTTTCGGAAATTATAGAGGAAAAACATCAAAATTTAGCGTAATTTTTAATTAATCAAAATTCTAATAAAAATTTAAAAAAATCGTTCCGATGTCCACATTTACGACCTCTAAGGTACACATATGCCAAATTTGGCAGCTGTAGCTAGAACGGTCTGACCGGTAGAGCGCGAACACACACACACACACACACACTGAGCTTTATTATAAATATAGATGATTGTGGTATCTTATCTATATCGTCACAATAATTATAATAATTGGCAAAATAAATCCCATGCAAGTTTTAAAAATCACTCTCTTTCAGTCACAGTGTTTTTTGTAGTTTACATAGAGATCGGATTAAAAAAGTCTTTTCCTACCTAATCTCTTATCCCTATTTAATTATAGTTTCTTCAAAGATTTCATATTATATATATATATATATATATATATATATATATATATATTGCTGATTAAGTAACAAATAGCAAAAAATTATAATAGTAAAAAGAAGTTAACTATTCAATATTAATAAATAAAGAAATCTGAAAAAACTTTTGATAAAAAAAATGATCTGAGAGTCGGGAATTAAGAAGAAAATTTTTTCCCGAAATTCTCCAATTTTGTTTTCTAGCGAACTTATTAAAGAGGTGGATATACATTGACTATATCCATTTGATCTCCCCGAACAGTAATCTTTAAAAATGTAGTATCTTTCATCTAATCTACTCCTCCGAATGCTTCTTTCAATTACGGATTTCCAAGGATTTTATAAACTTAGAAGCGAGTAGGCTGAACTTTTTTGCTTCCTTAAGACATAGAGGAGTTAAACTGAGTTACCGTATTATTTTTCTTATTGTTTTTCACGTAAAATCCTCTCTAACGATATCCGTTTGCGGTAAGAAAATGGTTTCGTTTATTACTTCCCTAAAGCATTCTAATCCTCTGAGAGCAGGAGAAAAAGGACTGCTATAAGTATTCCAGAAGAAAGTGAATACAACCGAAGTTTTGTTGTTGCAGGCTTCTTTGGTAAGCCATTTTCATTTGTTTAATAAGGATATTTAGAGGTTGAGGATCTCACTAGTTTCTGTAAAATTATCTCTGTTGGACCTTTTACTAATTTTTTAAATTTTCCTAACAAATTATTATCAAAAAGAAGAGAAGCAGCAGCTTTTTTTCCTTGTGTTTACTATTCAAGATTTCATTTGGTTATTATTGGTAGATACTCTTTGTTTTAGTACAGGCTTTTCTTTTCTCTTCGGTTTTGGATAATTTCAAAATTTAAAAAAAAATTAAAGTATAAAATAAAAGTATAAAGTAAAAATTAAATTTACTGATAAACATTTCTTATAGGTATTATCACTTTTATAAAGAGTATTTTCATACTTTACTATGGATATCTAAAAGCCATTAGGTGGTTATTTATTTTTTCGTATGCTACAAAGAAAATTGAAAGCTGAAGAAAACTGAAAAACTTCAGTTGAAAGAAACTAAATTTTTTTTCTAGAAAAAAATCCAGTTAGTTATTGAGTTATTCTATAGTTATTGAGCGAACCTTTTCCATTAAAAAACAGGTTTCTATCTCATGAAAAAAAGTACTTTTTCTAGAAAAAGTCCTTTTTTTCCTTGGATAGATACATAGATGATATGAACCCTTTTTCAAAGCTAGTATTCATTACTTGAAGTAGTATACTGTCGTATTATATTCGTTTATTTACGAAGCAAAACATTTCGTTTATTTACGAAGTGCTATTTCGCAGGATCACTTCATAAATATAAGCTACTATTTTTAATTAATTTACTTTGAAATTCATTGAAAATTTAAGAAACGAATTCTTCTAAAAATTAAATAAGTTTATATTAGGAAAACAGATATATTAATTAATAAAGCACAACTATTTTCATTTATATTAAGCCTTCATTAATATCATATGTATCAACATTTGAAGACTCCGAAGAAATATTTTAATGCTCAAATATTAGACTAAAAATACAGAAAAAATGCTCAACATTATCACAAATGAGGAAAATGAAAACTTTCCCCGCTTTGTATTAGAAATTTGAAACAAGTAAAAGTTTCAATCTAATGGGCATTTTGGGAAATTAAAATAAGAAAGTTTTTATTTTTTTTCAAAACACTTCTTTTTAGCAAATCTGTTGAGGAATTATTACTATTTAGATTGATTACATACTTATTTGATCACTGCAAGCACAATATCTTAAAAAAATTCCTCTTCTCAATCGCTACATTTCGTTTCAGTTTTAAGAAAGATATTGCAATCTTGGATCCAATTTTACTTACTTGTTTTATGTTATCCGCTTACTTTTCTATCCTTTCTTATTTTGGGATCTTTATAGTTTTGGATGCATAAAACACTAAGTCATAAATATTTTTCTTTATAGTTTCATCATTGAATTCTCTTCCACAGTATTAGTTTAAAATAAAAAAAAAAGGCTTACTTCATGTTTAACAATGTTTAAATCCTTTTGGGACTTGAGAACGATTGTTTGGAATATCAAAATAAATATTAAAAGCGAGGAACATATTATTACGGAAATTAATTCCGCTAAAATCAAACGACGGGTTCACCTGTAGTGGATGATGATGCAGTCAACAGGCCTCTAAAAGAAATAACGACGTTTATAAACACGAAAACGCAGACGAAAAAACACAGCCGTGACGTATACACAGCAACCCACAAGTAGTAATCGGTAGTAAACAACAACCACAGCACACGATTTAGGGACAGAACTCAGCAGGAGGATGAACCCACGGATATATTCATTGAGGTCTCTCCAAACGCTTCTATTCTCCACTGTTTCCTCGCTTTATCTGCACCCAACTGCCGATTCACTGCAATACGACTGGCTACTTCGCACATGACTCGATGCTGCTTCAATACTTGCCTTCAAAACCCGGCGCATGGTGCCAATTTTCAATTTACTAATTGTTTGAGCTCCACTCAACACTTGCGCTTCGCTGGACTGATCCAACTAATTCGTCATTCATTCACTTACTATATGCACGGACTTCGGCTTGGGCTGAAGCCTTTTATAGCTTCCGGCGTAGAGCAGAGAAGGTACTCGAACAATCAAGCATAACTAGCCTATAATAACTTGGTCCTTAGGCCAAAATACCTGAAGATTCTAGCAACGTCCACTTTGTCGCCAAATGGTCACGAAGTTTGCCCGAATGTCAAGCCAAGCCCGGGTGTCAGTAATCCGCCATCCGATCAGCATCGTAAAACAGTCTTACCTATGATAGAACTAACTGAGCTGGGAAGCAACATCACAGATTCGTAACAATATGCTTCATTGGTTTGTGAGATCGATTCATTAAACGATCAATAATGGGATCAAGAATTATTTTTTTAAAATTTCTTCTGAAATATTTTCATTCACTTAAATCAAAATACCTAAGAGCTAGGCTTATTACCGGCTACTCAGAATTTATAATGTTCAATTTCTTTTGTTAAATTTAAGAAACCTGTAATTTCTGGACGGAATAAAACAAAATAATGCCACTATTTTTTTTCTCCGAAGTTATTGTGTGTAGGTTTTATTTTCTACATAATCCCTATAAGGGCTTGCAAGATAAAATCTTCTTTCTCTTGTCGAGGTATCTAACAAATGGCGAATATTTGGAGATTAAGTTAAAGTTAGCAACTCCTAATAAAGAATCTTTCATTTTAAAAACATTAAGAATCTTTCAAAAAAAAAAAAACAAAAAAAAAAAAAAACCCTTCATCTTTTTTTTTTTACTGAACTTCGAAAACCATTAGCTGTTTATATTTCTCGAGATCTATTGTATTTCACAAAGAGCAACCTCATTCTTGGTATCTATCTATTTATTATCTCACAAATTGCTGCCACAATGTTTGCAATATATATTCTTAGCTGAAATATCCAGAGTTGCCCGGAATAAAGTTTATTATTTTTTTTTACTGACAGAAAATTTGCGATTTTAATTAATTGCCACAAAAACTTCTTTACATTTTTTTAATAAATATTTAAGAGCGAAATTTTAATATTACATGGGGCGCTAAGAAAATGAATCTATTTTATACTAGTTGTCTTTCCCCCGGGGGGCACCTCGAAATGAGGATGAGATGCTTTCGGCATGGTGGGTGGATCTCGCCATCCTGGATGGTACACTAATAGGTGGGGGATCTGACTCCTCCCATCGATGACGGGACGTACTTCCTTCGGGGAGGGTTGTACCGTGGCAGGTGACGGCCCTTAGGACTCAACCACAGTTCCCTCCAGTGTTGCTGTTGCGGCGGTTCGGTCATTCAATTTTATGGTTTAAATCCGTGGGCCTTCGTAGCGGGTCGGAGAGTTAGATGGTTGACTTATACTAGTTGTCTCTTGCGCGACCAATTGTTTTCCCGAGGATTTTGATTAGATTTCATTTAGTTAGTTGTTAGAACATGTAGTTATTTAGATATAATTTCAAGTTCATAATTTCATTAAATTTTCAGACATTAATAAAAAACGGTGTTATTTTTGTTTTCTTACATATACTTTGTTCATTGTGAACAATACTCTTCCTAATGGCGAGCATTCTTATGATATCATAGCGCTATTAAATACGTAATTCATCTGCTTTTTAAATTTCGTGATAGCGTGATGTTTTTATTTGTCTTGTGAACTTCACAGACACTAAATAGAATCTTTCAACAACGGAAGAAAATCATACTAATAAATATCTTATGAGACAATGGAAACGGTTTTGAATTTCAAGGCGATAATGTAATCCAATGTTGAAAATTAAGGAAACAATATTTAAAAAAAATTGTGCTAATTCAGGGAAAAATTGCACGGTTATAAAAATTGGTATCATTAAATATACAAAATTGTAAATTTTGAAACAATATAAAATCTATTTATGCGCAATAACGTTTTAGGAAGTTATAGCAGAAAACTGCCAAAATTTGGCTTAATTTTTAGTTAATTCAATTTTAATCCACTTCTCAACCTTCAAAGTAAGTATATGCCAAATTTGTTAACTGCTGAGCAAAAGTGGTTTGTTTTCACACACACACACACACACACACACACACACACACACACACACACAC
>JAPMOR010007077.1:1960827-2007971 GCA_026543865.1 Argiope aurantia
CACACACACACACACACACACACACACACACACACACACACACACACACACACACACAAATGCTTTTTAAAAAAAGTTATAAATTCTAACTTTTGTACGTTGATCACAAGATCTTTTTAAACATATTTATTAAAAGGTTGTCGTCACTCTACAAAATAAATCAAAAGAATTTCATAGTTTTATGATGAAAATTTATCTAGGCAAAACTGTTTAATTTATATAGTGGTCACATGAAAGCTCATTTTGGGGAATAATTTGAAGAAGCAACACAACAGTGTATAATTTCAATTTGCAAATGGATTTTTAGAGTCTTTCTCGAGGTTCTGAATTGATCAGTAAAAGTGGTCTAAAATTTGAGTTTCAAAGTTTCATGAATCGATCACAGAAGAATGAATTTTTTAAATTTAAAATTTTATAATGACGAAATATTTCGCTAAACATTTTCAATAAGGCAAATGGGCTGTATAAATGTTAGAAGTAGTTATTAAAAAATACATTATCGTCTATAAACAACGTAAAATAATTTTTTTTTACTTCATTTAAAACATTTTCCCAACTAGAACTCTATGCTTATTCCTAAGGAGTTAGAAATTAGCTAATCAGTCACATTAAGAATTGTTACTCTGTATATATAAACTAAAGTCTTGCTTTATCATTGATAAAAAAATATTTTCAACACTTAGAACAAATAAAAGAGAAAAAATATTCACTATCTAAAAATTGGAAAGCTTTTGGCAGACAGTCTTTGATGTGTCCCGAAATTCTTCCCTTTTTCGAATTTAATGTTCTGCAGAAGAAAAATTCTATACAGAGAACAAAGGCAAAAGACTGCACAACTCTTATCCTTGTTTCTGGAATAAAATGAAAAAGGCAGAAATCGGCGAAACAGAAGGAAAATCTCTTTTAGATATTTTTTCTTATAAAATGTTTTAAACACCCGACAAATTTTGAGTCTGATTTTCTTGCTATTTCAGAAGGAAATGCGTGAAATGTTTTAAAAATTCAAGAAAATACTTTGGTGGAACAACAGTTTTACTTCTAAATTATCGAGTTGTTGATAAAACGAAAAAGACCATTATATATTTTTGACATTTAACAGATTTAGAACGGGAAGGATAAATAAACTGAATTCAAGTTAAAAAAAATTCTTATTCCATTTGAAGAGAAAGAGATATTTTGACAGATGATCTTATAATGAATATCTTTTTCAGAATTTTGCAGCTTTGTTTTGTTGAATAATAATAATTTCAATAAAAGCATTATAAGAAAAAATAACTTCGAATTTTAGGTTAGTAATAAAGGATGTTAAAATACTAAATAAAAGTTTTGAAATGCATCATTCATTCGTGGGGGTCTATATTCTTGACAAAGAATTTATTTGTGAAAACAAAGTTTTGTCCGCATTTGGGCACTTTGCATCTTAGCTATGCACAGTTAATGACCATAAAAATATATATTATCTGCTTCCAGCTGTTAACTCTTAACTGGGACGTGCGGTCTATGAGATCGCTAGCAATGAATTTTTGGTCATCCCTATTCTATTTTAGCGGTCTCTAAGACCGCACGTCTCTAAGACCGCACCTCCCTGTTAGTGTCCCAGTGATAAACAAGGTTTATTAGATGGCGCTAAAACCTGGGCCCCGAAATATCATCCAATTTACTGATCCCATTATGAAGCAGTGCTCCAGACACTTTTAAATGAAACAGAAAATGATTTTAGTGATAAGGATAATTCTACAGAAGAGTTTTCGATGAAAGTTCGCATTCAACTGATTCTGATATGTATGTTTAAACATAATTAATTTTTCTAGTGATAATGTATTTTGAAAAATTTATATATATATATATATATATAGGTTGATTTTTATACTAGTTTTTAACTTGTATGTTTAAAATGCCCTAGAAAACAGTGCTATGAAAGTCACACAGGCCAATAAAAAAAGGATCAATTTTACCCATTGTCAATTTTTTTATTTTTCTTATAATTGTTGAATTTTTCATTATATTATTTTCTATATACTTTCATATACTGTAAAAATAAATATGATTTAAAAAGTAATATGTTTTTTCAAGAATATTATTTAATGTAACATGTAATTTGAGAAGAAAATATGTTCCAACGCATTTACTTTTTTCAATGATAACATATTTTAAAAAATTTCTTAAATATATCTATATATAAAGAAAAATATCTGTAAAATATATTGGCAGTTTTTTGTACTAATACATTCATTGGAAAATTTAATTTCAGTGTAAATAAAATGCGGTCTCGTAGACCGCACCTCCCAGTTAAGTCCTAAAATTTCACCTCCCTAAATCAACGAGATCCGTCATTCGAATTGTTTAGTTTTGTGTTTTTTTGCTCTGTTTTTAATCTTTTATAATGTTTATTAAAGTTTGAATTCTTATTTAAACGCGTTGATTTCTACGAGTTCCTGTACAAGTCAGTACAGCGTGCAATAAACAATTTATGAAGTCATATTTTTTAGTGTTTCCTTGTAACCTAGAAATGGCTACTGACTTAATAGCTAAACATTACCACACCTTTAAAATAATGAAATTAAAATGTCCATTTAATCAATAAATATGGAAAAAATTGATTCTAGTATTTTCAATATTATAAAAGATTTTATTTTAAGTTTCATTTTTCAATTTAATTTAGTATTAAAAAGGATAAATATCTGAAAATAAAAGCTGTTTATAATGATATTATAGCATAGTTAAAGCTATCTAGAGAAACTTGTAAGCTAAACTAGAATGAAAACAAAGATATTTAAGTCTATAAAAAATTGCATTTGCGTATAGACTCTATAGAAAATTCCATATACGTTTAGAATCTATAAAAAATTGCATATACATATAGAAATCTGCATCTACTTATAAACAGTAGAGAAAGTCTCCAGAACCAGAAGAAGCAGAGATACAATTACAGCGCTAACAACAATAATTGCAGTTAAATATAGTTTGAATAAATTAACTGACTGTATCACAGCTTCACAAACGGAGACAAATTTCGCCAGCTATAAATAATTTGAGCTAATTATAACGGAGATAAATTATAATTAAACTTATTGGACGCAATAAGTTTATAAACCTCTTGCATCAATAATTATGCAAACTTATTGCTTCAATATATCAGAATTTAATACAAATAAAAATATTTTAATGAAATTTTAATCTTATATCTGGATTACACACAGCAGAACGTCAAAAATATAAGGGGAATTAAAATTTTTCATTGCAAACAAAATGCCAGCAATTACACAAATTTATCTTTTCTTCGGCACACATCATAATTCCCCATTAAATAAATTATTTTTTAAACATCATTTGAAATCTTGCTGTTATTCAAGACGACAGGAGTTTTGATACGATGTCAAGAGTCTAAATTATCGTCTGAAGTCAGAAAACCATCCGTAGCGAGAATTCCCGCAAATGATGGAACAGCACGATATAAGAGAAGAATTATTGCAGTAATGAAGGTCACTCTTTTTCCGGACAAATGACTGAAAATTCCGGGTCTTTGGTCTGGCACAATTAAGTTCATTAAACGGTACTCTTCATAGGATGGGACCCAACTCCAAAATTCCAGTCTTTGACCAACTTAATGAAAATGCTGTTCCTTGTCTCCTATTTTCAGATTAAAGGAGTGGGTACTTAGCCGAGCGACTAATAGAAACAGGTATCCGGACGGGAAACTGCTCTCTTCCGCATCATTAAAAGTACATTTCGTTACCGCCCACTTAGCTTGGGTCTAATTTTAAAAGTTTATAGCCGGGATTTGAGAAAAGATGGGAATTTCACGGAGAATACATCTTTAGAACTGATTTAAAATAGTGTAAAAGTTTATGAATTGGGAAATATTTGATTTTTATCTTATAATATTCACAAGTATGATATGCAGTATTTTTAATTGCGACTACAAAGTATACATGTTATGATAAATGGGATAAATCGTTTATTATTAATAATAACACTGTATGAATAACACTAAACAAATAAGTAATAACAAGAAGCGAACTTTTAAATTGGTGTTATTAATAATTGCCGATTAATTCCATTGAGTTTAATATTATTACGAATCTGTAATTTTGCTTCCCAGCACGGTTAGTTAGATTATAGGAAAGACCGATTTACGATTAGCTCTGACCCCCGGGCGTTTCGAGGAACTGGATGATACTAAAATCTTCAAGAATTTTGGCGATAGAACCAATAGGAGCCGAGATGCGCATGATTGTTCGAGAACCTTCTATGTCCTGCTCCGGAAATTATAAAACGTCTGCAGTCTAAGCCGAAAATAGTCGAGTAGTTGTATAGAATCGCATAACGAGTTAACGGCGAATTAGTTGGATCAGTTCAGCGAAGTGTACAGCTAAAATGGAAAAGCAGTGGTGAATAGCAGACGCATTCACCACTCACAATTTATGTAGCTCAATGAACAGCTACATAAATTCCCTCCTCCTGCTGAATTCTGTCTGTCCGCCTTATGTGCTGTAGTTGTTGTTTATTACTGATTACTAATTGTGGGCTCGTGTACGCCTGTGTGTTGCTTTTGTACGCCTCGGGTGTCTTTTGTCATCTTTGTTTTCGTGTTACCATGTTAATTCACGTCGTCATTTGACACTAAGTCTTGCTGATTGTTTTACACCATGCAATCACTACAAGCGAATCCGTTGACTTTAGGGACTTACAGGAGGAAATTACTCAACAATATATATCTAATATCATATCTAAAAAACGTGTAGTTGGAATGTGTTGTTCACTTTAGTAACCCTGAACTAGCACTTTTCGCTGATTATACTTCGCTAAATGTTGGCATACAGAAAAATGGGTGGTTGTTACATCGTCTAATTAAGCCAATTTCGAGTTCTTTAATTGCTAAATGTAAAGATTTCCTTCTACCATCCCTCCTCTCGTCCTTTTACGACGATATAAGCGCCTCCTGAAACATACTTAAATGAACGAAGGGTTTTCGAGTTCGAGAATAAACAATAGTTATGCCGATATAAAACTTTAAAGTGGAAAAATCTCTACAGTAAATTACTTACTGTAGAGATAAATAAATATTATTTTGTAATTGGTAATATAATGATAAGAAAGCCTTCGATTCTTGTTTAGTTTTAAGATAAAAGCCTTCTTCCATTTTTTAAGATATTAATCACTTAATTATTAAGATTTATTGTTTTATTAAGAACAAGTTTTTCATTTGTCTTTAATTCGATATTTCAAAACTTTTATTTTGAATTTATTTAAAATAAAATAATCTTTGAACTTAGAATAGAATCTTAAACTTTCTTTTTAAATATCAAAGTTTTTCACACCTTTATATTATATGCATATGAAAAAATCTTAATGATGCAATTTATGATTTCGTTATTTGTTTCGTATCATATTAACCAGTGCTAACTGATATCAGAATTTATTTTCAGTGTATTTTGCTTGCTTTTTTGCATTATATTTTTTAAAAATAATTTTGGTAAAGAAAGAATTTTGAAAAAAGAAATAATAATTTCAAATGAAAATACTAAGTGAATTAGGGATTTTATTTTATTTCATAACAGATACACATGATTGCCGAGGCAGACTGTTCTATTACAGAACTGTTACTGTTTGTTATTGTTTTTTTACGGAATAATGCAAACACCATTTTCCAACCCAAACAGAATATTATATAAAAGGGATGTTCAAATAAAAAGAGCGAAACGACAATGTGGATATAAATAAAGACTTTATTCAAAGTATGCACCATAGGCCTGAGCACAACGATCCCACTGATTAACGAACCGACGGATTCCTTGTTCCCAGAATTCCTTTAGCCGTGACGAGACCCAGTCCTTCACAGCGTCCTTGAGTTCGTGTCCGAATAGAAGCGCTTTCCTTTCAGATGTTTTTTCAGGGGACCAAACACATGAAAATCTCAGGGCGACATGTCTGGGCTGTAGGACGGATAGTCGAGCTGCTTCCACTTGAACTTCACCAGTTCCGCGTGTGTGACCCTGGAGACGTGTCGGCGTGTGTTATCATGGAGCAGAACCACATTCTCCGTGAGTAGCCCCGGTCTTTTGTTCTTTTGCACCTGCGTAGTCTTCGGAGTGTCTCACAGCACATATCGGAGTTAACGGTTCTTCTGTGCTCGAGGAAATCAAGAAGTAGCTTTTGCAATTATCATGGTTGTACTGCAATTATCATGGATGTACTGCCCATGGTTGTACTAAATTGGACGGCTGTCTTTATAAGAGTCTCTGCTCTCTCCTGCTCATGCAGGTGCCCGTGCATCTCCGATCTACGCCGGGGACTCCAATCGCATCCCCAGATGTCTCGCTGTGTTCTCCCATAGCAGCATAGACAAATATGTTAAGGTTACGTTGTTACGACGTTTTGTACCTTTTCATTTGAACAGACACCCTTTGTAGTTATATATATATTGTTACAAACCTGCAATTCGGCTTCCCAGCATAGTTTTTTCCATCAACAGCAAGAAAGTTTTACAGTCATCTGAATGGGACGGAGTCCAGATGGCGCATCGGAGGTCCCAGTGCTTGGCGACAAACTTGGCGACCATTTGGCGACTTGGCGACGAATTTGGCGACTTTGGCGCCAAAATAGATAATACCTGAAACTTCGAGAATTTTCCCGATCCGTCCAGTAGGAACCGAGATACGCCTCGAACGTTCCTGATTGGTTGAGAGGCTTCTAGCCCCGCCTCCCGAGACCTATAAAAGAAAGCAGCCGCAGCTGCCAGAAAAACGGTAGACTACAGGGGAGTCCAAGTTAATTGTCCGAGTTCGAGAGCAGCGAAGTCAGTCAGAAGGAGTCCGAGTCGGAGAAGTCGAAGACAGAGTAGTCGGAAGCGATGGAGTCAAGCTAGTGCTGAACTGAGCTGTGCGCTACTGTCTGCAGTAGATTCTGGTTGTATGCTGCTGTGTGTGCTGTTGTATGCTACACGTCTCGGGTGAAGATAATCGTCTTCTGTGCTGTATATAGTTGTCGCTTTTGTGCGGTCCTGTGTGTTTTCGTGTAAATAAACGTTGTTGTTTTATTTTCTACTGCCGTCTGCTGATTGAGCGTTCTTTACACCATATCACTTCCACTATCCAAACGAACCCCGGCAGAAATTTCGCAACAATATTATATATACCAGAAGCAATTCTTTTAGAACAATAAAAAAATGTTACTAAGGGAACAAAAGAACGTTGACACCAATTGCCTTTTCCTGGAAAGTGAACACTAGAAAAGTCAAGAGGACAAATTAAAACTTAATTTTAAATTTTTCATCAAGAGACGACCCTTTCAAATATTAAAAAAAACATGAATTGCCGACTTTTGACCATGGAGTTGAAAGAACTTGTTTCTAATCGCATTTTATTCTTTCTGCCATTTTATTTATTAATCATATAATTTTCTGTAATATTTTACTTTATAATCTTGTTTTTTCCCTTATACTTTGATATTTGTATGTACCTAAGAAAGAATAAATTGCCAATTAAAGAAAATATCCACTGAATTATTTATGTGAAATTTGTTGCATCTTGCAGAATTTTTATAGTATATAATATAGTAATTTATATTAGTTATTATTGTAATTATTTTTTATATTATTACATTAATTTATAACAATTATTTTTATAATATAAAAATATAAAACAACCTATAGAATTTTTATTATTTAACATTTTGCTGACTTAATAGTAAATGAAATTCCATTATATTATCCAAAATTTTTCAAAAATGAGGAATAAATTTAAAATATTTATTTGTAATGAAAAATAAATCGATATTTTAAACTCTTAATTTAATCCAAATTAATTTCCAAAACTTTATCTTAATTTAGCCCATCGTGGCTTCAATATAAAATATTCTCTTATTTCTTGATCCAATTCCACTTTCGGTTTAATTAAATCTCTTTGTAAAAATAATGCACCATCAGTACTACATATCAAATGAAAGTCATATCTTCTGTGCCTTTCAAAAGGCGGCATAGGTCACACGTGTATTGAATAGGCGCCTGGTCAGAAATCCTATGTAATATAAGACTAATGATTATTTGTTCGTCTCTTTTTGCCTTTTGCTTTCTGTGCCGCGCTGCGCCTTCTTATTAAAATCATGCCTGCCACTCGGAATAGAATAAAACGAAATTAAAGATACCAAGTCTCTTCACTGCTTCGCACCTGCATTCTACTTAAACCAATAATATGTTGCATATTATTTAGTCGACAGGATTCCGAAAAACATTACATATTATTTAGTCGACAAGGATAGTTTCTTGTGAAATTTTTTTTAAAAGAATGAAATTCCGGAATGAGAGGCAATTTGAGGTTACGGTACGCCTCCTTGTTTCGCCGTGCATCGAAGATGGTTCCGTATTGTTGCGGCCACCCGCGCTTGTCTCCGATGGCGAAGCTCTTTCGGATACGTCCATAGAGCTGAGATACTATGGATACGTCGTTCCATACCAACCGATACAATATCCCCTGCCTTCCGTCATGTTACCGCATCGTCGATGGTACCGTGCCTAACCTGCGACCTCATCTGCCATTCCTGTTCTGCTGTTCAATTTCCTGGTGTTTTTGTGCTCCTTGTCATCATAGAGAAGTTCCCGTTAATCAGTGCTCAAAATTTCTTTAAAAAGTGTGTGTGCTGCTTATCATCAAGAAGTTTCACCCTGTGCCATGATTCATCAAAAAGTTATTAGTGTTAAAAAAAAAGGCTCCATGAACTGACTCAACTGATGAAATTCAAGATTTGTATTTTGAATTTTTGATTTTGTTTTGAATTGCATTTTTCTATTATAATATAATTGCGAATCTTTTTAGGTAAAATCCTAGATGGGTCCACCTCTTGGCGACATATTTGTAATCTCGCCAAGTTGACTACTAATTGAATATTTGTTATTATTTTTCAATTAAAAAACGATACTTGAAGGCCAGAAATAATAATAAAAAATAAATATAATAAATAAATAAATAAATAATTATAAAATAAAAAATAATAATAAAATAAAAATAATAAATAAATAAAATAACTATAATAAAAAATAAAAATTAAATTAAAATAAATTTTAAAAAATTCATCTAGGTTGATTATTTAATAAAATAAAAAAAAAGAATAATAAATAAAATAAGAAATAAAAATAAAAAAATAAATATAATAAAAAATAAGATTACAAAACCCGTCTAGGTTGCTACATTGGCAACGTTATCGCCACTCGTTTGGCGAGAATTCAAAAAGACGTCAAGAGGTGGGCTGTGCTAGGATCCACCCCCTTTTTATATTATTATTAAAAATATCATGAGTTTTAATTTAAAATATTGAGTTTCAAATTTTTTTAAATCTATTATTTAAAATTTATTCATAATATAGTTTGTTGAATTTGAAATTTATGTGCATACTATTAATAACTAAAAAAAATGATTTCCCTAATTTAATTAAATTTATCTAACTGAAAGGTTTTTAAAAATATTGTATACAAATCTTGTGAACGAAAAAAATAACATACCAAGATTCTTATATACTTAATTAATGGCACATGATAATTAGACTAAGGTAGTGAATACCTCAGGGGAAATTGTTACACCCCTGACAATTATTGAGCTACCCTCTATTACCACTGTGTCCAAATACTTGTTTTTTACAAAATACAAATGTTTTTTTTCTTCAATTGCCACATATTTTTTTTATATATTTCCCAAACTTTTAACCATATGAGTGTTTTGAGTCTTGAGTTTGTTGCATTCATTCACAAGTGTTTTGTTTGAGATTTTTGAAATTTGCAATTATCATTTCCAAATGAGTTATTTGAAATACATGAATTTTACATTTATTTACATTTCCAAAAGTTTTATATGAAACCATTCAATTTTACAAGTATTATTTTCATTTCTAAGATTTTCATCAGATATTTTTGAATCTTATATTTATGGTTTCAGTTCCAAGTGTTTATTTTCATATCTAAGTTTTTTTTTACCTGAAGTTTTGAATCTTATGTTTTTACTTAGATCTAGAATACTTTACTTAAAATCATAATTATACTGATTATAATAATTTAGTACTTTATTTCTAAATTAATGATTTTGTTGAGTCAGACTTTCTAGAATTTAAGAATAATAATATTTTGTTATTACTGTTGATTATTTAGGTTTTTTTTTAATCTTTTCACAAATATACCTCTTTTTTATACTTCTAATATAAAATCATTTCTGTATTTATGTTAGTATAATATGAAAGTAAGGGAAACTGAGGTGTCACTATCAATATACTTTTAAATTAAACTTATTTGTCACCACTTATGTCACCACTGTAAGATATGGATGTGTGTCAAAGGGCCCTGACGTACTTCCAGTCTTGCGGTAGGGGGGAAAATGTAATGATATTTTAAACTCTTAATTTAATCCAAATTAATTTCCAAAACTTTATCTTAATTTAACCCATCATGGCTTCGTTCTAAAATATTCTCTTATTTCTTGATCCAATTCCACTTTCGGTTTAATTAATCCCTTTGTAAAAATAATGTGCCATCAGGTGATTACAGGTGTGGTGATGCTCATGTAGAGTGTTGTATAAAGCACTTCATCGCTATTAGAAAAATAGCTCTTTATTTCACTAACAACTATCGGAACATCACCGCTTAGAGCACGTATACATAGAACGGGGATTCCTCGGGCGAAGTATTAACATAGATTGTATTAGGGAAAGTAGATAGGTAGCGCTTTAGAATAACATGAATGCAAAACGGTTTTGTCGGTAATTGTTCATTTTTAGAAGAAAGTTCACCTTGAGTTTTATGAATAGATGCAGGTATAGAAGGTAACGAGTCATTAGATCCTGTCAATACATATGCAGGTTTGACACGGTCTATGGAAACTGTGACATTTTTATTAATTTTTAATACAAAAGTTTTATTTTTCCTGCTGATTACAGGGTGTGGACCAGTGTAAGGAGGTGAAAGAGGAGGTTTAACACTGTCCACTCTCAAAAATACATGAGAGTAAGTACTTAAGGATGGATGAATATAAATAGGCTTAATCGAGTGTCTAGACGTAGAGATAGGATTTATAGATTGCATTAGTGCTTTAAATTTTGATACATAAGTATCTGTTGGTATTGATAGATCCACTTTTGAGGTTAAAATGTCAGAAGGCAATCTCAGGGTTATACCAAGGACTAATTCAGTACATGTGGCATTTATGTCCGGTTTAATTGCAGATCGAATTCCGAGTAAAACTATGGGAATAGTTTCAGTCCAGTTTGGATGACAATGGGCTATAATAGAACTCTTAAGATCCATGTGGAAATGCTCTACAAGTCCATTGGATTGGTGATGGTAGGACGTGGTACGGATTCGATTTGTACCCAAAATATTATTCAAATGTCTAAATAAATGTGAATCAAAATTTTAACCTTGATCTGTAGTTATAGTTACGGGACAACCGAAACGAGATATCCAATTATTAATTAGGGCTTTACATGTTGTTTCAGCAGTTATATCTGAAGTAGGAATAGCTTCCGGCCATCTGGTAAATCGGCCAACTATTGTCATACAATAATTATAACCATCAGATAGTGGGAGTGCTCCTATGAAATCGATATTTATATGGGTAAATCGAGCATCTGGCAAAGCGAAAGTGCCTATAGGAGATTTTGTATGTCTTTGAATTTTAGAACGTTGGCAATTATGGCTAGATTGAACAGAATTTTTAATAAATGAATTCATATTTGGCCAAAAATAACGTTTAGTAATCAGCTTTCTTGTTGCTCGAATGCCAGGATGAGAAAGATTGTGAATAATTTCAAAAACTATTGAATGAAAAGAATTTGGAATGTACGGACGAGGTGAATTAGTAGATAAGTCACAATACAAGGTTACATCCTCTAAAGGAAAATATTGCTTTTCTATTTTATAATTTGAAGACTTCAGATATTCTTTCAGTTCAGAATCATTTAACTGTGCAAGTGAGATGTCATGAAAATTTAAATTCTTTTTTGAAATTGAATCGATTTCAATGCGAGACAATGCATCTGCAACAATGTTCTCTGTACCCTTGACATAACGAATATCGGTAGAAAATTGGGATATGAAGTCTAAATGTCTAAGTTGAAGAGGTGAGCATTTATCCGGCTTTTGCTTAAAGGCTTCAGTAAGGGGTCTTTGATCAGTATAGATTGAAAATTCCCTACCTTCAAGCATGTGTCGAAATTTTTTTATGGAAACATAAATAGCAAGAAGTTCTCTGTCGTATGTTGACCAATTAGTTTGACTTTTAGCAAGTTTTATTGAGAAAAATGCAATGGGTTCCCAAATTTCATTTGAAAGTTGATTTAAAGAGCTTCCAATAGCAAATAAGGATGCATCAGTCCACAGAGTTAAAGGAGCTCCAGGAATCGGATGTTTGAGTAGGATAGCTTCAGCAAGAGCCTTCTTAGCATTAGAAAATGCCTTGTCAGCTTCCTCAGACCATTGAAGAGTAGTTTCATATTTTTTTTGCTGGCGGTGGCGATTTCTTTTTGTTAATATGGCCTTCAAGAAATTTAATCAAAGGTGATAATATGTTAGCTGCCTTGGGAAGAAATCTCAGGTAAAAATTAAACATACCCAAAAATCTACGAAGTTGAGTAAGGGTAGTGGGTCGTGGGAATTCTTGAATTGCACTAACTCGATCAGGAATTGGAGAAATACCTTCTTTGGAAACTTTAGACCCTAAAAAATCTAGGGTAGGAACACCAAATGTACACTTAGAAAATTTAATTGTAAGTTCATAATGGTTTAATTTTGAAAAGAGAGCTCTGAGATGTCGTCTATGCTCTTCGATTGATTTTGAAGCAATTAATAAATCGTCAATCGTCACACACCATCTAAATCTCTAGTAACTTCATCAATAAATCTCTGAAAGGTACTTGATGCATTGCAAAAGCCGAATTGCATCCGAGTGCTCTCGAAGAGTCCGAACGGAGTACAAATAGCTGTTTTATGAACGTCCTCGGGAGCAATCGGAATTTGACGAAAATCTTTTACTAAATCTATATGAGAAAAAATTGTGTTTCCATGAAGTTCGCTAGTAAAATCCAAAACACTGGGAATAGGATATTTTTCCTTTTTGGTCTGAGCCTTAAGAGCTCTAAAATCACCAACAGGACTCCAATCGTCACTTCCTTTTTTCGGAACCATATGCAGAGGAGAGGCATAATTGCTGTTGGATGGCCGCATATGGCCTAAATCCAACATATGCTGAAATTCCATTTTAGAGATTTTTAAGCGATCGGGTGCTAGCCTACGAAGTTTTGCATAAACAGGAGAACCAAAAGTTTCAATATGATGCATAACAGAATGTTTTACAGTTTGGTTTGCATATGGAGCTTTAACAATATTAGGAAAACCATTCAATAACTTTGAAAAATCATCATTACAAAATACAGATTTTACAGAATGAACATCAGTATTATTAAGAATAGCATGAGCAAATATGTGTACACATATAATTTATATGTGTACACATATAATTTAAACGACGATTTCTTAAATCGGGTTGCAAGTTAAAATGATGTAGAAAATCTGCACCAATAATTGCAGTTTTAATATCACAAACATAAAAAGGATAAACAAATTGTTTTCTTAAACCTAAATCTAAAGATAATAACTTTTGTTTATAAACATTTATGATAGAACCATTTGCAGCAAAGAATTTTTGAATCGGAATACACAGTTTATCATTTCTAGTCGCAGGAATCAAACTACAATCACTGCCAGTGTCAACGAGAAAATTTACATTTGATTTTCTATCACGAACAAAAAGGCGACGAGAACTACTGGGCGAGGCGTATGTCGCCGCTACTCCTTGCCGTTGTGGTTTAGCTGATAATTTCAAAGCGGAATGCATTTATGTGCTTTGGTGTCGTACTTCCGATGATACCAACAAACACCATTCGACTAAGAGGAGCTATGCTGTCGAATTCGAAAGTCAGTTCGTTTACGAGAATTATTTCTCGGTCCGCGACTGGCACTTCTTGATCGGCGTAAAGAAGCAAGTTCTTCGCGAAGTGCTTTAATTTCTTCAAGAAGTTCTGACTGAGAGGTATTATTTACATTTGCACAGGAATAGCGCTTGAAATGTTGCTTACCTCGGGTGGCGTAACTTCCATAATGCTATCCGCAATTTCAGCAACTTTAGTGGCATTTAGAGGACTAATTGCTAGAAGTATAGACTGGACGGTTTTGGGCAGTTGTTCTAAAAATAACTCCAGAAGAAGAGTATTCGAAATTTGATGGTTTTCGGCACGCCTTTGCATAACTCGTAGTAAATCAGTCGGCTTTCGGTCACCTAACTGTTCGCCGTCAAGAAGACATCAAATTTCTTGAGATTTCGATTCATTGCATCTTTTTACAAGTTCCTCTTTCAATTGCTTGTAAGGATCGTCTTTGTCAGGACAAGTGATGACATCGCGAACTATAGCTGCTGCTTCAGGAGAAAGGTTAACTACACAATAGTTGTACTTGGTTGCACTGGCAGTTATAGGTTTCGGAACTGCAAGCTGAAATGTTGCCTCTGCCATTATAAACCAAAGTTGAGGGTCTCCAAAATTAAATGGAGGCATCTTCAAGGCAGAATTCTCATCCATGTTGGAGAACTTGAAGCGGAAACAGCTCAGAGCAGCAATGGCAGGCGTTGAAAGTTTTGAAGTTTACTTATACGTTATCTCTTTTCCGGGTCACAATTGTGGTGATGTTCATGTAGAGTGTTGTATAAAGCACTTCATCGCTTTTAGAAAAATAACTCCTTATTTCACTAACAACTATCGGAACATCACCGCTTAGAGCACGTATACATAGAACGGGGATTCCCCGGGCGAAGTATTAACATAGATTGTATTAGGGAAAGTAGATAGGTAGCGCTTTAGAATAACATGAATGCAAGACGGCGCTACGATCACTACAAGTACTACGTATCAAATGAAAGTCATATCTTCTGTGCCTTTCAAAAGGTGTCATAGGTTACACGTGTATTGAATTGGCGCCTGGTCAGAAATCCTATGTTATATAAGACTAATGATCATTTGTTCGTCTCTTTTTGCCTTTTGCTTTCTGTGCCGCGCTGCGCCTTCTTGTTAAAATCATGCCTGCCACTCGGAATAGAATAAAACGAAATTAAAGATACCAAGTCTCTTCACTGCTTCGTACCTGCATTCTACTTAAACCAATAATATGTTACATATTATTTAGCCGACAGGATTCCGAGTAATAGATATATATATATATATATATATATATATATATATATATATTCAACATGAATTCCATTTGCCAAGCAAAAATCTTCGAATTTGAGGCTCATTTCGCAGATCTTGAAGAATAGAAAAGAAAGGGCCATGAACTTTGTTGTCAATAATAGGGCAAAACTCATTCAGATTTGAGGAATATCTTTCATATTAGACTAGCTTGTAACCGGAGCATTGCTGCCGCAGAAGAGATAATTTTTGGAAATAACATTTGAAATTTGTGATATCTATCTTGTTTTTTTAGTTTTAGATATATTAGCGTCCATTTTAAAACAACACGAGGGCTATTCTGGGACGGACCTCGTAATTTTGAACCTTGGTAAGATGACGTTTGGGCTGGCACCTCCTTTTGAAACTTCCACACCACAACAGCGGGAAGATATTTGGCCCCAATGAATTTAACGGGCGCCAGACCCTTACGCGATGGTTCTTCGGTGGAATCGGGTCTCGAACCTGAAACCCGCCGGTACCGAAGCGGAGGCTATACCACCAGGTCATCTCGGTCCTGTTCGATTAGGAATGATGGAAAGAATGATATATATTTCTTGTTGACAATGAATACATTAATTGAAATTGAATAATATATAAAAGAAAAGCGTTAATAATATTTATTGTATTTTTTTCCTTATTATTCGAATGCTATAGGTTAGATAATTTTCTTGGCTGTTCGATTCGTGAGCATCTAACATACATCTGGCATGTAAAAAACATGGATTTTCCAGATTTAATCCGCACACTTGAAGTGATTAACATTGTGCCTAGTTGATGGTCATCGAGAATGCAAGTGATAATAATGATGATAAATAAAATAAAACGCTTGGTTTTATTAAAAAATATCTTTATATTAATTGCAATTTCATCATTTCCACTTTAAATTAAAGTTGAAGTTTTACAGGAAATGACAACAAATTAGCAAAATATATATAGTAAATTGAACGAAACGATCTAAACAACATTATAAGTTTGGTATGACTATCAAAATTTGAATATTAAAAATGTTTTGTTTGAGAATCTATTAAAGAGATCAGTTACTTAAAATATTTAATTGAAAATTGTAGTAAGCGGTAATACTGGCGAACCGGCTGGTCGACAAAGGCGGCTAGTTAATAATACAGAAGTGTCTGCTCGCACTGTGGATTTTCTGAAATCATTGGATTAAACAACGCTCAGCTATCCTCTTTTCCTTATCCATAATTATTTTATATACTTGGAGAAATTCAGATTTTCTCAAATAAGGAATAGTAAACAAAACTAAAATTACCAGGGCTTTAGAACTTTTGAATGGATGTTCATCTTTGACTATTAATGCATAATGTAAGAATTTCTTTTCCTCATTTAATTTCTTGTATAACAGAAGAACCAGCATCAAACCGTTGGAGCAATCAATATTTGGTGTTCTGGTCTAGGCCTCAGGTGGCAAAAGGTTGCTCAAGGACTTTGAAATTTAGAAACTGAAAAAACTGCTTTAAGTATTCGGCTGTTATCGCAAACAGTCATGTTTATACAAGCAAGAACACGAAGTGCGCAGTATCTAATGGAGCTTGTGGAAACTTGTTTACCAATTCGCACCAGCTAGGCTTAAAATATGCTATAAATAAAAATAAAATCAAATTACGTAACAGCGCGAGCAGCCACTTAGAGAAATCCAGATTACATAGAATGCGGAGACGCTCATTTTTGGGACGCTCATTTGTCGTTTAATTCTATCGATATAGAATTAAACGACAATTTGACGGTCAATTACATGATAACATAGCGATGCAGAACAAACATGTTTATGCCAGTGCGAAGGAAATTAAAGGACTTGTGTCCCTATTATTTCACGATAGGCAGAAGAAACAAAAGAATGAAAAAAAATACAAAAAAGTTAATTATGTTTCTGAAATTCCTGTCCGGAAATAAATGGGGATATTGGTTTATACAAATTTGAAAACATATCTTCCAATATTCCCTTTTTATTTACGATATTCTTGCTAAGCAACTAAATTTCTAATTTTTCTTTTCCATAAACATGAAAATGTTTATGATCAGGCATACTACCCGTATCTTAAAATTGCAAAATGCTATTTAAGTGATATTGCATGTGCAATTAAACATTGTTCGATATACTTTGTAGAGCAGATATTGAACCAAGAGGTAAACAAGTTGGGCAGTTAGTTTTCTCTTTGTTAATAGGTTTCAAATAGGATTGTGAAAAAAAAAACGTTTTTAGTTAAAAATTAATCAAAATTTTAATTTTTTTAAAACTCCCCAATCTCTTAATGCTCAAAAACAATCTTTTTGTAACTTAAAAAAAGTTAGTTTTTCAATAATTTTAATTTTATTTTAGTACAAGTTTTTCTTCAATTTCAATAAGTTTTTCAAAATTTGGGTACATTTATTTTACAATAAAACTTATCATTCTTTTAGTAATTATATTAGTACCATGAAGACAGATAATTTCTTTAATTTCTTCTTTAATTTTTTAAACACATTTCTTTAAAACTTTGTTCTAAAAACGTCAAAAAAAATCTTGTTTTTGTGCATTTTACCATTTTTTTTGGATTATGTGAACAATGAATGTTTTTGTAAGAATGATATAAGAAGAAATTATTATACATATGTTCCATTGTTGATATCTTGTGCATTAACGATGACTATTTGTTTCTGTCCTTTTTCGTTGTTTCCCTACTTTCTGATAAAATGACATGAAATGAAATCAATCTTGGACTGTTTAGGACAGTTTGTTTGCTATATTTCTTGCTGGCAAATCAATCATCCATCCATTATCTAGTAACTATTCTTATATGCCTGGTTAAAACCAACTGTTTAAGCCTGTATTATATCTCTAGAGAATAGAGTTCAAAATATTTTTTTAAAAAATGCAGGCCATTACTCATGATGATACAATGTATTTCTATTGTTTGTTTATTCACAGTTCCTAAAAAGTGCTTCCATTTAATTAAAAAAATTAGTATAATTAATTTAAAATTTTTTTTATCAACTTTCACAGAATCTAAATATTTTCATTCATCGCCCAGCTGATTTAATGAAATTTTGTAACTGGAAACCTTTTTCTAGGTACAATGTTTATGGAAATAAGGTTTTATTCTACCTTTTGGAATTTTCTGTATTATTTGAGTTAATAAGAGCATTCTCATGATGAAAAGTGTTTGAAGATTTTAGTGTTATTGCTCAACTTTTGAAACATTTGTTTCTGTTTTACTTGTTTTATACTCGTTTTAGAGCAATATTATCTTTGAGACGATGCAACTTCTATTATATGATTTAAGTCTTGTGAAATAGATTAGCTGCTACTCCAGAGATTTTACCATATATGGTTTCCATTATCGTTCACATAATTAAGAGCTAATTTTAAAAATTATGGAAATATATAAGAATCAGTTCTAAAACAAATTTTCATGTTATGATATTTCGAAATAAATATTCTAATTGCTTTAATTTTTTTAACACATTTCTTTAAATATTTCTTGTAAATATATCCAAAAAGTTTTGCTTTAGTGAAATTTTAACATTTTCTGGGAATTTGGAGTGCTGTCATGAAAACTTGTTTAAACATTCAGATTTGCATAAACATAGAAGCTAAATTTTTTTTAATGAAAACATTCGATATCTCGGTGATATTCTTACGGTTTTGTTGCCATTTGAGCATGCTTTATTTTTAGAATTCAAATGATGAAGTCAAATTATGAGAAATTATTAATCTTGTAGAATCAGCAACAGAAGCAAGAAATCAATTAAGTCAATCAAAAAATCTCAATTAAGTTTTAATAGTTTATATGACACTTTTATACAGTTTGATATGGAAACATTTTTATTTATAAATATTAATGACATTGAGGGAAGAATAAAAGCAGTCAAAACAAAGGCGGACTACCTTTTTTGTATTACGCTCTCCATTACAATTGGATTTTAGATGTCTCATATCCGTTTGATTATAACATGACGAAGGATTGTATGAAATTTAATTGGAAGTTGATTATTTATTAAGTAATAAGTATGAAAAGTTTTGATATGTCTTAAGCAAATAGGGCCGTATCGAAGTAACTTCGAAGCCCAGGAAAATCTGTGTGCTTTACTATACTACATTTTTATTAATTTTTTATCCTCTCTGTGGCCTCTCCCCTCAGGAAAATAGATCTCGTAATTTTTAAAATCCCGAATTAGCCAAATTTCATAATTTGAAAGTAGGGTTAATAAAAACTATATATATTTGAAAAATAATACCTTAGCTATTTTGATGAAAACAATTGTACACAAATTGACATCACATGTATATAAAACAAATTAAATACAAATCTTTATATTTTATAGAAAACTGAAAGTAAAACATCATTATCTTACTCTTCATGATACTCTAGTCTGATATTGTACGATATGTGATAAATAATGCCTCCTATCAATTTTTTAAGCTATTTGAAATAATAGCTTAAAAATTGACCAACTACTGTGCCTAATTTCATGAAAACTGGGCAAGAATGATAGATTTATGTATAAAAAAAACCCTTGAAAATTCATCTATTATATAAAATACAAATACGTGAGTTTGTTTATCGTTCATAAAGAACTTCTTCTAAACGGTGATTGCTAGCAACGCGAGATTAATGCATGATATATGTGTTACTTCCAGTTAACAATATTTATAAAGCTTAAAATTTTTTAATAAAATAAGAAGAATTAAATAATTTTCACCGGCTTTTGCCAACAACTTCTGCAATATTTCTTGCGGTAAAAAAATATTTTTCTTCATCTAAAAGAGCAACTAATTTTCTTTTCAACAACACAAATTTTTATTATGATATAAAAATTTTTCTGTTCATCAGCAGCTTTTCAAATAAATTTGAAAAGCAAGTTGTAACAATAAAATTCGAGCCATTGTATTGTTTCAATAAATAGAAAATTTACGGACATTTTCGGATTACGGTAGGCAATGGGGAGATTTTGAATTACTCATATTTTCTCCTTTATTTTTCAAACATTTTTGAAACGTTTTTTATTGATTTTAAATGAATTCCAGCGTTCATTTAGTTACAATTTAATCATTACGTTTAATATCTCTCATATTTTACATTTAATATCTCTTATATTTTTAAAATTTCTGTTAATAAAAATTAAGCAAGAAATTTACATTTTTCCGATATAACTTCCAAAAATATTATTTCATGACAACTATTCTTACACCATATTAAAATACAAAAAAAACATCTTTTAAGATATATAAATTTCCTTACAATTTGTTCTTTTTATTTTAATAATTTTTTTCAAAATCCATTTTGCATACAACATGTAAAAGTAATTTTTTTATTTATTTATAAGAATTTTCAGATATGTTTACTTCAGTTGTTTTATCTTAAGTTATCGAAGATTATATTTTCAAGGAGTTTTAAAAGTGCTATCAAGTATATTTTTTTAAAAGGAAAAACCAAATCTCATCATATTTATTCTTGAAGAACAAGAATACAAAATAATAATAATAATAATAATAACTATCTAAAGAAAATATTATATAAAGGATTCTTCAAGAGCATTTAATGATGATGATTAACAATTAATATTAGAAATAATGAACTGATTTATACCCTTTTGAAATTTTTTTATTAATAAAAAATTTATAATTAAAATAATTGTCTGAAAAAATTTTGAAATGCTTCTGTAACAAACATTCAATATTTATTCGGGAATTTAGCTTGTGGCGGTTTTTAAAAATCTTTTTATTCTATTGATTTTCTAATATTAATTAAAACTCATTTCAGACGATAAAAGAATTGTGTATTTAATTTTTTACAAATATGGTTTTTAATTAAAAAATAAAGCAAGTAAGTAATTTTCTCTCTAACGATACAAGGTATAGTCAAAATTATAAAGCAGATGATAAATAAGTGTGTTTCTTCTTAAATTGGGAATGATAGCAACCTGAAATTTGCACGACACTCTAGGGTCTTAACTATGATATTTTCCATTTCAAAATTTAATTCTTAAGATATTTTATTAAATACTGAAAATTTGATAATTTTTGCCCTTTTTTTCGTCAGAAATATTTCACGCACACTTTTTATGATAATTTAAAAAAGAAATAAATGATTTTTTTTCATTCTAATTTTATTGAAATACATCTTGATGAACGATTGAATTTTTTTAAAAACCGAATTTGCAACAATGAAATTAAAATCAAGTAACTGTTTCATCAAATCTTCCTTTTTTGTAATTTTTCAAATCATGTTAAGAAATTACTCTATTCTTTGGAGATAAATTCCGAGGCAGAATTTTTATATTTTCTTTTTATTACGTAGCATGATGGTTTCATTGTGCATACAAAGTAATCCAATGACGTTAGCGATGTTTGTCGATTAATTTTCACGAATTTTTCGAGGATCCTAATTAGAATATATGGCCATTTAAGTTTATTGAGTTCCTTTGCTACCGAACAACGATAAAGTGTAGTAAAGAAAAACTGTTTTATTTAGTTGTCAAGAAATTCCCCACCAAATAATATTTTTTTTCTAAAATTATTTATTTTTAAGCTTAAAATTGTAAAAATCCTCCACGCAAACTGCATACAATTCAACGAGCTGGAAGATGAACAAATGAAATTACAGAAGAAAATTAAGCGGCGATGTTTTGACGACCGATTACGGGCAATTGCAAGATGAAATTATAAAACTGCGGGAGAAATTTGAACAATTACATTCTGAAGACCGATTTTGAACAACTGCAAGAGAAAATAATGATACTTAAGAAGAACAATTTGGGGAGTAAGATACATATTTGTAAACGAAAGTACTTCGGAGCGGCCGAAACACTGATTCTTTTTTTTTGGAAATGAGATTTGGTATAAAAATATTGGATATATGAAAAGATTAATACATATATAAACTTTACCTTGCAATAGTAGCTGCATTGGACTGATTTGTGGTTACTACACGGTTTTAGAAAGTTGTCCTCGTATCGACAACATTGCAAAAAAAACAATAACAACCCGAGGGTATTTAATTTGATCTATTGAAACTTAATCAAAATATTATACTTGTGGTGGGATAAGATAATTGATGAGGCGAACATCACTTTAAAAACAAAACAAAAGCGTTTATTTTTGTTGATATGAGGACTTGGTATAAAAAGAATACTGGCAATGTTAGTTTTTATATATGCACAGATACGTATAACAGTTACAGTTAAGATATTAAGATATACTGTTACAATTAATATATGGGCATGAAAACGCTAGTTGGAATGCTGGTGGATAATAACTACGTTTCGAATCAGCAGATCCGCACATACTTGACTGATGTTTAATTGAAGCAAATAAAATAAATAAATTATCTGCATTGGTCACTCTTGGAAAAGTAACAGAGTAGGAATTTTAAAAATTGCATTAATATTGACGTTTTAATGTATGTACTAATGGTTCTAAATGTGATAATATTGTGAACGCAATGTAGTGGCTTATTTGGGTTAATCTAGTCAAAGGGAATTTTTTGGAGATTCATAATGAAACTTCGCTTTTTTTTTATAAAACCCTTCCTTGGCAATTAGAAATGCGAAGCTAGAAACAAATGAATTGAAATAAACACTTGATGTTTTATATGCATTTGAACCACCGTTGTACTGTATTGAAATATTCATCGCAATAAGGTAAATTATAGACTACATTGCACTAAAACCCATTTAGGTATTGTTGAAAATGGAAGAGACGATTCTTTGACTAACTGGAAACTTTTAAATTGGAATATCAAAATCCTTGATAATGCTTAGATTTAAAGAATTTCTTTTAAAAATAGAACAGGTTAACTGGGAAGCTATCATGGAAGCAATATATTGTCGAACTGCTGCCCAAAGTGAATTTAAAGAGAATTATAAAAATCTTTACTTAAACCAACTATTCAATGAAAATAGGAGCTTCAAAGAAGGTTTTTCACCCAAAAAAGATGATTGTCGTTGTGAAAAGATATAAGAATTAAATATCCAACGAATTACAGTACCTTTGGGGTTATGCATCTTGTTAGACATATCATTGTCAGATAAGGACAGATTGTTATGGTTAAGAATTACTATACATTTCATTAGTAGATTAATTTTTTGACGAGGAAGTTATTCTAATAGCTCCTAAATTTTGTGATACCAATCTTATGTTTAATTGATTATGTAATGATTTATTGTTAGCATATAAAATTACAGTAAATATTTAACTGTATTGAATTGATACTTATATTAATATATTTCATTATGTTACGACTTACTGATAGCCTACGCATTTGAAATAAATATTTAACTGAATTTCAAATGAATTCATATGTATAGATGAAGTGAAATTAGGGGTATTTTTCATAGCTATATTGAAGAATTATATTTACTTCATATACATTTAAAGTATTAATGTGCTTTTCAGTACTTTGCATTCATTAATATTTGTATTTTCTTCTCAGTATGCTTTTCGGGTTTGAGTTACTTTAGATATATACTCTGGAAGAAGGAAACAAGTATCGAGTGTCAGACAATTTACAAGCTTGAAACTCAAAAGCTTAGGAAAGCAAGAATCAGCTAGAGCAGAAAATTGCCTTACACTTGCAAACCAGGATCAAATATTGACCGAACATTTGATTTGATACTCAATGCAATACACTCCAGTTAGAAAGAGTTATATGAAGGAATTTGAAGGTGAATAACTGATTTTATTTGAAGAATGAATCTTTTCATTATAATTCTAATTTGATTTATTTCAAATTTTTAAAACAGTCATTGGAAGTATGTTATCAAAGCGCACATTTTGGTGAACTCTAGTGTCGGGAATTATTGCACTTCTTCAATGGTATTATTCCTTTACCAAAACATTCTCAGTTGCTGAAGTCAAAGAAAAATTGGATAATCACCAAATTCCTTCAGAATCTCAAGGCCCATGTTGGACTTTAAAAAATTTATGCATCAAATCAAATATAGTATCAAATCAACACCACTACAAGGTTAGGTTTTTTTATGTAACTTCCCAATGAAGAATCTTCTTCACTGATAAGGAAGAAGCTGAGGTAAAATTTCGTTGTTCGGAGATCTATGAAACCTCCAAAACTAAAACTGAATTTCGAATTCTTGTAAAAGATGTTGCATGGAAATAATCTTTATATTCATATATTCAGAGTGGTTACTGAAAATAACCCATTCGAAGACATGCAGAATGTTATTACGGCAGATAAGAAATCACAGGAAGACCAGTAAAATTTCTTTGACCGATTTTAAATGTAGTTACCATTATCATCAAGGGAAATAAATTTTAATAATTTGGCATTGTTTTGACAAAATGCAGAAAGAATAAACGAACAATTGGCGATGCACATTTCATATGATACCTTACAGCATTAACTTATGTTCTCACATGGCTTATAGTGATATGCAATTAATATTAATGAAATTCAACCAGGACTATATCACCAAATTAATAATCAGCAACATTATTTGCAACCATCGTTTAGTGATGCCGTCTAAAGAGAAACATTACTGAACTACAGATAACTTTTATATTAACGTTTTATTGATATAAATGCAAAAATTGAGGCTCGGTGATTATAATTCATCCATTGCAATTTAAACAATAAGGTAAATAAAATTCAATAGAAATAGAAAAGAATCAGTTTATGTATATTCCGAAAAAACAAACAAACCAAGATGCAAATAAAACTGTGTAAAGAACATATTTTGAACTTATCTAGATTTTGTAAGGAATTTGTAGATTCATTATATTGATTTTATGCGATAAATAGCTGGTGAAATTTAGACATGCAAGTTTCAGACAAAAATATAAACACGAAATAAATATGGCTTATAATCGATATTAAGTATATGAGAAGCTTTTATTTTCTTTAGAAATATTACAAAATATATCGATGTTATTTCCTTTAAACTATTATTTATTTGTTAGTCCTTAAGGATAAAAGTACTTTGATGTGAATTATGTGTTATATACAGTAAAAAAGACATTAATCTCTAAAATCAAATCAAAAGTCTAAATTAAAGTAAATAAAGTTACTTCCAACATTTTTTATTTTTAATTTATCTTTTATACTTTGTTATTAACGTATCTGGCAGATCAAATGAAAGGAATAAAAAAAGCAATATTTGCTACTCAAGATTAAACGACCGTAAGGCCGTTTTCTCTCAATTTATACGGCTTTTTTATTTCTTTTCTCAATTCATATGTATGTGTCTAGTTAAGGCGGATAATGAACATTTTTTACAATCTTTCTTTGTTACAAAAATTTAACATAAATGTAAAAAGAACCTTTAATTAACGCTAGTGTATTATTGTTTGAATGATAAAGTGAGATTAGAATAAAAATATAAAAGTTTTTGATTAAAGGTTGAATAATAAGAAATATTTGATTAAATACTGTTCTTTAAACCGACGATTTTTTTTTAAATTAAAAGAAGACATCAAGTTTTTAAATAAAATTCTGGTAGATAAAAACTAATAAAAAATTAATTTTTGGAGAAATTGAAAATAAATATCCTAAAAATATTTTCTTTAAATAAAAATGTTTTTAAAATTACAAATATTAAAAAAAATTCTCTAAATATTACTCACCTCAAATTGATTACAAAAAAATACACTAAAAATACAACAAGAACAAATTTAGCAAGAAAGAACTAAAAATTTTTTTTTAAAACTATAATCTTAACTTAATATTAAAATACAATAAATTTTTCGAATGACTTTTTAGACAGAAAATTACAACAAAAATCTGATTTAAAGATGAGTCATTTCAAAATTGTTTCGAAATATTTTATTTGAAAATCCAAAATCGTATAATTTTTATCGTATTTCATCGTATAATTATAAAACCTTAAAATCAATTCTCCAAATATTGAAAATTTTGCAATACTTAAGACAAAGTAGTTCAGTTCAACAAATCTAGTTGCTTTGAAAACGATCGTATGTTGAATCATCTTGATATTTTGAGCTTATTCCTGTATTCATTTCTTCATTTCACATATAATTTTGTTTTAATTTTGCTTTTAATTCGAAGAGATTTCTTTGCAATTCCTGAATCTCCAAAGATTCAGTGATTGATGGAAACATAATTTAGTCTACTACCAACAGACGTCTTTATAACTACCAACCAAATGTCTTTACGAATGGCTGTCAATTAAAGTATGCAAAAAATGCCAAATACTTGGCTTACGCTCTCGATCAAGAGATATTGAGCAACAGACATATAGAGGCTCTTGTAAATAAATGTAGGAAAAGACTGAACAAAAATATATTTCTGGACGAGACTAGGGTGCAGATGCTAATACACTTAGAACACCCTACAGTTCTCTGATCAGACCAATTTTAGAATATGGTTTTCCAGTTTATTTTTGTGACTCAAAAGCTAACTTAAACAAACTTGAAAGAGTGCAATTAAGTGCTTCAAGAATAATTACGGGCCTTCGTAATAGCTGCCTTAATGATATTGTACTGTACGAGAATGATCTACTACCTCTTTCTCTGAGAAGAATTCACTGCCTTTCAAAATATTACAACAAGCTCTATAACTACAATGATCAGCATAGAACTTCTGCTTATTTTCATTCATTGTATAGTAATAAACGTTTAAAGAAACACAGTCCTTTTTCCTTCGCAAAAATTAGTCTACCTTCGGTAGATGTGGAACCTTAGGTTCCTTAAAGCCCTATTGGAATGTTAAGTTTAACCCTGATCACATTCATTTCCAGATTGATCTTTTGGCCAAAGTAAGCAAAAAGACAGAGTTACCTGCACAAATGGCTCTAGAAACAATTTATAGCATTCCATATCCGGCCTTGGAAATGTACACTGATGGCAGTAAAGGAGATGGCAGCGTTTCTGGTAGTTGCGTGCCCATAGAGTCTCCTGAAGAAACTATTGATATTTTGATTAGAAATCCTGACAACTTTTCTGTTTTCAGGTCCGAACTTATTGCAATCTATAAGGGCCTTCAATATATCGACACGTCCACTTAACTTGTCTTCAGGGACATTTGGACTTCTATGAATAGTCGTGGCTCTATACAGTACCTTTCTAATAAGACAAAAGTGGGGGACAAGACTAGCATGAATGTCTTAGACCTTTTTGCCAGGCTCTCTGCAGAACATACTGTAATTTTTCAGTGGGTCTCCTCACATATTGGTTTAAATGGTAATGAGATTGCTGATAACTTAACTAAGACAGCTTCAGCTGACATATTTCATGGTTACCAAACACTAACCCATTTCGAAATCTCCTCTATCAAAAAGATGGAGTCGGGTGCAGTTTGGAGTGTCCCACTTGTTCATCCTTGGTACTTTGGTAAAAGTCCTGGTTGGTGTTACAGTCTGGATATCACTAGAAAACAGCAATAGGCTCTCTCTTGTTTTTTGAGCAGACACACCAAATCCCACACCTTCTAACATGATCGGAAGATCTTTGCTGAATAACCTTGGTGCAAGGCAGATCAAGCCTTCTTCAATCATATTTTTAAATGTTTAAATTTCACTATTTTTGAGATTTTAAGGGATCTGTTTTTGTTATTTAACTTTTTAGAGATCTTTGGTTACTTTGAGGTGGTATAGTGCAGCTATACCACCTCCATGAAATAACAATTTAGTCTCTATAGGCATGAGCTTAAAATTAACTACAGTTATTAAAAGTTACGGGAATTAGATTAAAAAAAATCCCTTTTATATTTGATTGAAATATAGTGTGAAAGACATATTAACTTCAAAAATAAATTTCTAGAGTATTTTGGGGAGATTTCTAAGTATTCTTTTGCCACATAGAATTTCTCCTCTGTTTCATTTCTTTAGTATTTTTGTAAAGAAATGAGAAAAAAGGAAGATTTATGTTTGATTTCACGAATCTAAGAAGATTGATGCAAATAACTGTGGAACTATTTCATGTTAAACACAACATTCATAAGCAGAAAAATACAGTATTATCGTTATTAGATAGAAAATAATAGCAGGATTCGTTTAATACGATTATGGAAATAAAAAATAATATTCATTTGATATAAATTGGATATCAAATAATAGTATTTATTTAGAACAATCATGATAATGAATAATCTTTTCCATTTAATATAATTATGGTAGTAATAATTCAATAATAACTTAATCTCATTAAAAAGGTGCTTCTTAGTTCATAATAATTAATAACAAAACTTTTTTTGATTTGCATAATGTAATCTTTCTTTTGTTTCCTTTCGAAAAAAAATTAATTTATGAGGAAAAAAAAGAATTATACAACTTATTTCATAGAAGATTAATGTAAATAATTACAGAATTATTCCATATTAAATTTGATAAGCACAAATGTTTTAGAAGTAAAAGGAAATCATATTTTTTGATCGGGATTATATATGTTAAGATATCTCTTAATCTAACTTAAATTCCAGCTCATGTTAACCTCATCCTAAAATGTTCTCTTATTTACTGATCCAGTTCCACGTTTGTTTCATTTAATTAATTACATGCACTCTATAAAATTGCTGTTTTCATCATTTTCACACGCACCGTGTGAAAGGATAAAATTCCCAAATGTTTACAACATTCTTTTAATGACATCTATGATTCCCTTTCCTAAGGTGACAAGTAAAAAAGAAATTCCTTACCAAATCTCATAATAAAATCACTGAAGGGGAAAATTTCTGTCTCTTTGGCTCTTGTGTCGCAATCTAGATTAACGCATTGTTTGTGATCCTTAGTTTTTATGCAGATTATTCTTTCCGGGATGAAATAAACTGATGCAAAATTTTCAAATTTTTTTCTATTTGGTCACGCAACTGCTAAAATATGTTTACACACACACACACACTGGGGGAGAGAGAAACCGCATGGAATTCCTATTTTATAAATCGAACATTTATTGATGGATTTAAAAAAAGGAAACACGGGAGGAAAAATCACAGAATTGCTACTATTCTATCAACTCGAACAGGAAGAAATAGGATACATGGTATTGAATCTTTCTTTGCAAAAGAGGAAGCATCGGTACATCGCATACTGGCCACGATTCATCCATTTTATAAAATAAATTTCCCTTAGAGAAGATTTATTACCGGTTCTACGACACATATTGTGTGAATTTTCTTTCATAGATAGTGAAAATATTGTAGAAGCAGAAAACACCGTGTTGTGTATACTGAAAGAGTTTCGGCATGGTTTCTTATAAATGTAATACGGAGGGAATTTTTCAGTGTTGAAATTATTTCAAGCTTTTAAAAATTTTGTAGTTGGTTCTGTCTTTCGCGTTAATTTTCTTTTGGATAGTAGTGATAATTGGTGACAGAAATGGAATTTCTTATGAAGTTAAGATTACAATTTTGCTGAAAGAGTTCTTTGTCTTCAAAAATATTTCTAAAATATATCAATAAGTTACTAAATATATTGATATGTTTGTTTATAATAAGTTAGAGAATTTTTTTTGTTCACTATTTGAAATATGTATTATATTTTTTTAAATATGATTTATCTAAAAAATACTATTAATTTTAATTTTCAATTAATAGCAGTGTTTCACCTTTTATTTTGCTATGAGGACGCATTGTTGCACTTTGGCACAAATAACACGTAATATTTTCGAATATCAATTAAACACAATAGAATTTGCATGAAATGTCGTACTTTGTTTGAAATACAACTGTTACTCCAGGCTTTGTTGTATAGTTTTTTTTGACAACTTCTAACACGATTTTATTCTGGAAAGAAAAAATTCTATACATTGTCAAACATTAATATATTCTATACATTGTCAAACATTAATATATTATATACATTGTCAAACATTAATATATTCTATACATTGTCAAAAATGTCAAAACTGTTACTAATAATAACAGCTACTGATTTTAGTCTTTAATAAAGTTTATTTTTTTTAGGTCAAAATATATGGCATGATGTTGTTCCTGGGGACACTTGTACAGTTGGGAAAAAGCCTTATTTTGCCTTTTTCAAAAGGTGTATCATCAGTTGAAATTTATGGTCAATTTTTTAAATGATTGTCTTTAGTTAAATTTGAAATCTGATATTTTTAATTCTACTGAAATGAATTTTATAAAAATAAGAACGATCTACCTAATATCTTCTGTAGATAATGTTCCTCGAAAACAATTATAAAGGTAAAATAGAAACAAGCATACAGATTGTTTTTTAAAATTATAGTAAAATTATTTCTTTAAAGGGGAACTAACAAAATGCCACACACATTTACATTTTAAAACCAAAATTGATTAGGAAATATCAAATGCCTTTTCAATGCAATAATATTAAAAGCAGCAACACCACTAACTTTAAGAAATTACAACCGATTTTCAGTGTTTCAACTTTTACTTTAATCTTTCAACAATTAAATTACACACAGTCCATAATCTACAAAGTTATTATTTTTTATCTTCTCGCATACAAAGTACACAAAGAGAAATTATTGTAATCATAAAAGAAACAGAGAATTAAGTGAATGTTTATGTTTGAATTAGACTTCCCTGTGTCTCAAAACACATTTTCAGAATTATATTTGTCTGTGAACACGATAATTCAAAAAAGCCTTGAGCTGGATGGAGTGAAATCTGGTATGCGATCTTTATACTGAATTATAATTTTTTTAAAATAAAATTTTGAAAATTAATTTGCCTGCTTTTTTTTTCTAGTACAATTAAAGAGCGATAACTTCAAAACGCAATTCATAAAAGTGCACAGCTATCAAGCGTAATCCGTGTCAAATATTGAATCAAAGGTTGATGAATTGGTCTGTACCTTCGCATATATGTAAACGCGATGATTCAAAACCGTAAACCTTAGATAATTAAAATTTGGTTTGTGATCTTTTTCTAAAATTATAGTTTTGTTTCAGATTTGATTTTAATCGGTAGAAAAAAGGCGTCAAAAGCGAATACACTGTTTCGCTCATTATATTAAGAAGCCTAAAACAGTCATGTGTGAGAAAATCTGATCACGTTGTTGTTGTTTCTAATGACACTTGTCATAGACAAGCCCATTTGTGTTCAGAAGTCAGTGATTTTTAACCAAGGATACATCTCTTGTTTTTTCAGTAGCGCCATCTAGGGCCAATAGTACGACGTAGCTACACACACATCACAACTCATTTTACGAGGCGGACCATTCATGCATTTCATTCATTCATCTACAGATCGTAATTTAGACCTGAATCGGAGAGAGATCACCCCAATCCAATACCCCTTATGGTATTATTCTCGACATGGAGAGTTTTGTGACCACGACACATATATACGTGCGCCAGCCACCACATACACGAAGAGTCTTCGGCCGGCTGGATTCGACTTTGCAACTCAAGGGATGCGAATCCAACGCCTTACCCACCAGACTATCCCGGCCCAAAATCTGATTATTCATGAAGCTGGCGACTTTTTCTAATGTCCCTACATTTTATGCTAGAGGAAAGGGGTTAACGCTTTTGTTAGAAAATATGTGAGAAATTTTCGGGAAGACCTATCCACTAGGATTTAGATAAGCAATTTGTTTGTAAAAGTTGGACTGAATTAATAGCGTCAAACAAAAATAAAATTTTTAATGGTGAGAGTTTAGAATCCCCAAATCAACTTAAATCTTATTCCTATTGGAATGAATTCTTACTGCACCGTAAGCAATACCTTCTCGCTCAGAAGTAGCACAATACTTCGGCAGAATAATTCAATAAATAAAACATACTAAACCGAATATATTATTTCACGATTGATTTGATATTAAAGCAGTAAATCACCAAAAACCACTTACTCAGTATCATTTAGGTCCAGCTGTCTAGACAGAAAGGCGTCTACAATGGATTTATTTACCTTATTCCTAGATACGCTACCATTTATTTTACTTTGTTTCACCTCAATGTTCGTTGATTCAGATGTTTGATACAAATCGGCGGATGTGCTAAAGAACTCTCAGGAGATAATTACTCTTTCACCTTCAAACTCTTAAAATGGCAACTTTGATAAGTTTTAAGAATAACTAGAATTTCATGTTCAGTTGCAAAACTATATTCAATGATTTGGTGGTAAACTCTGAGACTGGACAGTCGCGGGTTCGATATCCGACACTATTTATCACATCCAGTGGCCTTGGAGCTTCATGTCTTGCTAGTTTTTCACAGGATTCCATATTTCTCAAAGTCAGATTTTCAATTTTTCCGGATATCCCTATGTATCTATTTTCATTTAGCTACTCACAATCAGAATATAACTGTTAGCAGAAATAGGATCTCGTTTCATATTGGGTTTTTCTTTCCATCCGAATGCGTGTACACAAACTGTTGATGATTCGAATCCCGTTCGCAACGATTTATCACATGAAATAAAATGATGCTCCCAATTATTTATGCAAGATGTTATTTGACGGTTTTATGCAAATGGTTTTTCACTCTATATAAGAGCGGAAGCACTCGTGCGCGCATACTTAGACGCAGATTCAGATTTTTTTCACTTGAGTTCGTAGTCTGTGTGATATTTTATAATGTATTAAATGTTTGTTTGTCACAAAGAATAAAAGTATGTGTTTTTAAGAAGTCTTCTTGACCTGCGACATTTTACAAGCACCAGTCACATGCATTTTTCACTGCTATTATTTGAAAATTTTACTCTGCTGGCCTTACAGACGATTGATCTTGACAATTACAGGGTTTGAACCCAAATATCGTCTGACAACTGAGGTTATGGGCCCAGGACCAACGAATTGCTGTATGTGACTAAACTCTGGATTATAGAAGTCGAAGAAGCTTATTTGACGAAAGCCCGAACTTTTTGCCAGAAGTTTTCCCGTGCAGAAAAATTTAGTCATAACGGATGCTAAGCATGAATGACGCCGGTGAGATCAACTTTAGGATACGACCTTTAGACGATTCGAATTTCCCGCAGTGGAGCAAAGAAATTAAAGTTATACTTCTTGAACGGAACTTGTGGGAGATAGTTGCGGAAAAGGAGGTTGAACCGGACATAAAAGATGTAAACTTGGTAAATGACTTTAAAATAAGGCGCAATAAGGCTTTCGCTACGATTTTTATGAACGCCAGCAACGGTCTACGCCCGATAATAGAAAATTTAGAAGACCCAGTACTAGCATGGGAAAAATTAAGACTACTTCCACCCCGATTCAAGAGCCAGGACGATGGCACTTAAAAATGAGTTTTATAATCTTCGCCCAGAACCACATGAAAAAGTAGCCATCTATGGAAGCAAACTTGAAAGGATTGCAGAACAACTTCAAGAATGCGGACACCCCATAGACAAGATAGATGTTTTCAAATCTTGCGTTTTCTGACTGATGCAATGAAGAATGTGATACAAAACATCTTCCGCTGGGAGGAAAAAGACTTTAAATTTTTTAAAGTATTGGGTGAATTGATTGGGGAGGAAGGAAGACTTCATCAAAGGAAAGCTGACCGGCCAACTGCTACTTACGCGACAACCACAAGAAAGCAAGGATACAAGAACAATCTCGTGTGTTTCCATTGCAATAGAAAAGGACATTTTAAAAGAGACTGCCTTTTGCGAAAGAAGGAACAGGAGAGACAACCCAGGACAGAAAGGCGAAAGAAAGAGCGAGGTAATACTGCTTCAAGGTCCCGAAGTGGGGAGAGTTTGTT
Organism: Argiope aurantia; assembly: GCA_026543865.1. NCBI lineage: Eukaryota > Metazoa > Arthropoda > Arachnida > Araneae > Araneidae > Argiope > Argiope aurantia. The sequence continues at coordinate 1,994,687 of JAPMOR010007077.1, forward strand.
AATGGAGGTGTTAACAACTGAGATGAAACAACAACCTTGGATTTTTGATACAGCAAGCGACCTCTCATTTTTGCAACTCAAGGGAGATGTTCCTGGATGATTTCGTCACCATCAACAACCAGATTTTGACTGGAGCAGTGGATGGTCAAACCACAGTCATCAAAGGAAAAGGTACTGTAAAATTAATTTTTGGTTATGTTGAATTATTACTCAGAGATGTAATGTATACACCTAAGTTACGTAGGAATTTAATCTCGGGACCATGTATTGACCAAAAGGGTGCTAAATTTGTAGGCAATAACGGAAAAATAGACATTTTTAGGAAAAAGGGGAAGTTATGTACTGTCAAATTGTATAATGGACTTTATTATATATTTCCTGATAAATGTTTAAATTTAAGTGATGACGATAATGAGTATCAAAGTGATAGTGTACATAATGTGAATGAAATGTGTAATTTAAATGTGTCTAATGTAAAACTTAATCTTAAATCATGTATCAAAACTAAAAATGGGAAATCAGTAAAAAAGCTTCAAATTTGCCAGTGAAAGTTTAGCCGAGTGGCATGCAAAACTTGACCACATAAATGTGGATGTAATAGTAAGAACAAGTAAAATGAAATATGTGTATGGTTTACCTGAACGTAAAGGCTCAGTTCGTGACTGTAAGCCATGTAAAGAAACCAAATTTGAACGTGTTAGCTTTAAACCCATTAACAGAATTTTTATCAGAAAACCCCTTGAATTGATACACACTGATTTGCGTGGTCCGTTGCCGACTACATCTATCCACGGACATAGATATTTTATGAATATAATTGATGATTTCTCACGAAAAATATTCTGTTTTCCTTTAAAATTTAATTCAGAAGCATTAAAGACTTTTGTTAAATTTCAAAAACGTGCAGAATGATTCTTAGATAGTAAAATAAAAAAATGTTCGTTCGGATAACTCTTTGAATACGTGAACAACGAATTCAAGGAGTATTGTGAAAATCTCGGGATTAAACATGAACTTACAAATGTATATACCCCGTAACATAATGGCATCGCGGAAAGGTTTAATTATACCGCCGTGGATGGCATTAAAGTTTTATTACGTAATAGTGGGTTAAACACCGGATTTTGGTTGGAAGCATTACTACATTTTGTCTGCAGTTGGAACCGAATATGTCATAATAAACAAAACAAGACCCCTTTCGAATTATAAGGAAGGAAACAACCATCTATAAAGTACATGAAGCCTTTTGGAATCCAAGCCTACATATGTATCCCAAAACACTTAAGGAAGAAATTCGAGCAAGAGCAAAACCGGGAATTTTAGTAGGTTATGCACTTCGAACGAAAGGGTATCTTATTTGGAATCCAGAAACGCGAAAAATAATTGAAACAATAAACGTTAAGTTCGAAAACAAATTTCCTGAAAAAGGAAAACCTCAACCTGAAATATTTAAGGAAAGCGACCTGGACCCCCCCCCCCAACTTTCAGAATTACCCGAAGTAGGATTATAGAAACAGATTCTGAAGATGAATATCAGGACTGTCCAGGGACATTACCTGAACTCGATTCAGACCCAGAGGGGGTGGGATTGGAAACTGACGGATATTGCACCGAGACACCGAAACCTCAGGTGGGAAAAAGAATAGTAAATTGGTTAAGGAATGTACCCCGCGAAAAAGGTTCAAATGATATTTACTATACAGAGGAAAACATGAAAATGAGATTGAGATCGCTGGGGGAACTAGAACAGTACTGCGAAAAAAATATTAAGTTTCAAAGTGACTATTTGATTTTTCACGCGAGAATAAATTGAGTGGTGTTGTAATTGGGGACCAAACACCAAAAGCAAGCATTGCATGTCGAGACTTCAACCCCCCCTACAGATTATGACTCTGAATGACTAGAGGATGGGGTAAAAATTCCATCCTGTTATCTACATGCTGTAAAAACCTCAAAGAAGGGAATGGATGAAAGCAATGCAGAAGGAACTAGAAATAATGAAGAAAAGAAAGGTATGGGATTTAATACCTAAACCCGATAATGCCAAAATTCTAGGTTCCAGATGGGATTTTCACATAAAGAGAAACGCGCAAGGAAAAATAGAGAGATACAAGGCGAGACTGGTAGCACAAGGTAATCGTCAAAAAAGGGGTAAAACCTATGACTAGGTTTTCAGTCCTATCATAAATTTTAGTATCATTCGATTTTTTTTTTGCACTGTTAGTTGGTTATAACAAATGGTTTAATCTGCAATGGGATGTCAAATGGGCATATTTGTACGCCCCATTAAAACAGTACATCCTAATGAAACAACCTCCAGGTTTTGAAATAGGTGAAAACCATGTATGTAAGTTGATAATGCAATATATGGTTTAGATCAATCTGGAAGGGAGTGGTTCTTTGAAATTAATAATAAATTAAAAGAGTTAGGTTTTGAAAAATTTTCGTGGTGTAATTGCGCGCATGAATTTGGTAGAAACGTTGTACATTTACTGTATGTAGATGACATTGTGATTTTTGGGAGAAGTGAAACAGATGCAAATGAGACTGTTAAACTATTAAAAAGACATTTTGATTTGAAGATTCTAGAGAAAACAAAAATATTACTAGGGGTAAATTTTGTTGAAAATAATGGTGGAATCTTCATAGATCAATCTGATTACATTGAAAGAATGTGCAAAAAATATGAAGAATTCCATTAACCAATAACTTCACTTCCCATAGCGAAAGGAACTGTATATAGCAAGAAACAATGCCCACAATCGCAAGCTGAAATGGCAGAGATGGAAAAAATTCTATATAGAAATTTAATAGGATGTCTCGCATTTTTAGCAAGGAGAAGTAGGACATAGCCTATGCTACAAACATATTTTCATAATACCAGCAAGAACCAGGCATGGCTCATTGGCAGGGATTGTTAAAATTGTTAGGTTATTTAAAGTATACACAATCACTTAAATTGAATATTTCAAACCTTAAAGAATTGAAATTGATAGCCTATTCAGACGCTGACTACGCGAACAATAAAGATGATCGCACTTCCATGGGAGGGCAGATAATTTTTTTAGGTAAAGTCCCGATCGAATGGAGGAGTTTTAAGCAAAAAGCGATTGCACTCTTCACAATGGAGGCAGAATTTGTGGCTTTAACAGAGGCAGCTAAGGAATTAGTCTGGATTAGTAGAATTCTAAATGAATGTAAAGAATCAAAGCTTATCACACAGGATATAGCAGATAATGTATTAATGGTTGATAATCAAGCCAGTATTGAATTTGTAAAATCTCCTATCGAAAATCGCAGAACAAAGCATACAGACGTGAAATTATTTTTCGTCTGGTATATCAAAAGATATTTGATTTAAAGTATGTACAAAGTAAATTCAATCTAGCCGATGTTTTCACGAAGCCCCTAACTAAAATTGAATTACAAAAATTCAACGATCAAATATTCACTAATATGTAATATGGACATTTCTTCATAAGAATTGAAGTTCAAAAGTTTGTTACTTTCGTTTGAACAAGATCATGTGAAATGGTTCAAGTTGAACTAAAATGTTTTTTAATACGACTTTAGTGCAAAAGTAAAGTTATGTTGTAAAGAAAAAAGTGTTTTTTTTGTTGTTAATTGCAAAATGTACATTACATGTAAAACTATATTAAAAAAAGTTATGTATTCATTTTTTATGTAACTGCAAATTAATGTAAATGTATTTCCAATGTGTGTTATATAAATATTATATTTTTTAAGACATAAGAAATGTAATTTGTAATGTATTGGTGTAAAGTTTATTTCTGTAACTCAAAACATGCTGTACATTTGTTATTTCACAGTTCTTTAAGTTGATAGGAAATGTTTGATCTTTAAGCTGTTATTGAAAGAAATTCATTTTTTTGGTATTAAATATGTTGACTAATGAATGCCTTAGGTGGCAAAGTACTTGTTTTTCCCAAAGGATAGGTTATTTTTCTGTAATTGTGTGGACACGCATGAGAATGAAAAGAAAGGGGGGCAGATGTTAGCAGAAATAGTATGCTCGTTTCATATTGGGTTTTTCTTTCCATCCGAATGCGTGTATACAAACTGTTGATTCGAACCCCGTTCGAATCGATTTATCACATGAAATAAAATGATGCTCCTAATTATTTATCCAAGATGTTATTTGACGGTTTTATGCAAATGGGTTTTCACTCTATATAAGAGCGGAAGCACTCGTGCGCGCATACTTAGACGCAGATTCAGATTTTTTTTTCACTTGAGTTCGTAGTCTGTGTAATATGTGATATTTTATAATGTATTAAATGTTTGTTTGTCGCAAGAAATAAAAGTCTGCGTTTTTAAGAAGTCTTCTCGACCTGCAGCATTTCACAAGCACCAGTCACATGCATTTTTCACTGCTATTATTTGAAAATTTTACTCTGCAGGCCTTACAGACGATTGATCTTGACAATTACAGGGTTTGAACCCAAATATACAATAACATTTTGCAGTATTCCTTTTAAAGGATATTGCAAATATGACATTATTGTTATAAAGTAAACATAAAGATTATTCATAATACAATTTTGAAAACCATATCCTGTATAATACAATTTTGTTATAATAAAGGATGTTGTTTTTGATGTTAAATTCATAATCAACCACATTTTGCGGTCTTAGGAAATACACAACAAGAGACCCCTCTCTTACTAAATGGTTAATTTATTTTTACATTATAGCAAATTTTTGAGTTAATCAACGTGTTAATAATTTATTTTAATTAATTATTTTTTATTTTGGTAACTAAAAATACATATTTTGAATTTATTTTAATTTAAAAAAAAATGATGTAAAAAAAATTCTAAATCAATTTAATTTTTTTTAGTTAATGATTCCTTACTACCAGATATTAGCATTTCAATAATATGAAAAATTATTAGCAAAGCATAAATTTCAATCAAATAATTCATGAAAAATTGCTATTTTACAAGACCCGTCAAGAGAAAAAGAACATTAATTAATCGATCATTATTTCAATATATTTTTAAAAAGTAATTATTCGTGTTTATTTAATAATGATTTAAATTATCCAGTGTCAAAACCTACTATAATAATAATATTTCATGATTCATAAAATTTGTATTTTTACAAAATTATTTATGCAATAACTAAGTTAAAACCATTTTTAAATTGACGTGTCTACGCCACCTTCCCCCTTCTTATATTAGAACAGCTGGGTATAAATCCGCCACTGTCTTTAATGATTTTCTATCTTTGATAAATAAAAATTGTGCACATCATATTTCATAAATTTCAGGAAATGTACAGCTAAACCCCGTTTAACCGAACTAGGATCAACTAAAATTTGAATTATCCAAAATTGCAAATCCATGCACGCACGCACGCACAATAAGTAAATATAAGAGTGACATATACTGTATAATTTGGGAAAATCGTGAAAGCGAAAGTATCTTGGAATTTGATTAGCTCTCAGGCGAATGTTCTTCTTGAGTTTTTTCCGCCAAAACCGACGAAACGGAAAATCACGAAAACATGACGCAAGTGACAAGAATATTCCTGGAACGAGAGGAAGTAGGTGATGGATGAATGGATTGCCACGGATGGTTTGAAAAAAAAATGATGGTTAAGAAACTTATATGTTGGATCTAATACTTAACACTTTTTTAGACATCATTAGGGCTGTTTTCTTCAAGGATTGACAGACATTATCCGGCATGCCTTCTTTTATGCACATGAGCGTATTAAATTTTGTCATGGATATAGTTAACAGAAACATAAAAATAATTTATTAACGAATAATGAATAAATCCTTAATAATAATTCCAGTGAAACTTAAGAGACATAAATTTAAGTAAAAGGTTTGATCGCTGCTCAGAATTAATAAAAATTTTCTTTTATAATCTATAAATAACTAGTGATTTTAAATTTGCATGCTATAATCATGCTTCATGATACATTTTACTGCAGAACCTAGAATAGTGAATAAACGTGATCAATAAGTTACAAATTCTCAATAGCCGAATTGCTCGCGATTTGAAAAGGTTATCAAAATTTACAAGATAATGGAAAAGTTTATAACATAGAAAATTTTCAGGGCAGTATTCTATTTTTGAAGTACTACTTCCAATAATTGAAAAGAAGTAGAAAAAGAATTAAAGGCACTGTTAAAAAATAGACCCCAAATGGTATTTTCTATTTTCAGTTTTTATTATATTCAATATTCAATTTTGGGAATGAATCATGTTTGTATGGTTACCATCAAATGAAATTTGCTAAAATAGTGCACTAGTTCATTAATTTATATGCCTAAAGAAATTTGCATATGAAAATTCTACATATATTTATATACTATATAAAATTATTTATTCTTACTTTAAGAGGATCGATAAAAATTATTATTCCAAAACAAATAATGGTTTGGGTAGTTTTTTTTCCTCAAAAATACAAAAGAAGGTGATAGTTTTTCCGTTATAGTTATTGGCAAAATTTATTAAATATTAACCGAATTAAAATAATTAATTGAAAACTGATTTAAGTCAAATTGATTGATTGACTTGAAAACTGATTAATTGAATTCGAAATTAACATACTTTTAACGTGTTTAGAATGCTGTTCAATCTGAAAATTACCATAAAATTTTTGTAGTTTTTTTGAGAACATCCAATGAACAATTGACTATAGTGATAATCTTCAGAATAAAATGCTTTTCCTCTGACTGCTCATTAAAGAGCGAGCCTTCCAGTGACTGCTTCCAATTCACTAAATTTATTTATATGAAATTTCATATCCCCTAGACAAGTCATTAATAGTCGCCTGTCCTCAATCCCCATTTTCAAAATAAATCTCAAAAACAGTATTTTGATATATATTCTCTATGGGAAAAACCTTAACAGAATCTCTCAGTCACAATCATTGGGCCTATTTCCAAATTTTGTTTCATGTGGAATCTTTCATATAAACCTAAGTCCTAGATCTGTCAACAAAATGACTGCCAATTCTATCACAATCCAGTTACAAAATATATCGAAAATAAAATTTTGGCAGAAAGCCAACAATTAGAGTGATTTCAATAATCTTATTTGCCAATTTACAAATGAAAATAATACAGCAGAATTCTCTATATTCTTTGCACAAATATAATTTAAGATGAAACTTTCTTTTGCTGTGATAAGATGTAATGCACTAAACTTGATTGACATGATTAAATTAATTATATAAAGCGAACTGATGGTCGTCAAAGACGGTTAGTAAATATAAATCCGAGAGAATGGTCTTCACGATACTTTCTCGCAAACTGATCAATAAAAATCCTATTCTTCTTTTGCATAAAATTATGGGTCGTGGGTAAGGCGATGAATATTTGCATGGTATTGGCGAACAACAGGTACGAAATATAGATCTTTGGCTTGAATCTAGAATTGTTTTTAAATCTCTACCATGCGAATATGTATTTGGATGCAATTTTGACGATCGATCGAAACCAAAACTTGATACACAATTACAGTTGCAGTCATAAGGAAACATTAAATTTCATTGATTTAAATCAATGCAGTCATATGTATCCAAAATTACTGACCTCAGAAAGTAAAACTTGGACAGATTTGATTCAAAATATAATAAGAATCTATATATTAGATGCTGAACTTGATTATCAAATTTTATCGTTAGCTCTTGACATTGTGTAGTTATCGAATTTATTTCTGCTTGTACCAGAAGATAGACTTCTGAATGGATTTCATTCAATATGATAGAAATCTAAAAATGGGGTTTAATGTGCATATACCAATTGCAATCCGTTTAACTTAAAGCGTTTTTGAGTTACTGTGCTTACAGAATAAATAGAATGTCAAAATGCAATTTTCGTACTCAGCGAGATCTGAGTTGTCAAAATCTGAGTTTTTTTTGATGATTATAATATTTTCTCCATACTTCGTATACGAGAAAGTAAAAATAAAAGTATATAAATAAAATATAAGATCGAAACGTCTTTTCACGTTTTAATTAATATACATATATAAATTATTGTAATATAAGGAAATAGAATTATCCAGAAATAGCATTTTAAAAATATAATCCATAGGAATTTGTTTTGTTTCGAAAAGAAATTTTGAATGTTACAAACTTTATAGCCATTAATCATAACTCGAGAGTCCACTTGTGTTACCTTGATCATTATCTCAAAACTTCGCATGATAAATCCCGAAATATATAAATATTCACTTTATTCTAGAAGTACAGAAAAGATTTGTAGATCCTATTAGAATTATTTTTATAATCTTTTTATATTGTGAAATCTAGAAAAGTTTTCCTTTCTGAATTTTTATAGGATTGAAATGATCAATAGAACACATTCACTTGACCCTTTAAAGAAAGACCAGAATCATTTCTCCTTAGTAAAAATTGAATAATGATAAGCCTGGTTTTCCAATATCGATCATAAGTATGGAGGTCGTGCTCATGCTATTCTAAGTTAAAACAGAAGGAAAGGGGATGCAACCTTCTCCAGATGTAAAGTGACGATTCAACCCCTAAGTTATGGAGACTAAAGCTATTTGCTTTAAGTTTTTTTTGGAATTTCCGAGACGAAAATATCGATAAATATGTTTATGTTTTTCGCCGATGAAGGATTTGGAAGCGAAAAGGAAACAACCGATATTGATAATAAAGAGGAAATGTTTGCACGGTGGTTTTAGACGTAGCAACAAAATACATAATAATGCATAATGCATGAAGAAAGCAAGCAATATTGATCTCTATGTTCCGGTATAAAAAGCAGAATGGAATGGTATGTGGAAGGCAAAGTGTTTAAAATAGAATATAATCAAAATAAGTTTTTTGCTAAAGTGAAACATATTCTTTCCATTCTAAAAGAATAATAAGATTTGTAAAATATTTTAGTAATGTTCCGCATATAAAGAAAACATCTATTAATGTTACTATTATCCGCTTTTGGCTACTAGCTGGTTTGCCCGTAAAATTGCTTTCTTAGTAGATTTTGTGCCTGACTAAAAAATATAAATTTAATTAAAACTGAACGTTTTGCGGAAATTTATTGTTTTACGCTTTTTTTTAAAAAATAAAACATGAAAAGTAAGAATAACTGCTCCATCTAACCATGCTAAATGTAGTGCCAATCGTCTAATGCTTGATAAAATGCAATATTTAGGATCTTATCTTGCTTTACGTCTATTAAAAATGTTTTTTTTTTAAGCAAGCTATCAGAATTTTCCAAATGCCTGTTTCATGAAGAATAAAACTTTTTCCCTTTTTCTTATCAATCAAAAGGGATAAAAGAAAAAAAAACTAAATTATAATACACTGAAGGAGAAAAGCATCCCAGCAAAAAATATCCCAGATGAATGAGATGCAGATCATAGATTTTTGATCAGAGATTTCAAGATCAAAGATTAATGTTAGTGTGAGAAGAACCGTTCTTAATGACCTCTTATGACCGATGAAATGGCTCTTAATGACCGATGTAATCGCCCGATTTTTTAATGCAAATGTGCATATATTTTATCGTAAAGGTTCCGGATGTCAGTTGTGGGATGGAGTTCCATGTCTATTGCACTTAGTCAGTCAATATATGTGGTGATTAACTTGAACGCCAACAGATGGCGCAATGAAAAAATCTGAGCTTTGAACTTTTGTTTTGTTTTTGAGACTGGCATTTTCTTAAGGGATGCTTGGATGAGACGGGTGCTTTCTGTACCCTCGCTCGAAAATGTGTAGTTTGAAAGCTGTATACAAAAAATCTATTAGCTGTATATCTATTAAATCTTAAATCTGTAATTTATTCTTATTCTGGATGCCCATGAATCGCTGCCAAATAAATATCGAGACTTGGATGAGGTGAGTCATTCCTTTATTTGTCATAATATTCCTCTATTTGAGTCTGACTAGAATTTATACATTCTTTTGATTCCAAGTCGTTTAAATCCTTAATTAAATCAACAATATGGACAGTTAATGCTCGTTGTAAATGACGCAGGAGCTGCTGTCCAACGATATCTCATACTTACTCGATTGGATAAAAGATTTGGTGATCTTTCTGCAGTAGAGGCAGTACTTAATAGAGGTATTGTAGACAACTTGTAGAGCGCGTAGCAAACTTTATAGACAAATCTACACTTTGTAGAGCGTGTTGGGTTATAACAGTGGTATGAGAGAGAGCGTCATCCTTTTGGAAAATACCTCTTTAAATGCTGTTCATGAATGACAATTCAATAGGTTGTATCACCAGATATACGGACAGATTTGCATTCAGGGTGCGTGGGATAACCAGCAAAGTGTTCCTACTATCACACGAATTACACAAAATTCCCCAGACCATAACTGTAGGTGTAGGTCCAGTGTGTCTGGGCCACAGACAGGTTAGTTGCAGGCGCTCATCTGGTCTCCTTTTAATCAACTTTCATCACTGGCACCAAGGCAGAACAGGTTTTCATTAGAAAACAGAATAGATCTCCATTCCATCCTGCAATGAGCTCTAGCTTATACACCACTCGCAAACGACAGTGGATTTAGTATCAGTGGAATGCATGTATAGATCGTCTGGCTCGGAGCTGTTTTTGAAGTAATAGATTTATAACAGTTTGTTGTGTTACTGTATTTGAGTTTTCAACTGCACACACAGTTCAATGCTCCACAGCCATGCGCTTAACATGGAGGTCTTCCAAGTTAGTAGTTACTGCCAGAAAACTGTTCTTCTTGAGGCAGTATCTTCTCTATATAATAAGATTTATTATAGTTTGGTTCCATCTCAATAAAATGTTTGAGAATTATAAATAATATTTTAAAAGTATATTTTAATAAATAATATTTTATAAGAAGTTTTGTGTTAGTAAAAAAATTCATGACTCAAATAAATTGGTACTTTGAATAGCTAATTTTTTTATTTTCGAGTGCTATAAAAAATATTTTTTTAGACTCACTATTTTTGGATTATTGCTTGGAACAGTACAAAAATCTTTCTTACGTTTTAATCTCTCTTACGTTAAATGAAATTTAAATTATTGAACTTTTTGAAAAATTTGCACTGATTTTCCTGTGTGAAGAGCATGTGTTTTTTGCCAATTTAAAAAAAAATCGAAAATTAATAACACACACACACTTCTTTGTGCTTCTTCGAGCGAGAACTCCCTACGACCCTGCCCTTTATTGGCCAGATAGGAGAATCGGGTACATGATGAACATTCGTGCCAAGTTGTAACTTTTTGTTGGTGATAAGTATCAAATGGGATAAAGTTTATCATTTTTAATAACTCTAAAAGTGAAAAATTGAGGCTTTGAAAGCGAAAAGTCGCCAATTTTCAGCCCTTCGTTTTGTGGCTTAAAAAGATCCAAGTCAAAACAACATCATGTTCTCACATGATAATAATAGTCAAAGTTTTCTTTTTGTATTGAATTAAAGACTCATTTTTTTTAAAAAAAAGATAAATAGTTTCGTTTACATTTATCTAAGGTAACAAATGTATTCCGAAAATGTAGTATCATTTCTTGACTTCCCTGGAACATTTCTCGAGCACAATTCCCTTTTAAATTTAACAGATAGTAAGTCATGATTTGAAAATATGCAATAAATTTCTTGAAATAATTTGTAGGTCTAGTTGAAAAAATAAATATCCCATTCTTGCTATTTCAAATTCTTTAAGTGATTTTATTTTCATGAATGAAATTTTGTTCATTCCAAATAAACTATTCGATAAATGGAAGAAAATGATTTCTATTTTATGCTTTTGTTAGATTGAATCCTTTATGGTTTGACACCAACCTTCATCCAAACTCTTCGATAAAAGTGATTTGTTTGGTTCTTCGTTCTAAAATCTATTTTCTTTTCTTCTTTTCTAACCATGAAAAAATTTGCTCATGTTTAAAGAGCATGACAAGAAAATATAGTATGAAAAGGTTAAAGTCAGCTTTCATTTGAAGCAGACCTTTGAATGTTTCGAAGAAAGGACTAACTTTGTATGAGGTAGACTATCGTAGTTTGAAAGGAATGGAATGTTTAAATTGCTTTCGAAGGCTTCAGAGTCTTTCGATAATGTTTTCGCAGACTGTCACGCTCACTTTATGTAATTTTGCGAAATACAAAAAAAAACAAAACTCAAAGACAAATTTGCGTTTCACTCAAAAAAGTGAAATAAATATTTCAAAAATTAAAAACATTCCGATGGATTCTATTGAATTGAAGGATTTAAAATCTTAATATATTATTGAAAAAGAATTTACTTTAAGATGTTTTATGTATTTTTTCTGAGCACAGTTGTACTTGGAAATGTTAGTTTTGGAAAGAGAGAATTGAAGATATTCTTGACTATAATGGATGCTGAAGGGTTGCTAGATCATAATACCAGACTTGGGGTACACATTTGGTGTCTCCAAACAACTTAGGGTTGGGGGGGTATCTCTATAGAAACAGATTTCGAGATTCTTCTAAAAAATTCCATACCCTATCGAACTGAAGCGAGTATGCAAAGTGGATATTCCCTTTGAAACACGCCTTTTGAGCTGGCATGCCAAACATAATCGTGCTTTTGTTATAATTAATGTAATGATTTTTTTGACTGGTTGAGTGTTCTATATTTTTACTAGTATTTTTCTTTTTGTACACTTCAACTATGTTTTGCTATTAATGCTTCGTGTTTTCTTATGGAATAATGCGCCGTTGCGCTTATCCAGCTTATATTAAATTTATAGGACATTCATTATGCGAATTTCACCACGCTATTCTGACGTATAAGACTTCATACTTTAGAATCATATGCCACTTTGATTATTTAATTGTTGGCCAGAATGGATTACTCAAATTGTTTTACAAGTGGATCGGAGTTATCGCCGTTCCGTCTTAGCATTAGAGAAAATCTGAATAACCGTTGTTGGAACAACATTGTGGAGGGAAGGATGGAAGTGAAGTTAACTTCACCCCTCAGTCTTAATACAATCACTCCTGTTCAACCATTAATTAAATCATTTAATTTTTACAAGCGTTCTTGTTTTGAACATGAAAATATTAAATTTATTGGTTTCCTGTAACTCAAATAATCCCTCATTTTCTATATATTTTCTGATTATTTTGTAAGGTTTCAGTTATTATAGCTATATATATATCGTCTATAACATTATAATATAGTCGAATCAGCTATAATCATTATAATGAATATAACTGATATATATATATAGTTATAATGATTATAATGGATATAACTGATATATATATATATAGTTATAATGATTATAATAAATATAACTGATATATATATATATAGTTATAATGATTATAATAAAT